>CM050167.1:352360090-352960090 GCA_027410445.1 Discoglossus pictus | reverse complement strand
AAAAATAAAGTACATAGAGATATCCTGAGATAGTGCACTCACGAACAGATTCAAATTCAAGATATAATTAATAAAATATAACTTTTAATATAACAGTAAAAAATGATAAATTAACCTTAAAACATATAAGAATCTCAGTATTACAAGGGCACATGGGATACAATGAAGATATAGGAATCTATACATATAATGGCTAAACAAATGACCACATGGGTTACAAACAAGAAAATCACTGAGAATAAACAGCAATAAAGACAATGTTAACTGAAGGTAATCTCTGCAAAGATTCATATATATATACTTAAAATCTCCTGATATTTATTAATACTCATGTGTGTCATGAGCAGGAAAGAAACATTGCCTTATAACATATCAATGGATCTGCAGAAATAACATATACTTAGCTGTCTCAGTGCTCCCAGTATAAATAGACTGTCACATTGGTAACGCTATGTATCTCCACTGTCTCAGCTTGAAATGCACTTAGCATATATTCAACAGTGATGTATGCTTATTGTACTTATAATCAATGCTTCATGGCATGAAATATTCTCAGTTCCACAAATGTATTTGGAGATTTCAGGATAGGAGTTGCTATACCAAGTCTGCTGCTTCTGATATAACCTGAGCTTCCATACACTTATCAATAAGGTGCTCCACTCAGCTGAATATGTCTCAGCGTAACCTCTCTTGTGTGCAGGGTCGGCAAGCACTGGTAGTGTTCAGCTGTGCAGGCTCCAGTGTAATAGCAGATATTTTAGTCAGGAAACTTCCATACACTTAATATTGGTAGTTTCACTCAACTCCACTCAGCTGAGAATGTGTAGTATTAGTGTAGAGGCAGAGATCTTTGCTGGAAAACTCCTGTATCTCCAATCTCCAGTCACCAGTAAAAGGACATGAGCCTTAGCCAGTTCCCAATGTCCCAGGTATAACGCCTCCAAGACGCGTTTCGTCAATAGCTTTATCAATTGGTTAGCGTTAATAGTGTCCTCCACTGAGAATATTTCATGCACTAAAGCATTGCTTATAAGTACAATAAGCATACATCAATGTTGAATATATGCTAAGTGCATTTCAAGCTGAGACAGTGGAGATATATAGCGTTATCAACGTGACATTGATATGTTACATTGATATGTTATAAGGCAATGTTTCTTTCCTGTTCATGACAGACATGAGTAGTATTAAATATCAGGAGATTCTAAGTATATATGAATCTTTGCAGAGATTACCTTCAGTTAACATTGTCTTCCATGAGTGACACATACAACTGTTTATTCTCAGTGATTTACTTGTTTGTAACCAATGTGGTAATTTGTTTAGCCATTATATGTATAGATTCCTATATCTTCATTGTATCCCATGTGCCCTTGTAATACTGAGATCTTATATGTTTAAGGGATCATTTATCCTTTTTTTACTTCTGTTATATTAAAAGTTATATATTATTAATTCTATCTGGATTTGAATCTGTTCATGAGTGCACTATGTCAGGATGTCTCTTTGTACTTTATTTTTTTCTTAGATTCCATGAAACCATTCTGACCTTTCCTTCAACATTGACAGCAGTTCGATTGGTGAGGAGCACAAGGTGAGAGGTCCCAGTCCACCTAGGAGATAAAGAAACCTTATTAAGAGACTTCACAATGACATAATCTCACAGGTGAATATTGAATATCATGCTTCGGTTTATCAGACAGGGCGAGTATGCAGAGTGTGTCACAAGAGGGCTCATTGTCACAATGTGTTCTTTATCTGAAAAAAAAAAACAACACAGTTAAAGTACACTATTGTACAACTTCCTAATTATCACAAAAGCTGCTAATGCACAGATACAGAACGTTCTGCTGGATATATAGACTTATGTCAATTTCAATTTCCTCTGCAGAGTTCAGATATATATAATATCAGTATATATGTTAATATATACTTTACTATCAGTCTCTATACTGAAGGAGTTCAGTAGTAGATTGGGAGGCCAGTTAAGTTGGTGTCGGCTACACAGATAAATTGCCACTGTTCCCACTCTTCGCAACTGATGACCAAGGTGATAACCACAATGGCAGACAGAGCAAGTCTCCAGAGCGTCTCAAGGGAGGGCTGTGACGAGTCCTTTTTCACGGTGAGGGCTTGTAACCTTGCAACATTAGCTTCCAATAAACCATTCTGACCTTTTCTTCAACCTTGACAACAGTTTGATTGGTGAGGAACACAAGGTGAGAGGTCGAGTCCACGTAGAAGATAAAGAAACCTTATTTAGAGGCTTCAGAAGGACATCATCTCCCAGGTTAATAATAGCATGCATTGGTTTATCAGACATCTCACCAGAGGGCTGTAAAGAGTAATTTTTCATGCTGAGGTGCTTGATACCCTGTGAACATGAGCATCCTTCCTTGAAACCATTCTGACCTTTACTTCAATCTTGACAGCAGTTTGATTGTGAGGAACACAAGGTGAGACATCCCAGTCTACCTAGGAGATAAATAAACCTTATTAAGAGACTTCACAAAGACATAATCTCCCAGGTCAATATCATGCACTGGTTTATCAGACATCTCACCAGAGGGCTGTAAAGAGTTGTCCTTTTTCAAGCTGAGGGGCTTGAAACCTTGTGACATGAGCTTCCCTGAAACGATTCTGACCTTTACTTCAAACTTGGCAGCAGTTTGATTGGTGAGGAACACAAGGTGAGCATCCCAGTCCACCTAGGAGATAAAAAGTCTTATAGAGACTTCCCAATTACCTAATCTCCCAGGTCAATATCATGCATTGGTTTATCAGACATCTCACCAGAGGGATGCAGACCATTCTGACCTTTCCTTCAACCTTGACAACAGTTCAATTGGCGAGGAACACAAGGTGAGAGGTCAAGTCCACCTAGAAGATAAAAAAAATTTTATTAAGAGACTTCACAAGGACATCATCTCCCAAGTCAATATCATGCATTGGTTTATCAGACATCTCACCAGAGGGCTGTAAAGAGTACTTTCTCATGCTAAGGGACTTGAAACCTTGTGACATGAGCTTCTATGAAACCATTCTGACCTTTACTTCAACCTTGACAGCAGTTTGATTGGTGAGGAACACAAGGTGAAACATCCTAGTCCACCTAGAAGAGAGAAAAAAACCTTATTAAGAGACTTCACAATGACTTAATCTCCCAGGTCAAAATCCTGCATTGGTTTATCAAACATCTCACCAGAGGCATGCAGACCATTTTGACTTTTCCTTCAACCTTGACAACAGTTCGATTGGTGAGGAACTCAAGGTGAGAAGTCGAGTCCACCTAGAAGATAAAGAACCCATTTTAAGAGACTTCAAAAGCACCTAATCTCCCAGGTCAACATAATGCATTTGTTTATCATATATCTCACCAGAGGGATGCAGACAAATTTGACCTTTCCGTCAACCTTGACAACAGTTCAGTTGGTGAGGATTGCAAGGTGAGAGGTTGAGTTTACCTAGGATATAAAGAAACGTTATTAAGAGATTTCACAAGGACATAATCTCACAGGCCAATATTGGGCATTGGTTTATCAGACATCTCACCAGAGGACTGCAAAGAGTCCTTTTTCATGCTGTTGGGCTTGAAACGTTGTGACATGAAATTTCATGAAACCATTCTGACCTTTACTTCAAACTTGACAGCAGTTTGATTGGTGAGGAACACAAGGAGAGAGGACGAGTCCACCTAGGAGATAAAGAACCCTTATTAAGAGACTTCACAAGCCCCTAATCTCCCAAGCCAATATCATGCATTGGTTTATCAGACATCTCACCAGAGGGATGCCGACCATTCTGCCCTTTCTGTCAACCTTGACAACAGTTTGATTGGCGAGGAACACAATGTGAGAGGTCGAGTCCACCTAGAAGATAAAAAAAACTTATTAAGAGACTTCACAAGGACATCATTTCCCAGGTCAATATCATGCATTGGTTTATCAGACATCTCACCAGAGGGATGCAGACCATTCTGCCCTTTCTGTCAACCTTGACAACAGTTCGATTGGTGAGAAACACAGGGTGAGAGGTCGAGTCCACCTAGGAGATAAAGAAACCTTATTAAGAAACTTCACAAGGACATAATCTCACAGGTCAATATCGAGCTTTGGTTTATCAGACAACTCACCAGAGGGATGCAGACCATTCTGACCTTTCCTTCAACCTTGACAACAGTTTGATTGGTGAGGAACACAAAGTGAGAGTTCGAGTACACCTAGAAGATACAAAAACTTATTAAGAGACTTCAGAAGGACATCATCTCACAGGTAAATATCATACATTATTTTATCAGACATCTCACCAGAGGGCTGTAAAGAGTCCCTTTTCAAGCTGAGGGCATGAGCTTCCATGAAACCATTCTGACCTTTACTTAAACCTTGACAGCAGTTTGATTGGTGAGGAAAACAAGGTGAGACATCCCAGTACATCTAGGAGATAAAAAGAAAACCTTATTAAGAAACTTCACAATGACTTAATCTCCCAGGTCAAAATCCTGCATTGGTTTATCAAACATCTCACCAGAGGCATGCAGACCATTTTGACTTTTCCTTCAACCTTGACAACAGTTCGATTGGTGAGGAACTCAAGGTGAGAAGTCGAGTCCACCTAGAAGATAAAGAAACCTTACTAAGAGACTTCACAAGGACATAATCTCCCAGGGTCAATATAATGCATTGGTTTATCAGACATCTCACCAGTGGGCTGTAAAGAGTCACCCTTTTCATGCAGAGGGCCTTGAAACCTTGTGACATGAGTTGATCAAACAACTCGCCACAGGGATGCAGACCATTCTGACCTTTCCTTCAACCTTGACAACAGTTTGATTGGTGAGGAACCCCACATGAGAGAGGTTGAGTCCACCTAGAGGATACAAAAACGTATTAAGAGACTTCAGAAGGACATCACCTCCCAGGTCAACATCTCACCAGTGGGCTGTAAAGAGTCGTGCTTTTCATGCTGAGGGCCTTGAAACCTTGTGACATGAGTTTCCATGAAACCATTCTGACCTTTACTTCAACCTTGACAGCAGTTTGATTGGTGAGGAACACAAGGTGAGACATCCCAGTCCACCTAGGAGATAAAGAAACCTAATTAAAAGACTTTACAAAGATATCATCTCCCAGGTCAATATCATGCATTGGTTTATCAGACATCTCACCAGAGGGCTGTAATGAGTCCTTTATCACGCTGAAGGGATTGAAACATTGATACATGAAATTCCATTAAACCATTCTAACCTTTAATTCAAACTTGACAGCAGTTTGATTGGTGAGGAACACAAGGTGAGAGGTGGAGTCCACCTAGGAGATAAAGAAACCTTATTAAGAGACTTCACAAGGACATTATCTCCCAAGTCAATATCATGGATTGGTTTATCAGACATCTCACCAGAGGGCTGTAAAGAGTTGTCCTTTTTAATGCTGAGGGGCTTGAAACCTTGTGACATGAGCTTTCCTGAAACCATTCTGACCTTTACTTTAAATTTAGCAGCAGTTTGATTGGAGAGGAACACAAGGTGAGCATCTAGGAGATAAAAAGTCTTATAGAGACTTCCCAATTATCTAATCTCCCAGGTCAATATCATGCATTGGTTTATCAGACATCTCACCAGAGGGATGCAGACCATTCTGACCTTTCCTTCAACCTTGACAACAGTTCGATTGGCGAGGAACACAAGGTGAGAGGTCGAGTCCACCTAGAAGATAAAAAAAACTTATTAAGAGACTTCACAAGGACATCATTTCCCAGGTCAATATCATGCATTGGTTTATCAGACATCTCACCAGAGGGATGCAGACCATTCTGCCCTTTCTGTCAACCTTGACAACAGTTCGATTGGTGAGGAACACAGGGTGAGAGGTTGAGTCCACCTAGGAGATAAAGAAACCTTTTTAAAAAACTTCACAAGGACATAATCTCACAGGCCAATATCGAGCTTTGGTTTATCAAACAACTCACCACAGGGATGCAGACTATTCTGACCTTTCCTTCAACCTTGACAACAGTTTGATTGGTGAGTAGCACAAAGTGAGAGGTCGAGTCCACCTAGAAGATACAAAAACTTTTTAAGAGACTTCAGAAGGACATCATCTCACAGGTAAATATCATGCATTGGTTTATCAGACATCTCACCAGAGGGCTGTAAAGACTCGTCCTTTTTCATGCTGAGGGGCTTGAAACCTTGTGACATGAGCTTCCATGAAACCATTCTGACCATTACTTAAACCTTGACAGCAGTTTGATTGGTGAGGAACACAAGGTAAGACATCCCAGTACATCTAGGAGTTAAAAAGAAAACCTTATTAAGAGACTTCAGAAGGACATAACCTCCCAGGTAAATATCATGCATTGGTTTATCGGACATCTCACCAGAGGGATGCAGACCATTCTGACCTTTCCTTGAACCTTGACAACAGTTCGATTGGTGAGGAACACAAGGTGAGATGTTGAGTCCACCTTGCAGATAAGGAAACCTTATTCAGAGACTTCACAAGGACATAATCTCACAGGCCAATACCGAGCTTTGGTTTATCAGACATCTCACCAGAGGGCTGTAAAGACTCGTCCTTTTTCATGCTGAGGGCCTTGAAACCTTCTGAAATATGCTTCCTTGAAACCATTCTGACCCTTACTTCAAACTTGACAGCAGTTTGATTGTTGAGGAACACATGGTGAGAGGTCGAGTCCACCTAGGAGATAAAGAACCCTTATTAAGAGACTTCACAAGCATCTAATCTCCCAAGTCAATATCATGCATTGGTTTATCAGACCACTCACCACAGGGATGCAGACCATTCTGGCCTTTCTGTCAACCTTGACAGCAGTTCGATTGGTGAGGAGCACAAGGTGAGAGGTCGAGTCCACCTAGAAGATAAAAAAAAAAATATTAAGAGACTTTAAAAGGACATCATCTCCCAAGTCAATATCATGCATTGGTTTATCAGACATCTCACCAGAGGGCTGTAAAGAGTCCTTTATCATGCTGAGGGCCTTGAAACCTTGTGACATGAGCTTCCATGAAACCATTCTGACCTTTACTTCAACCTTGACAGCAGTTTGATTGGTGAGGAACACAAGGTGAAACATCCTAGTCCACCTAGAAGAGAAAAAAAAACCTTATTAAGAGACTTCACAATGACCTAATCTCCCAGGTCATAAACCTGCATTGGTTTATCAAACATCTCACCAGAGGGATGCAGACCATTTTGACTTTTCCTTCAACCTTGACAACAGTTCGATTGGTGAGGAACACAAGGTGAGATGTTGAGTCCACCTAGGAGAAAAAAAACCCATTTTAAGAGATTTCACAAGCACCTAATCTCCCAGGGCAATATCATGCATTGGTTTATCAGACATCTCACCAGAGGGATGCAGACCATTCTGCCGTTTCCGTCAACCTTGACAACAGTTTCATTGGTGAGGAACACAAGGTGAGAGGTCAAGTCCACCTAGAAGATAAAGACACCTTAGTAAGAGACTTCACAAGGACATCATCTCCCAGGTCAATATCATGCATTGGTTTATAAGACATCTCACCAGTGGGCTGTAAAGAGTCGTCATTTGCATGCTGAGGAGCTCAAAACCTTGTGGCATGAGATTCCATGAAACCATTCTGACCTTTACTTCAACCTTGACAGCAGTTTGATTGGTGAGGAACACAAAGTGAGACATCCCAGTCCACCTAGTAGATAAATAAACCTTATTAAGAGACATCACAAGCACCTAATCGCCCAGGGCAATATCATGCATTGGTTTATCAGACATCTCACCTCAGGGATGCAGACCATACTGCCCTTTCTGTCAACCTTGACAACAGTTCGATTGGTGAGGAACACATGGTGAGAGGTTGAGTCCACCTAGGAGATAAAGAAACCTTATTAAGAAACTCCACAAGGACATAATCTCACAGGCCAATACCGAGCTTTGGTTTATCAGACATCTCACCAGAGGGCTGTAAAGACTCGTCCTTTTTCATGCTGAGGGGCTTGAAACCTTCTGACATGAGCTTCCTTAAAACCATTCTGACCTTTACTTCAAACTTGACAGCAGTTTGATTGTTGAGGAACACATGGTGAGACATACCAGTCCACCTAGGAGATAAAAAAAAACCTTATTAAGAGACTTCACAATGACCTAATCTCCCAGGTCAATATCATGCATTGGTTTATCAGACATCTCACCAGAGGGCTGTAAAGAGTCCTTTATCATGCTGAGGGGCCTGAGACATTGTGACATGAAATTCCATGAAACCATTCTGACCTTTACTTCAACCTTGACAGCAGTTTGATTGGTGAGGAACACAAGGTGAGAGGTTGAGTCCACCTAGGAGATAAATAACCCATTTTAAGAGACTTTAAAAGCACCTAATCTCCCAGGTCAACATAATGCATTGGTTCATCAGATATCTCACCAGAGGGATGCAGACCAATTTGACTTTTCCGTCAACCTTGACAACAGTTCAATTGGTGAGGATTGCAAGGTGAGAGGTTGAGTCCACCTAGGAGATAAAGAAACCTTATTAAGACATTTCACAAGGACACAATCTCACAGGCCAATATCGGGCATTGGTTTATCAAACATCTCACCAGAGGGCTGTAAAGAGTAATTTTTCATGCTGAGGGGCTTGAAACATTGTGACATGAAATTCCATGAAACCATTCTGACCTTTACTTCAACCTTGACAGCGGTTTGATTGTTGAGGAACACAAGGTGAGAGGTCGAGTACACCTAGGAGATAAAGAACCCTTATTAAGAGACTTCACAAGCACATAATCTCCCAAGTCAATATCATGCATTGGTTTATCAGACAATTTTACCACAGGGATGCAGACCATTCTGGCCTTTCTGTCAACCTTGACAGCAGTTCGATTGGTGAGGAACACAAGGTGAGAGAGGTCGAGTCCACCTAGAAGATAAAAAAAAACTTATTAAGAGACTTCACAATGACATCATCTCCCAGGTCAATATCATGCATTGGTTTATCAGACATCTCACCAGAGGGCTGCAAAGAGTCCTTTATCATGCTAAGGGCCTTGAAACCTTGTGACATGAGCTTCCATGAAACCATTCTGACCTTTACTTCAACCTTGAGAGCAGTTTGATTGGTGACGAACAAAAGGTGAAACAACCCAGTCCACCTAGAAGAGAAAAAAAAACCTTATTAAGAGACTTCACAATGACCTAATCTCCCAGGTCATAAACCTGCATTGGTTTATCAAACATCTCACCAGAGGGATGCAGACCATTTTGACTTTTCCTTCAACCTTGACAACAGTTCGATTGCTGAGGAACTCAAGGTGAGAAGTCGAGTTCACCTAGAAGATAAAGAAACTTTATTAAGAGACTTCACAAGGACATCACCTCCCAGGTCCATATCATGCTTAGGTTTATCAGACATATCACCAGAGGGCTGTAAAGAGTCATTTTTCATGCTGAGGGTCTTGAAACATTGTGGCATGAAATTCCATGAAACCATTCTGACCTTTAATTCAACCTTGATAGCAGATTGATTGGTGAGGAACACAAGGTTAGATGTTGAGTCCACCTAGGAGAAAAAGAACCCATTTTAAGAGATTTCACAAGCACCTAATCTCCCAGGGCAATATCATGCATTGGTTTATCAGACATCTCACCAGAGGGATGCAGACCAATCTGACCTTTCCGTCAACCTTGACAACAGTTCAATTGGTGAGGATTGCAAGGTGAGAGGTCGAGTCCACCTAGGAGATAAAGAACCCTTATTAACAGACTTCACAAGGACATAATCTCCCAAGTCAATATCATGCATTGGTTTATCAGACATCTCACCACAGGGATGCAGACCATCCTGGCCTTTCTGTCAACCTTGACAGCAGTTTGATTGGTGAGGAACACAAGGTGAGAGGTCGAGTCCACCTAGAAGATAAAGAAACCTTATTAACAGACTTCACAATGACATCATCTCCCAGGTCAATATCATGCATTGGTTTATCATACATCTCACCAGTGGGCTAGAAAGAGTCATCCTTTTCATGCTGAGGAGTTTGAAACCTTGTAACATGAGATGCCATGAAACCATTCTGACCTTTACTTCAACCTTGACAGCAGTTTGGTTGGTGGGGAACACAAGGGGAGATATCCCAGTCCACCTAGGAGATAAATAAACCTTATTAAGAGACTTCACATAGACATAATCTCCCAGGTCAGTATTAAGCATTAATATTAGACATTTTACCACAGGGCTGTAAAGAGTCTTTTTTTCACGCTGAGGGGCTTGAAACATTGTGACATGCGCTTTCATGAAACCATTCTGACCCTTACTTCAACCTTGAGAGCAGTTTGAATATCATGTATTGGTTTATCAGACATCTCACCAGAGGGCTGTAAAGAGTCTTTTTTCATGCTGAGGGGCTTGAAACATTGTGACATGAAATTCCATGAAACGATTCTGACCTTTTTATAAAAAAACAGACTTGATAACAGGTAATATATTTTAGAAAGCAAGAAAATATAGTTTTAAAATACTAAATGTAATTATACTGTAACGGTACATTCCCTGCTACTACAAGGTGGGGAATGGAGAGAAAAAGATGCACAAAGACGACAATAGCTGCCTCAATAAAGAATAATTGCATATGGTTACTAATGAATTAAAGGCTGTATTTGCCCATTTACCCATTATCTATATATATTTCTTCAAGAAAGTATTATGCAATTTATAGGACTACAGTATGTTTTTGTACATCAGACATTAACTTGCAGATCTTCAGTCCCTACATCTATATAATTTTTTTGTTTTTTTTTGTTTATTGCTTTCAATACACAAGTATAAAATATAAAACGAGTCATACATAATTAGTTACAGAAACAAATACAAAACAAACAAATCAACTCAGATGTCTTATAATAAATTCTAATTCAGATCTGGTGGGAAAAAGGAGAGAGAGTGCGAAAGACCTTTAAACTAGTTAATATACTGGTTCCATAGGGACCATTTATCTGTAATCCTCTGAAATGTTAGAGGACTGAAATATCAAAAATCTATTTCTATCTGTCTATTGCGTTCAGTTATTATTTCAACCTCACTCCATTTCGGAATATCTGCTTTTTTCCATTCCCTAACCTGGAGCCATTTTACTGACAAGAAGAAATTAATAATTATGGCAACCTGATTCCGTTTCAACCCATGTGGCATCATGTGGAAGAGAACCAATTCTAGAGTCGGTTGTATTTCCAGTGAAGTTGTTCTAGAAATATATATACAGGATTCCTGCCAAATTCCCTTAAGCTTTTCACAATACCACCACATGGGCACATATGTGCCAAGTTCGTCACAACCTCTCCAACATTGTGGAGAATTGGTTTTGGGGCTATTTTATGCATACCTATGGGAACAGTATACCACCTTTAACATATCTTCAAATATTTTTCTTTGTAAGAGGGACAGTTTAACCATTTATCAGTCCAAGAGAATGTTTTAAACCACCTTTCTTTGGAGAAACAAACTTCTAAATCTCTTTCCCATTTTATAATTTAGTCTTGTCTTTTATTGTTCTTATGCATTTGTGATATTTAGACAATATACTTGCTAGATCTACACAAAGTTTCAAATATGGTCAATTCTCTAGTGGAAGTTTAGAGATATTCAGAGTTTATTATTACGTTTTTCAACATAAGGAATTTAAGACAGTTCTCCATAGGTATATTATATATCCTACCCATTTCCTCGAATGATCTAAAGGAGACACATTCCATTTTTCCCAATTACAATTGAGAGTTTCGGGAAATCCCATCTAATACCGCAGAGACTGGAGCAATTGGGTAGGAAAGAAGCACCAAATTCCATTCCCGATTGCACCGATTCCAGGCTTTCAATATAACCACCAAAGGAAATTTCCCCTTGACCTTCCAATCTAGGATCTTGTGCCTCATCAGTTCATTTATCTCCACCTCTTTTATGAGCTCTCTTTTTATATTCCAATATAATGGTTGTAAATCTAACTTCTGCAAGTTTTTTTTAAAATGTAGCAAATTTGAAGCTTCATAGTAGTCCCACAAGTGTGGGGTATGTAAGCCTCCTCTAGCATAATTCCTGTTCATAATTTTCTTTTCAATACAAGATTTTTTCCCTTTTAACACAGCAATATCTATCTTTCTTTGAAATGTATTGACTACATACTTAAGGATTCAAAGGGGTATATTCCTCATTAAATATATAATATCTGGGAGAACCACCATTTTAACAGTTGAAATTCTACCTATCCAGGAAAGGGGGAGCCCTTTCCAAATTTCCAATAGAAAAAAAATATGTTTCTGTTGTTTTTTAAGGTTTAAGTCTACTAATTTTATCAAGTCCAGAGTGAAACAGATACCCAGATGTGAAAATCCATTTTACTGCCACTTAAAAGGATATTTCTCTCTAAGCTGTTTTTTTTAGGTTCAAGGTCTAAATTCAGAGTCATTACTTTTGATTATAACAGAATTAAGTTTATAAAAGGGAATAATACTAAAATCCTCAATAACTTTAAAGAGATATTCTAAAGATTTAATAGGTTTTGCAAGGTATCAAAACCACGTCATCAGCAGAGTAATTTTGTTCGCCATCATATCAATTTGTACGCCCTCTATATTCTGATCTAAACTTACTAACGCTGCAAATGGCTCTATCAGAAGCACAGCGATCAGTGGCGAGAGAGGGCACCCCTGTCTCGTGCCGTTGCTCACTCTAAATTTTTTATAGCTAACTCCCATAAGCAGTTACATTCCAAACGGCTTTAATAAAATGTGAGCCAAAAAGGCCAAACCCAAATTTCTCAAGAACGCAATCCAAGTAGTCACAATTTGCCCCGTCGATTGCCTTCTTGGCATCAAGTGAAAGGGTAACAATTGGGGCTTTCTTGGTTCGTGAAAAGTCAAAAATGTCTTTCAGTTTCCTTATGTTGTCAGCTCCCTGTCTTTTTTTTCCAAAATTATGTTTGATCTTTTTTTTATCAATCTTGCCATTAAATGGTTTAACCTGTTGGCCAAGATTTTCGCGTATATTTTAATATCAAAGTTGAGCAGGGATATAGGTCTGAAGTTCTTAATATCTGTTTAAACTAAATTCTCTACTGGGGCTATACCTTTATTCTTAATCTCATTGCAGAAATCTTTTAAGTAACTTCCAAGGGACACTGAAAACACTTTACATACATGTTTGGGTATCTGTCTGGGCCTGTAGCTTTATTCAACTGTAGGGTGTGAATACTTTCTTCTATCTCTTTGTCTGTAAAGTATTCCTCAATTGTACCTGTGATATTTTCAACAGATTTATATTTGCTAAACATTCTTTTTTTGGTTTTTAGATGGCTTCTCCAAGTCAGAGTATTTGTCTAGATTATAAACGGAGTTATAATACTTCTCAAAGCATTCCCCAATATTATTAGGATGCGTATCCATCTGGCCTTTTGGATTTCTCACTTTTTCAATTGTATTGAGGGTACTTTTAGTTTTTAATTGGTTTGCCAACATTCTCCCTGATTTATTAGCAAAATGGTAATAGTGGTGTTGCATTTTCCATATCTTATTATCAATTTGAGTCTGTATGATCTTTTGGATCCTCAATTGCAATATTTTTATTTTTTCGGCTGTTTATTTTAATGGGGTCTCTTTGTTAATTTTTTGTAAGTTGTTTAACTTAATATGAGTATCTCTCAGGGAAGCTCCCCTAGCTTTAAGTCTAGCTGCAAACCATGAGATATAAATAGACCTCTAATTACAGCTTTGTGAGCTTTCCATAAGGATATCTTAGACGTTACTGAAATGTTATTATTTGAGAAATAATCTTCAATATGCTTTTTTAATTTATCTCTGTCTTCAGCTTCTTTAAAAAGTGTGCATTCAATTTTAAATCTTGGGATACAGTTTGTTCTCTTAAGAGGATTAAAATATATTTTTATGCAAGCGTGGTCTCACCAGCTTATAGTATCAATATCTATTTTTTGTACCATTTCTAATGTTTTTTGATCCAATAGGAAGTAATCATTTTGGGTATAAGTTAAATGCCTCGCAGAATGGAATGTATAATCTCGCTCTGTTGGGTTGAGGGCCCTCCATCTATCATATACATTGTATCTGGTTAACATTTTACTAAAATTATATGATTGCCTTATGGAATCTTTATTTGGATCTGCTTTTACACCCAATTTCCTATGGTTTAAGGCATATATTTAGGTCTCCGGCTATAACTAAACGCCCTAATTTACTATAGAATTCAAGACATTTCTAAGAAAGGAAGTCTGATTTTGGTTAGGAGCGTATGAGTGTACTAACGTGTAAACTACATTATTTATCCATCCTTTCCATACAATATATCTTCCTTGTTTATCTATTTTACCTAGTTCTTCAACTCTAAACATTTTTTTATTAAACAGGATTATCACCGAGCCTTCTTTCTGTAGGCTGCTGAGATTATTTTATCATATATTGACTTAGATAGCTTTGATTCTTTATTTAATACCCAATGTGACTCTTGGATATATATAACATCTGGGCTTTCTTTTTTATTTAACTGCATAATTGAGTGTCTTTTGTATGGGGTATTTAAACCTCTTACGTTCAAGGAAAAGATCTTAATTTCCATGGAATATATACCCCAAATCCTTTTTCCTCTTTCTCTCCTCGCCCCACCAGATTTTTCCAAAAATATCTTGCAATATATAAGACATCTTTACATAAAAGTTACATAACATATAAAAACATACACTTTCATTTATTCTTAAAACCAAGTCAAAGTTGAGACCCAAAGTCTCAAAATTCTCTCTATGTTGTGGGGGAATCTCCGCTATCAACATGCGGAAATAAATACCTAGTCTGGTGAGAGAAACCCCAAATCAGGAACTAAACTAAAGATCTCCAGGAAGGAAAAGGCTATAAAATATTAGATTACTATTTCTATAGCTGCCCAACATGTACATCTTACAACATTGTTAAATGTGAGGGTGGACCCCTTTCCAAGTGAAAACTATCTCTCTTAGGAGGAGTTGAGGGGGAGGAAGATGAAAGTGAGGTGTGCATTATGCTTTATTAATCATCAATCATTTCCAGTGTAATTTACTTAGTGCTTCATATATTTTAAACTCCACAGTTTATAAGAAAAAAAAAAAGAGACTTCAATACCAATATATATCCAAATCATTACCTTTAATACCTCAAACATTATTATCTAACTGGCACTAAGTGCTCCAATATCTACTCTTTGATAACCCAATTTTATTTATTTTTATTAGGTGATTCGGGTCTAGGCAATGAATATTCTAAGTATTTTTATCTCAAGTAATTGTGAACTAATATGTGTGTCAGTAGGCTTTTTCAACCTTTATAATACCCTTTTACATATTTTAAAATTTCCATCCTAGACCCTGTGGAAAGGGTGCTTAGTTTAGTATATTGTTACATTACTTACTTATATGTGATCTACTTATGTGCATACCTTCTATTAATCTATTTAACACCTTTGTTACTTCTCATTCACCTTGACTTCCTCCTCCTTACTAGCTACCAAGTTTTAAACTTTATTCCAGGACAGCAAATCTTAGGAATAGAGACGCATGGTAAATTCCACTCCCTCAAAATATTCTCCCCCTCTTCAGGTGCACTAATGATTTCCTTTTGATTTTTATAAAAAAATAATTAGCTTTACTGGAAACCCCCATTTATATTGAATTCCCTCCTTCCTCAGTGATAGTGTTATATTTTTAAAGGCCCTTCTTTTATTCAGTGTTGTAGAAGTCAAGTCAGAGAATATAAGAAGAGTCCCATAGGGTGCATAAAATTATTTTTTACTTCTAACTGCTGCAAGTATATCTTCTTTAAATGTATAGTAATAAAGCCTCAATATAATGTCCCTAGGTGTATCTTTTGTATAGTTCTGTCGGAGTGGAATTCTATGGATTCTATCTATTACATTTTGACCCACATTTATGCCTTCAACCAAATATTTGAAAAACTCAAGCATATCATTTCTAAGTTAATTTGCAGTTACGTTTTCAGGTACTCCCTGAATTCTGAGGTTATTTCTCCTCGAGAAATCTTTCTTCCTGACGCCAGATACTGGCGATCAGATTTCCCTGGATTAATACTGTCTCTCTAATTATCCATGATAACCCTGAATTCCCTTTTAAATTAGAAATAAATCCAGTCCCCTTTTAAAGTTATCTATTGTATCCACTGTCACCAACTCCTCTGGTAGAGAATTCCACAGATTAACCACCCTTACTGTGAAGAACCATTTTCTTTCTTTAAGGTGGAATCTTTTTACTTCTAACCTCAAAGGATGTCCTCTAATCAGTTGATAAACTCTTGGCACAAAAAGCTCCCTTGACAAATCTTTATACTGACCCTGGATGTATTTATATAAGGTAATCAAGTATTCCTTCCTGTATCTTTATCTCTAGGGGAAGGAGACTGAGATGCTATTTTGGTAACACCTTGCCTCTCCTTCTCCAACTCCTTCCCCTTTATTGGGGCCTGATCTTTTTTTTATTCTTACAAAAAAAGGGAGAGAAAATCTCTTCCACACACCTCCCTACATCTATATAATAATTAGGCTTTGTGATGTTATTGTGATCTATAAAGCTTTCATATCCATATACCAAAGTACTTATTAATAGACTGCGGGCAACTTGGGTTGGTGTATTTTTCTTAGAGAAATTGGCAACATAAAACTCACTAAGGCAGCTCTCCTCACATACTTACTCACAAGGGATTACATACACAGAGACATATAGCAAAACTAATATACATTAAGGTGACAAAATTTCCCCTTTAATGGGAAAAATACACATTGCAGAGCTGCCTTAAAACCAAGTGCATCCCTGTTATACCAATTAAAGGTGAGGTCTGGCCAGTGTAGAGTCTATATACTCAAGAACAAATAAACTGAAGAAACATCTTTACTCACCTCACAGATGTATCTCCTCACATATGTAATTATATCTTATATTTATAGCGTGCTACCATTTTCTGTAGAAAGATACAAGGTATACAGTAAATACATGAGACTTGTGACTATACAATCTTATACAGTACATAGTATTAGCAAGTTACAATTCACCTAATTACCCAGTTATTAAGCCTTCCCTTTATCTATAACATCTCCCAGACTTCATTACAAGGTAGAATAAGCTGCTCACCTGTTGGTCTTCCTCATATAAGTGCCCTGGCCTCCCATTCCAGCTCCTTCTATAGTGCCCTGGGCTCTGTGACATCATCTATTATGACATGTCTCTGAGGTTAGAAGTGTTTGTTAACTGGAGGGCCCAGCTGAGCCTTGCGATGGCAGCCATTAGACAACTCATCATATACTGCTTATATGCTTATATATAATATAATGTATAGCAGAGGCTCCTTTGTACACAGTGACACATACACATAAGGGTGGACAAAAACATCAGAAATCTTTATTTCCAATCTCTGTCACTATATATATATATATATATATAAATGAGGCCACATAATGCACCATCACTCTGTCAATCCAAACCATTTTAAACATGGCTCCTTTAATGCATATGCTTACTGTATTTCACAGTTTTAGACACAGCAACGGATGGATTTTTCACAAACCAGGTCACTTAACCACATACAGTACTGTTTCACGGTTACTGCCGATCCTCAGTATGGTGTGAGTGCCTGGTTTGTGTGTTGATTGTTGTAAAGAGTATTTCTATACAGCAATTACACCATACTGAGGATCGGCAGTAACCGTGAAACAGTACTGTATGTGGTTAAGTGACCTGGTTTGTGAAAAATCCATCCGTTGCTGTGTCTAAAACTGTGAAATACAGTAAGCATATGCATTAAAGGAGCCATGTTTAAAATGGTTTGGATTGACAGAGTGATGGTGCATTATGTGGCCTCATTTGCATGTCCCGCCCAGTTTTCCCAGATTGCAGTGCATATACTGTGTTTCTGAGAATTTTGAGCAGGAAATAAGTTTTTATCAACTTATTTTTAGACATTCAAGTGGAATCACTAATGTACTATTCCTTATTTGTACTACTGTACTTTGTACGGTGGAGGGCTTCTATCACTCTTAGCCCACCATATGTGAAATAATTGCTGTATATATATATATATATATATATATATATATATATATATATATATATATATATATATATATATATATATATATATATATATATATATATATATATATATATATATATATATATATATATACAGTATCTCACAAAAGTGAGTACACCCCTCAAATGGTTGTAAATATTTAATTATATCTTTTCACGTGACAACACTGAAGAGATGACACTCTGCTACAATAAGTAAGTGTACAGCCTGTATAATAGTGTAAATTTGCTGTCCCCTCAAAATAACCCAACACACAGCCATTAATGTCTAAACCATTGGCAACAAAAGTGAGAACACCCCTAAGTGGAAATGTCCAAATTGGGCCCAAAGTGTCAATCTTTGGTGTGGCCACCATTATTTTCCAGCACTGCCTTAACCCTCATGGGCATGGGGTTCACCAGAGCTTCACAGTTTGCCACTGGAGTCCTCTTCCACTCCTCCATAATGACATTACGGAGCTGGTGGATGTTAGAGATCTTGCACTCTCCCGCCTTCCGTTTGAGGATGCCCCACAGATGATCAATAGGGTTTAGGTCTGTCATGCTTAGCCAGTCCATACATGCTGTACACTTACTACTTTACATTGTAGCAGATATTTATTTCTTCAGTGTTGTCACATGAAAAGATATAATAAAATATTTACAAAAATGTCAGGGGTGTACTCACTTTTGTGAGATGCTGTATATTTATACTCAAGCAATACTACATGAGATGGAACCCTCAGTTTGAATAATAACAGCAGATGCAGAGAGAGTGGAAACAGCATCTGACCTCATCAGGTAAATACATATATGGGGAATAAACACAACATAGCAAAGGAAACATATATACACATATACATCAATATATACATGAAAAAGCAGAGCACTGTAGTCCACAGTGATATCTTTACTGTTGGACAAACACCTCACTAAGAGTGCTAAGTCTGTTTTAGTATAAGAAGAAAAAAAAATCAGATAAAAATGTGTTAGAAAGCCCAAGTCTATATTAAGTCCTGTGTTTTTAGAGTTGAAGAATGTGATCATCTTTATTTCAAATGCTTTTCTCTCTTGGATGCTTTTAAATTTTCCTCTGAGTTTTTTGACTTTTAAGTTTTGGATGGAGTGATCATTCTGGCTAAAATGGTGTCCTACTGGGCTACAATAACTGTCTTCATTATGTTTTCTTATTGAATGCCTGTGTAAATTCATCCTTAAATGCATTTTTGACCCGTTTCTCCAATGTAACAGCCTGTGTCACATAAAGTACATTGTATCATATAAACCACATTGGACGATGTTCATGAATATGATCCTTTGATGTTATAGGTTTTGTTGTTATGTGTGGCTGTATCATCATTACAAATGTGTTGGCATAATTTACAGGCCTGTTTGTTACAAGGTTTAGTTCTATTTTTTGTATTCAGTTGTTCATTGGCCAATTTTCTGCTGACAAGTTTTTGTTTCAGGTTTGGTGGTTGTTTAAATGCAAGGATGGGAGGTTTTGGGAATATATATTTTAATTCAGTATCTTCAATTAGCTGTGTAGGTAATTACATCTGTCTGTAGGTTTCCTATATATAGATGAGTGGAGAGAGCCATTGGTGATGGATAGAGTAGTGTCTAGAAAGTTTACCTGTTCTGTGGAGAAATCCATTTTAAGTTTTATAGATGAATGGAAGATGTTGAATCAATTATGAAAGTCTCTGAGTTTGCTTTCTCCTTCTGTCCAGATGATGAACAGATCATCTATGTAATGGTAGTATTTGTATGGTTTGTAAATGGATACAGATAAGAATGTTTCTTCTAGATTGTCCATAAATAGATTTGCGTATTGTGGAGCCATTTTGGTACCTATGGCAGTCCCCATCATCTGTAGGTAGGTATCTTGGTTAAAAGTAAAATAGTTGTGGGTAAGGATATATTCTATTAGTTTAACAATAATATCAGGGCCATATTTATTGTTTAGCTTGTTTGTTAAAAGAAACCTAAAGCATGCATCAGTGCCATCTTTGTGTGGGATATTACTGTAAAGAGACTCTGCATTCATGGTAACAAGTAGTGTGTTAGCAGGTAGGTTTTTAATCTGACTGAGTTTGTTGAGAAAGTCAGTGGTGTCTTGTATACTACTGGTGTTACTAACTAATGGTTTAAGGATGTTTTCAACAAATCCAGATATCTGTTCAGTCAGTGGGTCGATACCTGTAACAATTTGTCTCCCTGGGTTGCCTGGTTTGTGGATTTTTGGCAGTAGGTAGAAAGTCCCAGTTGTAGGATTGGCGGGGATAAATTGTTCTAATTCCTGATGTATATTTTTAGGGAATGTTTTGAGGAGTTTCTTAAGTTAAAGAGTATATTCTTCTATAGGGTCCTGGTTCAATTTCTTGTAGCAAGTATTGTCTGACAGTTGTCTGTTGGCTTCATTTATGTAGTCCTGAGTATTCATGATAACAACTGCACCTCCTTTGTCTGCCGGTTTGATGGTGATGTTGGGGTTGTTTTTTAAAAACTTTATGGCCATTTTTTCTGATGGAGTAAGATTGTGCAAGTCTCTTTTATATTGTGTTGTTATAATGGATGCAATTCTCAGGCAAAAGCTTTGTATATAACTGTCCAGTTTGATGTTACGACCAGGTTGTTGGTTGAAATATGTGTTTTTTTTCTTGTTACAGTCTAATGATGTTGTGGTATGTCCCTTGCTGTAGAAAAATTCTGCCAGTCTTAATCTCCCGAAGAATTATTTTATGTCCGAGTATAGTTGTATTTTATCTAGTTTTATGTCTGGACAGAAAGACAATCCGTTATCACACATATAGAATATACATTATATATGTTCTTGTGGAGCTTGCAATCAACAGTTTTAGTAAAGTTTAGTATAACAGTTAACTTCTGATTTTATTTAATTCAAATTATACACAGAGCTTGTTGCCAGTTTAAGACAATGGAGTATGGCATAAAAGGTTGGGTGTTTTTTACTTCAGTTTTAGTTCTTGTCAAGTAACATAACTTGATGACCATAACACCTTTTCCCACATGCTTTTGGGAGACTTCAGATGTGTTTTTGCAAAATGTAGCCTGGCTTGGTTGTTTTTCTTCGTAAGAAAAGGCTTTCGTCTTGCCACTCTACCCCATAGCCCAGACATATGAAGAATACGGGAGATTGTTGTCACATGTACCACACAGCCAGTACTTGCCAGATATTCCTGCAGCTCCTTTAATGTTGCTGTAGGCCTCTTGGTAGCCTCCCAGACCAGTTTTCTTCTTGTCTTTTCATCAATTTTGGAGGGAGCTCCAGTTCTTGTTAATGTTACTGTTGTGCCATATTTTCTCCACTTGATGATGACTGTCTTCACTGTGTTCCATGGTATATCTAATGCCTTGGAAATTCTTTTGTACCCTTCTCCTGACTGATACCTTTTGACATTGAGATCCCTCTGATGCTTTGGAAGCTCTCTGTGGACCATGGCTTTTGTTGTGGGATGCGACTAAGAAAATATCAGGAAAGACCAACTACAGCTGCTGAACTTTATTTGGGGTCAGATGCATTTTAAATGATGGCAGGTGTATGCTGACTCCTATTTAACATGATTTGGAATGTGATTGCTTAATTCTGAACACAACTACATCCCCAGTAATAAGAGGGTGTGCAGATTTATGCAACCACTTTATTTTTATTTTTTATTTTTCTTCCCTACACCTAAAAGATTTCAGTTTGTTTTTCAATTGAGTTGTACAGTTTATAAGTCACATTAAAGGTGGAAAAAGTTCTGAAATTATTTATCTTTATCTATTTTTTTTACAGCACAGAAACCTGACATTTTAACAGGGGTGTGTAGACTTTTTATATCCAATATATATATATTTATATATATATATATATATATATATATATATATACAGTAAACTGCCGGTTATCCGGCACCTAACCAACCGGCACTCCCAAGCAACCTCCCCATTTTCCAAAACTCCAGCTTAACCGGCATAACCGGCACTATCCGGCACTATCCTGCAGTTCAATTCTGCAAAAAAAATATTAGGGGGTTTGGGGGGTTTAAGGGTTGTTTAGACCCTTAAATTTGGCGACTCCAGATTAACCGACAACCACCGGTATCCGTCAGTAGGGAGTCCCCATAGATGCCGGATAACGGGGAGTTTACTGTATACATATATATATGTATATATATATATATATATATAAATAAACAACATTTTCTTGTCAAACACCCCCAGACCCCCTCAGCAGCATCATTCACCCCTCCAACCCCTCAGCAGCAATATTCACCCCCAGAGCCCCCCTCAGCTGCACCATTCACCCCTCCAACCCCTCAGCAGCAATATTAATCACCAAGGCCCCCTCAGCAGCACCATTCACCCCTCCAACCCACTCAGCAGCAATATTCACCCCCAGAGCCCCCCTCAGCAGCACCATTCACCCCCAATAAAAACCCAGGGCCCCCTCAGCAGCATGATTCACTCCCCCCAAAAAGAACACGGCCCTCTTGTCGCACCATTTATCCCTGCAAGCTCCCCAGCAGCCATATTCACCCCCCAGACCCCCCTCAGCAGCTATATTCACCCCCTGGGCCCCCTAAGCGGTACCATTTACTCCCCCCCCAAAAAAAACAGCCCACCCAGGAGCATTATTCAACCCCTTAAAACCCCAAGGGCCCCTTGTCACTCTTCTTACCCCCCTCAAGCACCCTGCATTTAATTCACCCCTCCACCCTCTTACTTGTGAGTTGCAGTCCGTGTCACAGATCCCATTGCTCAGAGGTTAGGTATCCTTCCCCTGCCTGAGCTTCATACTGCAGGGTCATGTGACATCATTATGAATTCCCCTCCCCTGCTGTATGAACTTCCGGCAGGGGCAGGATACCCACCCACTGAGCAATGGGATCCAGGACAGGGGCTGACGGCAGGGGCAGTCCAGAACCTGCGGAGCTCCGCTCATCACCTCCTCCTGGGCTGTGCATCGGGTGCCATAACATTGTCAAAGAGATACATTGTATTCATAGTCCAAATGATGATCAGACCTGGGCATTTTACGGCCCGCAGGCCTGACAGGAGCGGCCCACGGGCCGGATGTGGACCGCGAGCCATAAAATGCCCAGTTCTCGTCTATGCTATTGGAATAAAATATTGCATAGTCAGTCCAAAGTAAAATCAACAAAATCATAACTATAGTTTATGAAATGCAACTTTATCTTGTACATTCAATATACATAGCATATTTATTCATGGCGCTGTAACATCACAAGGCCAAAACATGAGTGTCTTGACACCAATGCCCAACAAAAACACATGAAGGGTGTAAGTGCCACTTAGAAGGAAAATAATTTGGTCTACAGAGGGGGAATTTGCTGGGAAATAGGCATGGTTTAAAAACTAACCCTCTTTTTCAGTCAACACAGATTAGCAGAAAAAGAAAGGCTGTGAAAGGTTGATGGGACTCAAGTCTGGCCCATGTCAACACCATGTGAATGGTTACACTGTGTGAACTTTCGAATCTCTAGACTGCAAAATACAGTCTGGAAATTCCTGACAATTAAACCTGATGGTATTCAAGTATTAAACAGCATAGTGAAAGGAAACCAGGAAGGATTATGTTAAATGTCACAAGTCTCAGAGCTGTTTTTCAGATGGAACTGAATCTGGGCACATTCTTTTCCACAGACAAATCCTTTAAAGGTTTCTGTTTATGTAGTTCTGACTTTTGTCCTAATACATTCTAAATATGGTTATGTGATAAAACTGTGATTCCATCATAAAAGTAATCATGTTGAAATACATTTTCCTTATGAAAACATATTACTTACCTTTCATTTGTAGACATTTGGATCCTGGGGAATTTTTAATTTTCTCTTTTCACATTTATTTTATTATTGTTTTTTTTTTCATATAAAAGTGCTCCCAGAATGTGCTGTCTTTTCAGCTGTAAATATAGTAAATTATTTGGTCCATCTCCCAAGTCTTCAGTGCAATTTATGATGACATGATTACTAATTAAAACATTGTTACACAAGTGTACCCATAAATATATATTTTTATTCTTTAGGGGTATAGACTACAGCATCAGCAGTACTGTTATATTGTATATTGTAATATGGTAGCATAATAGTTGAGGTTGAAAAAAAACTTTTAGTCCATACAATTTCACAATTGTAAACCTCTCATATATTTTGTGAAATGTTAATTGATCCAGATGAACGCAGGTAGGCAGCTCACACATTTTAGGATCTTTTCTGGTACCCCCAACTGAAGACTTCAAGCTCCCCTATGGGTCCACTCCACTAATTTGAGAACATCTGTGATTGTTTGCCTATTTCTTCCCACCTCTCTCGGTTATCGTCTGGCCTCATGTGTCCTTTTCAGCAATATACTTAGACCTGCAGTGCTTTCTTCAGAATTGTGTGTCTTACCAAATAAAAGAAAGTGTTCCTTTTGTATCAAATTTTTTTCAGTATATATTATAGTGGACCCTTGGTACTCCACATGAGTTAGTGAGAAAAAGATGGTTCGGGATATGACGCTTGCTCAGTACTCATTGCGCTCCCGCCATCCCGCATCCTGTCTCTCCAGGAAGTTTAATAATGGACTGTGGCGTAGTATAGCTTGTGCTAACAATAGCCCAAGAGCAGTCTGTGCTTACAAGATCCAAAGTATCCTTTGCCTACAAGAACCAAAGTGCAGCCTGTACCTGTAAGAACCAAAGTTCAGCCTGTGCTTACAAGAACCAAAGTTCAGCCTGTGCTTACAAGAACCAAAGTGTAGCCTGTACTTATAAGGACCAAAGTGCAGCCTGTGACTACATGGACCAAAGTGCAGCCTGTGGCTAAAGGAACCAAAGTGTTGCTTGTGCTTACATCATGAGATTGAAGAAGACTAGTGATGCCACTCAGCAGAAAAGAAAAATAGTGAGAACCACGATAGAATGGAAAAAAGAGATAATAGCTAAGTATAAGTGTGGTATGCAAGTGTCTGATCTCGCTGCTGAGTACAAAATGCCTCAAACAATGATTTCTACGAGAGAAATAAGGAAGCTATTAAAGGAGCCAATGTGGCTAGGGGTGTGACGGCTGTAATTAATCAAAGGTCACAGAAACTATAGGAAGTGGAGAAATTGTTGTACATTTGGATAAACGAAAAACAGTTAGTGGGTGATAGTATTTCGGGGCAATCACTTTTAACCTCCATATTATTTAATACATTATTGCATTACACAGCATCAACTACAGTTCTGCTTTAGAACATGAAACAATTGGGAATGGTTTCAACAATTATCTGATAACATGCCAAGCATTTAAACGCTAACATTGCAAGGAACCAAATACATTTGTGCAAAAAAAAATAATCTGTTAATTAGGAACATTTTCACAGTTTTATATTTGTTTTTGTGTTGTAACTTAAAAATGTACTTATAAGAGGAAAAATATATTTTTTAATTAAATTATAATTGTATCTGAATTGTAATGGGTTTAATTTAAGTTATACTAAGTTATTAAACACAATGACCTGTCGTCTGGAAATTTTATTTTCACTGTCCAAATGCAGCTTTTTACATTAATTTGATATCGACATTCAAATGCAATTTTTCAAATAGTATGCAACAAATATGGGCAATCAAAATAATAGAAAGCTAATCAGTATTAACATAATTTCAGCAGAAAACTGATTTTTTTATTTCTCAATCCACTTTTTTATTGTGCATGGGAGTTGAGCAATCAGTAACTTGTATTTAATCCACTTTATTATTGTGCATGGGAGCTGAGCAATCAGTAACTTGTATTTTATTTTTTTTTAAGCATTTGCCTTTTATTAATATGAAAATATTTGAAATGTTTTTTACTTTTAATCTTTTTTTATTTGGACTACTACCTATAGATGAATCTACATTTTCCTTCTCTGCTTGCTTGTTTCTTGTTATTAGACAAAATGTGGACTTTAAGGCCTAAAGGAAGACTTCTACTAAGCCTAACTTCTACTCAGAATATCATTTTAAATGGAAATACCAACTATACTATAAATTAGTGATTTATAATTTTAAAAGCCAGAAAACCTGGGCAATAATTTGAGAGAAAGCAAAACAATTACATACCGACCTGATAAAAGAAGAGCCTACAACAAGTGGTGAGAGCAGGGAAGTATTTAAAGCCAAATAGTATTTAAAGCCATTGGTTGGTTTGAGAATGTTTGGAAGAGAACTGGAATTCACAGTTTGGTGAGGCATGGAGATGAAGCCAGTGCCAAGAAAGAAGCTGCTGAAACATTTGTTTAGAGACTAACTAGAAACTGAGGCTTTTATTCCCCAACAGTCTTCAACTCCGACGAGACTGGTTTATTTTGGAAGAAAATGCCTAACAGAACCTCCATCTCTCAAGAAGATAGGACATTGCCAGGGCACAAGCCGATGAAGGACAGGCTAACTCTGTTGGCGTGTGGAAATGTTAGGGAGATTTCAAAATCAAGCCTCTACTAGTCTATCACAGTGAGAACCCCAGAGTTTTCAAAAGAGAAAATGTGATAAAAAGCAAGTTAAGTGTAATATGGAGGGCCTGGTTACTCAGGCAGTTCTTCATCGAATGGATGACCAAAGTGTTTGACACCACTGTAAAAAAATATTTGTAGGAAAGATAACTGCCTCTGAGAGCTCTATTAATAATGGAAAATGTTCCTGCTATCCGCCTGTGCTATAGTGTCAGAAAACCACAATTCCAGAATGTTATGTTTGAGTTGTTGTTCATTAAAAACACCATTGTAAACAAACATGTAAAGAACAGATTTAGTAATAATTTATCTCAAGCAGTTGTAGTAATGAAATAGGCTCAGCTAGATGCACAAGATGCTGTCAATTAGAACAGGTGGAGAGGGGGAGTTGTGTACGGCAATCCTCTTCACTACCTGTCAAGCATGTTATGAAGTTTTACAGATACATTAGTAACTACCATTGTATTTATAAATAATAAAAAGCACACAACGTCATCAGCCTAGAAAGGAACACTATAAAAATAATAAATTAGATACTGTTTTTTTTACATTTGAAAACCACGTTGCTTATTTTGAAGGGTTGTTCTCCAAAATGGACTTTATTAAAGTTGTCGAACTCAGTAGTGTTTTAAATGTAAAATAAACTTTCTATTTTTATGCTAACAGGAATGTTGACACAATATGCCTATCATAAAGTTTTTTTATTCAATATAAATAGCTATTTGACCCTTTTGGAAAGCCTTTTCTTTTGATCTCAGAATCAAAACACTAAATACATTTTTGAACTGTAAAATCTTTAATATTTGAATTGTTCAAGGACAGTGATTAATTTCCACCAATGAAAAAGTAATTGTTATTTCATGCTCTGTGACGAGGTGTGCCATAAAATGTTGTAATGTAACTGTCAGAATGGAATTAGGTACCTCAATTATTTTTAGTGTTTCAGTGTAAAATTGGACATCAATTTCGTGGATAGCTTTTCAATTTTATCTTGGTTAAATATAGTTCATATCTTTTAAAAACAAATGTAAAAAATGTAATATTTAAGATTTACAATAAAATCAGATCTTATAATATAGCAATGAATATACTTGCCTCTTACAATATACATTAATTGCAAAAAAGGTTATGCTAGGGACAAATCTAATGATATTGCTGCTCAATTAAGATGCTAAATCTTACACTGAAAAATACATAAAAATAGATAGCACTGTAAAGTTGTAAAGGTACAAAATATTTAATAAAAAAATAGTATTCTCTATCAGTGTTGTCCAACTGGTGACCAAAGAGCCTGATGTGGCCCGCAATCTTATTTCTAAAGCCAACTGACTGCCATGAAGAATCTCCTCACAAAGGCGGGGGGCGGGGGGCAGCATCGCCCCCTTTTGTTGAATTGTGTTGTTCTCAATAAAACTCTGTGGACTGGTCTTTCACTACCCAGGTTTCTGCTCTATTTTTTGGAGTAGTTTGGGCCTTCCATATTCCCATAGTTTCTGGATTCTCACATAATAAGCTCTCACACACTATTTCACTAAAAGTGAAACACCTAATCTAGAGGGACTTTTCTAGCACATTGCTCTAGTAAACCAAATTATCCTGCCCTATTATTAAAATTATCCTGCCTTAAATTGCTTAAGAGCAGATTTTATTGTCTTGAAATGTAAAATATTCTGCCATTGTGGCATGTACAATCTTGTGGTCAGCTGTTTCCTGTGTAATATTTCATGAAAGTCTGAGCTTGCTAAGGATCCTGGGCCTTAGCTGAGTCTCTACATGTAGCAACTGAGGATTTCTTTTGTCTTGTAATTTTGAGACAAACTTATTCTAGGTTTAGAATACGGAGATTGTGTGATAATTGCCTTTTTAATAGGCATTCACAAACATGTCTACTTTCAACATATGTTAAATATAATGCATTGTTTTACATGCGATTGCATATGTGTATGAAACATACAATTTTTTTAATTAATCTAACACCTTTAAAATTGTAATAGCAATAAAAAGTAGATAAGTGTGCTACAAAAATATAATATAAATAAAATTACCAACGGGCTAATAAATGCTAGAAATACCAAACAAACATATTATAACCTTAACCATAACATTGCACTGAAAGACGAGCCACAAAGTATATAGACTGAATTTAAGTTGTCAGCATATTATAATGACATAAAGATATAACTTATGTTTATTTAAATACTGCAAACACATATATGTCCTGCATGAAATATAAGTATTATTTTACAATTTAGTCGTTCAATATAATTTTTGGGTCCCTTATATGGTTATACATGCACAATTACATTTATACATTTTAGCTAGTTCCACACTTACAGTAACACCCTTAACGATATCAACTATACAAATATCCATAAGACATAGGACCTGATCAATATTCACTATGTATTTGCATAAAAAAAGGCTGCACGCAACTACGGTTGCTTTTTGCACAGATTACATAGAGATCAAAATCCTTCCTCCATCAAATCCCAACCTAATGTGGGTACCAATCATCAGGGCTGTAGAGGTATTGGGGGGTCCATGGGATCCACCAGGTTTGTGTGCTGTTTAGTGCACTTTAAACCCCATTGTAAGTGAATTACATATAGCCACATTAAATGCGATCTGGTATAACTTAAAACAAACAATGAAAAAGATCACAGATATGATTACATTAGAAATAATGGCTAATACAATGTATAACCAGTGGTTCATGCTTTTTAAAAGATAATTTTAACTTAATATAAGCTGTGTTGTGTGCTTTAGCACTTGTCTTTTTTGCTACAAGATCACTGTATGTCTTATAAGCTATTGTGAGGTGATGAAGAAAACAGAGCAAAAATGTAATTGTCACAGCATGCTGCTCTTGAACTGGCCCTTGAACTTTTGACTCACTCAGTTCATCATTCTCATTATCAGGGACAAAACTGCTAGGTCACTTTATGACTGTTTTACAAAGAAATACTAATATTAGTTACAGGGCTTTAGCAATCCCTGGTAGCCACTATTTTTGTAATGGGGCATGATCAGTTCATGGGAGAGCTCTTTTGCGCCGCCAACTGCAGCAGAGAACAACAAAACACCCCAGAGGAAACATGCTGCTTGGCAACCATGGCAGAAATGGATTACTTCTAGTAAAGATAGCTACAACCAGAGGGTGAGTGAAAGAATGCCTCCTCAGCCTTCTCGTATTTGGGCTAGCATTTGGCAGCCACTAATGGAGTGGCGTAGCCAGGGGGGGACGAGAGGGGCTGTCCACCCGGATGGCAGCTCTTTGGGGGGGCCAAAATGCCCGCCGCCAGTTGCCGTCTTGCCCCCTTCCCCCATTGTTTTTTATTTATGTCTGTTTTGTTTTAAGGTTTTGTATCCAAAAGCAAGACCATCAGTTCAAACTAAAATGGGAAATATCTGGGGACCGTAACTGATTATTTCAGTTTATATTGATTCCTACTGGAACTGCTTGTTTGGACTTCAACATGTTTGGAACTCATAAACCCGTCTGGAACGGATTAAGTACTGGAGCGAGGGGGGGGGGGGCATTTTTTTTGCACCAAGGCCCTCCTTGCACGAGCTCCATCAATGTAGAAAAGGGGAGGAGAGGGATGAAGAAAGGAGAGGGAGAGAGAGACGGGAAGAGAGAGAGTGAGAAAGGAGAGGTAAAGGGAGAGGGAGATGGATGGAAAGAGAAGTGATAGGGAGAGTGAGATGTGAGAGGGAGTAGGTCCAACTTTTGACATCATCATAGTAGCCATAGGTCATCACATGGGTGTCACTATTGATGGGCACAATGGCTCCTGTTAGTCTTTCTTTTACAGGCAAGGTATGTGGCTTTTGTGGCTCAACAGCATGTGGTGCAGCCTGCGCCTGCAAGGCCCGTGCTGGGGGTCCTCTTCAGGTGCCTCAAAGCAACCAACAAGATTTGTCTGTGGCTGGTTTGCTGCACTTGCTTTCCATTCTGTAGGTGATCATACTGCTGGGGCGTGGATTTGGAGCCAGCAGGAGTCAGGCAGAACCACGTTAGGTCTTTAGGGTTCTTTGCATTCTCTAGCGGCTGTTCAGCAAAAGCAGTAATTAGTCCTTGCAGTAGGTAGGTAGCAGAGCTAACTTTAAGCTGCTTGGACCATCCAGTTCAGTAAAAGAGCCTCATTTAGAGGGGCCACATTAGCAGAATGGTGCAGAAGTTAACATATCTGTATATTACAAGTGGCAAGCTCTTGTCATAAGATATTATAGAAAGGATCTAGATTGGTTCTCCCTTTTTCCAGCATCAAGTTACAGCGAGTTCAAGGAGGATCCGAAGGTGGAAAGCTAATGAAGATTGTAAGAAGTTCTACAGAAAATTGTCAAAAACATTTGACAACTGATTGCAAGCTTTCACCATCATGGCCAGGTGAGAAATGTTCTGAACAATGCTTGGTCGTATTCATATGTCTCATAGCTCCCCCTCTGAGCTTAGTCATTGTGATTCTACTCCTAGTCTCAGCAATTTCCTCTACTCGCATCTTGTGGGACTTTGACCTTGTCACGCTATTTTGATTCTATATTTGTCTGCCCCCGGCACATGTTGCCTGGACTGTCTGGCCTTGCTTTTGCCTTTGCCCTTTTGGTATCTCAGCCTTGGACTCTGAGCTCCTGCTTAGTCTGCTCCTAAAGTCTGTTAGTATAGATCTTCTGTCTGCTTACTTAGACCTCTGCTCACTGACCACAGGCTTTTGTAGACCACTAGCTTTTTAGGACATCCTGTTCCTATTTTTGCTGCTCATGCAGCCAGTTTACCTTAATCTCCTCCCCTTTGGTCCCTGCTCCTACAGTCTGTCCTCCTAAACCTCTGGCCCCTGTAGGCCCTTCATTTTCTGCCCATTCACCTTGACCTCCTGCTCCTGTGGTCTTTGTTCCTGCAGCCTGCTGTCTTGGACCTCCTGTTAGTTGCAGTTTGTTGCCTCTGACATACAGTTACTTTCACCCCTCTCTCTGTTGTCCCCGACCTCCTGTTAACCGCAGTTCGCTGTCCTTGACCACTTGTTAGCTGCACTCCATTGTCTCCAACCTCTTGATAACTGCAGTCCACTGTCTTGTTAACCACAGTCCATTCTCCCAACCTTCTGTTAAATGCAGTTCACTGTCCATGACCGCCTATTAACCACAGTCCATTGTCCCAGATCTCCAATTAACTGAAGTCTCCGGTTCGGACCTCCTGTTACATGTTTTCCGCTGTCCCAGAGCTAATGTTAACTGCAGTAAACTGAAGATCTTGTTCTGAGTGCCTATCCTCCTGACCTGCTCATCAATGCCCTGAGGCAAAGAGATGAGACCATGGACACTGGATTCCAAACTCAAAGACAGGGCCCTCCTTGTTTTACTATGTGTTAACTTGTATGTATCTTTGTCTTGAACTTATCTTATGTACAGCGCTACGGAATATGTTGGCGCGTTATAAATAAACGATAATAATAATGAGTCTGGCCTGTATGGTTGGGCCTTTTGTGGTACCTCCTATTATAGGCTTTCTCGTGTCTCCTGTAGTGCAATCTCTTCACCACATGATTATCAGCAAGAAAACCCTACAGGGTTGCAAATCCTTTGATCTGTGAAGCCTGTAACTGGTATGTCTCCAATCATGCTATTAAATTTCAACAAAGTGACTGGCGTTCAAGCCTGTAACCCACAAATGGAGCCAAGAAGCCATTGAGTGCTAGAGAGGACCTGCAAGGGGGGTAAAGTCCAATCCGTAGCACTTTAAATGCACATATGCACACACTACTGTATTTTTCTGAACAGGGAAAGTGATGTTAGGTCTTAGAATTATTAGCACAACATTCTCAAGCTTGCAAATCGGCCCACAAAAATACTTTAATTCATGCTTGACTTCCGTGTTATATTGATCCCGGCAATCAATGTGTTAATACATATAATGGAACTAGCATGTAATAGAATATCATATTTACGGCTTTATCAATATTGCATAATATCTGGAATGTGGGTCCGATCGTAACTTGTAATTAAAACCCATAAGACTTTGAAATGCCACCTCTAGTTTTCAGTGACGTAATTCTTACAATCTCTGTTGCCATTGGCTCCATTGAAACCCTTAACTTCGGGTTTGACTAATTGATTATGTTCATGGCTGCGCATCTAACCTTTAACTAATGGTTTACGGGTTTGCGTCTCAAGCCTGTAACTCGCAGCATGTTCTAATTTAACAGCTCTGTAACTCTGCCAAATTTCAAGCCCGCAGGAGTTGCAGGTCTCATGTTGCACATATGGGCTTGGAATTTAATGTGCCTCTAGTGTTCTGAACCTGAAATTAATATTTGTCAGAGGAAACTTTGTAAGTACAGTGGGGGGAAAAAGTATTTGATCCCCTGGTGATTTTGAACGTTTGTCCACTGACAAAGAAATGATCAGTCTATAATTTTAATCGTAGGTGTATTTTAACAGTGAGAGACAGAATAACAAACAAAAAAAAAACAAGAAAAACGCATGTCAAAAAAGTTATAAATTGATTCGCAGGTCAATGAGGGAAATAAGTATTTAACCCCTTCGACCTACCACTTGGTAGAAAAACCCCTGTTGGCAATCACAGAGGTCAGACGTTTCTTGTAGTTGGCCACCAGGTTTGCACACATCTTAGGAGGGATATTGTTCCACTCCTCTTTGTAAATCCTCTCCAAGTCATTAAAGTTTCGAGGCTGATGTTTGGCAACTCAAACCTTCAGCTCCTTTCCACAGATTTTCAATGGGATTAAGGTCGGGAGACTGGCCACTCCAGGACCTTAATGTGCTTCTTATTGAGCTACTCCTTTGTTGCCTTGTCTGTGTGCTTTGGGTCATTTTAAAGCTGGAATACCCATCCACGACTCATTTTCAATGCCCTGGCTGAGGGAAGGAGGTTCTCACCCAAGATTTGACGGTACATGGCCCCATCCATCGTCCCTTTGATGCGGTGCAGTTGTCCTGTCCCCTTAGCAGAAAAACAACCCCAAAGCATAATGTTTCCACCTCCATGTTTGACGGTGGGGATGGTGTTCTTGGGGTCATAGGCAGTATTCCTCCTCCTCCAAACACAGCGAGTTGAGTTGATGCCAAAGAGCTCGATTTTGGTCTCATCTGACCACAACACTTTCACCCAGTTCTGCTCTGAATCATTCACATGTTCATTGGCAGACTTCAGACGGACCTGTACATGTGCTTTCTTGAGCATTGGGACCTTGCGGGCACTGCAGGATATCAGTCCTTCACGGTGTAGTGTGTTACCAATTTTTTTCTTGGTGACTATGGTCCCAGCTGCCTTGAGATCATTAACAAGATCCTCCTGTGTAGTTCTGGGAGATCCTCACCGTTCTCATGATCATTGAAACTCCACAAGGTGAGATCTTGCATGGAGCACCAGACCAAGGGAGACTGGCAGTTATTTTGTCTTGTAGCTTATTCCAGCCTTGTGTAGGTCTACAATCTTGTCCCTGACATCCTTGGATAGCTCTTTGGTCTTGGCCATGGTGGAGAATTTGGAATCTGATTGATTGATTGCTTTTGTCGACAGGTGACAAACTGAGATTAGAAGCACTCCCTTTAAGAGAGTGCTCCTAATCTCAGCTTGTTACCTGTATAAAAGGCACCTAGGAACTATTGCTGATTGATAAGGGATCAAATACTTATTTCCCTCACTGACGTGCAAATTAATTTATAATTTTTTTGACATGCATTGCTTTTTTTTTTTTTGTTACTCTGTCTCTCACTGTTAAAATACACCTACCATTAAAAGTTTAGACTGATCATTTCATGTCAGTGGACAAAGGTTCAAAATCAGCAGGGGATTAAATACTCCCCCCCCCCCCACACACACACTGTAGGTGACTAACTGTACATGGTGCTCATAAAACATCACATATAATAGTTGTGAGCAAGCGGGTTGTTGCTAACACTGCAGGCTTGCATAGCGAGCCTGTGGACCTCGCAACATTTACAGACGCAGGACTTAAAAAAAAAAACACTACGAGCTCGCAAAGATACGACTTTAGGGCAAACCTGAAAACATTAGAAACATAATAAATACACACAACAAACACATAAAAAGCTTACACACAGCAAGAGGGGGCACCCAGGACCTCTGCAAGTGAAGTTACAGCTCCATTTAACTCCAAATTCCAGAGTTTAGACACCCGAAAATTACCTAAGCGAGAGAAAAAATGGCCGCCGGAAAAAACGAAAACTAGGCTACAGCACCCTAAAGCAGCAAAACACCAAATACATAAGGATTGTCTGAAAAAGCCGGACGAGGTCCAAGAACAAGAATGCTAAATCAGCCACAGCTGCGTACCACACACATTAGGCGCCATTTTACAACACTAACTTACAGAATGCAGAAGTACACCGCTACCCTAACGGATTTTCTTCGTGCACGCACACTATTTACACTACACACTGCACACATTGCTCACACTTACACAGCAGCTCCACAACACTCAAAACACACATTGTATGCTGCAGCAACATGAAAACAGATTGTCAGCTCTTCAGCATAATGCTTCCTGCATATATTACTTCCAAATAGGTAAAGTATATTCCTTTATTAATGTATTATAACTTTGATTACCATTCACCAAACAGCTCACTTACTATTTCATTGCCGTCATTTTTTGACGGGCAATATTCTAGTCAAGTTATAAAATGTAAAAAAGAAGTTACACAATGTTTCATGAGCCATAACACACATTTCTGAAACAATTGCAAGTTCATCTATTACAGTGATTAAAATATTTCACCAAGCAATAGAAACAGGCACTGTGCAAGCAACAGATGGCCAGTTTGAATGTTATTCATAAAACAAATTTTAATAATGTCTCTCCTAGCAGTTATATGCACAGTATTGCTGTAAATGTTAGTCTATCATTTAATTCAAATTGCTGACCCAGTACAAATAGGTAGTAATAAATTGTATATACAATGGGCAATTGCTTTGTGTTATTACTCTGTGGGTTAATTCTGCTGATGCACAGACAATGAAACAGGCACATTGTTGAATGGATATGTAAACCATAACTATTTATTTTTAGTGGACTGAAAGCCAAATTTGCACAACTTTTCTGAACCTTCTTACACTTCAATTTAATGACAAAAATGTTGAGACAATTAAGTATTAATTGAATTGGCTGATCAAAAGCACAAATGATTATGACTTAAAAGAAAATGTCAAAGACATCGAATTTAGCCACCCAGAATTAGTCCCCTATATACAGGGTAATGCAGTCTAAAACATTCTACTTTGAAATTACAGAGTATGTTTTCGAAGATAGGAAAATAACTCAGGAAAATATAATCCCTTGAAGGTGCCAGTATTGATTAGACATATTTGGAAATCTAGGGAAGTAACATTTACAAATTCTTTAATGGAAATACTTGCAGTAAATGTACAAAAATGCATCTCAGAAGCCTGGATGCCTACAGTCTGATACTAAGAATGAGCTATAAATTAGCCAGTATAACCCTAAAAACCTGCCACCCCTAATGAGCCGAATATCCCTTGAACCATCCTCTCAATACCTGCTACCCACTATGAGCTCTGGTATCCCCCAAAGCACACTTTAGAGCTACAGGTGTGAGTCAGGTTTAACATGATTTGTTTTTTTTTTTGCAGGACTCATAGAACGGCTCCAGAAATTTGCTTCTCAAAACTAGCATAGTTACATATCAACCTTATGGTAGTTCTTGAGCCATGAAATAGAGCCCATGATACGTAGGTAGCTTAGGGCTCCCATAAGGATTCTAGAAAAATTTTGCAAGTGAACTTTCCACCTTGTGAGCTACAGCGTTATTAAATACTAGCGACTTGCCAGTCAAAAAATGACGTCAATAAGATTGTAAGGCAGGTAATGTTGTTTGTGTGCAAAATTTATTTTGTTGGTGTTCCAAGATCCTTTGGCACTAATTGTAAGCCTCACGCTGAGTGTTTTATGTGTTTGTTGTGTGTATTTCTGCTGTTTCTAATGTTTTTCGGGTCGCACTGGTTGCAACCTTGTCTTCGGATCTCGTACGTCTTTTTCGGAAAATCCGTAGGTGTTTGGTGGTGTTTTGCGTCTTTACAGTCCCGTAGCCTCGTTTTCGCTTTTTTTCGGCTGACATTTTTTCTCTCACTTAGGGGATTTTCAGGTGTCTAAACTCTTTTATTTCAAGTGAAATTGAGGTGTAACTTAAATTTTCGAGGTCCTGGCTGCCTCCCCTTGCTGTAGGTAGGCTTTTTATGTATTTGTTATGTGTATTTATTATGTTTTTCATGTTTTCATGTGCGCGGGTTTCGGGCGGTAAGGTCGTATTTTTGCGAGGTCGTAATGGGTCATAACGCGTCTCGTATTTGTTTGTCGTAAGTCCGTAAATTTTGCGAGGTCTGCAGTTGCCTTCGGTGCTCCATGCCAGCAACCTAGGCCCTCGCTTCGCGAGCCCGCAAGCGTTAGCAACGTCCTGCATGCTCACAACTATATATGTGATCACCCACAGCAAATAATCACAAATAAACAAATAAATCCCAATGCTAATTACAAATACCTGCTCACACAATTAAACACTGATATCCAATATATGATTTTGGACAAAATATTACATGGTTATAGTGCGCAATACCCAGCAAAATTTAGGCATATGGGTGTACTTGTATGACAGATCAAGTAGGTCACAATATAAATACATCATTTTGTTGATGGATCATAGTATCGTTACATTAGTTACAAGAAAATATTCAACAAGAGACAGTATTACATAGTCAAAGTTGAGGAACATATTACAAAATACAAAATGGGTATAAGGGCACGTTGAATAGAAAGACAGGATTATTGCTGAGATGGATTATAAATGTATTTATAGCCCAAGTGTGTAGATGTTAACACCTGGGGCTCTGCATTAGTGAGGTTAGCATTAATTGGGTGTCAGTGTTTATTTGTTTGAGCAGGTATTTGTAACCTATTTGTGGCATTGGGATTTATTTGATTGTTCTTGATTATTGTTGTATAGGGCTAAGTTTACTATTAGCTTTTTTTTTGTGCTTTAAGATATTTAGTTCTCATTATAGTCCTTAGCTTTCTAGAAAATGCTTCTTTAAGCAATTTTTTCTCCTACTATGACACTTGTAGCTCTTTAAACATATCGTAAATGTGTTCTTGTACATTCCAGATATATAACCAACTAGTCCTTTTGAACTCTTTGAGCCTCATTCAATTTGGAGGCCGCATCTTGCGGTACATAGGTCTTATGTCTGTGGGTCTGCTGCGGGCTCTAGTGCTATTAAACTGAGCAAGGATGTAGACCTCAAGTCGGTAAACTCTGGTTTCACATGTAACCCTTCCAAGTATCCGATCCGATGAAGTGCACCAAAAATCAAGCAAGGCCGTAATTTGCGATCCCATCACAGGTCAATTAACCAATAGGAACCGGAGAACGCCAATTCACACCGCGATAATGACTTTAAAAGGCAGTGAAAACCGTAAGTCCTTGACTGTGCTGTAGCTGAGAAAGTCAACACACAGGTCTAGGCATTGGTGGCTTTTTGAGAGACAAAAGAGATAGAGAGTGCTAGAGAGAGAGATAGAGAGGGCTAGAGAGAGCAAGTGAGAGCGATGGAGAGATAGAGATAGAGATAAAGAGAGAGCCAAAGATATATAGATAGAGAGAAACACCAGAGGAGAAGGATAGTGAGGAGAGGGGGAGAGTGAGGAGAGGTAGAGGTATGGAGAGAGGGAGAGGGAGAGGAGGAAACAGGTCAGGGGGGGAAGTATAGGTGTAGGAGAGCAGGAGGGAGAAAGGGATGTGCCCCCAGATGTAGGCACACATCGTGTAGGAGCAGAGGGTCAGGGGTCTAATCCCAGGGGGGCTGGGGGTGGTAGAGGGGATGAGGGGCAGGCTCCAGGGAGAGAACAGGGAGGCCAGGAACCCCCGGCACATTTGGGAGAGCAACAGGTTGTGCCAAAGCACAGGGCCCACAATTATAGCCCAGAGGAGAGAGAAATCCATTGGGAAATCCATTCCACTGTGTGTGGAATCGATCTGTATGACATTATCCATGATTATGTTAATCTGTTTAATTGAGCAGATATAGACATGGAGTGATTTCTGATGATCCTTTTTTTCATCAGATTCTGGTTGCAGTGGTGTAGTGACCATATGTGACCCTGGTAGGTGCATCTGATCATGCTTATTCTAGACTATGACATTACCCCCTTTAGGTATCCACTTTTTTCCCAAAGACAAGCCTCTTGCCCTCCTGGGATCCATCCACACCACACCCATGATATGAATGCACAGTCTTGTACATTTCTGATTGTGCTCTGTGTAAGAAATACAGCTTTGTTATACTGTTCTCACCTGTAGTGTTTTCAATGGTTGGGGTTTGGCAACATCAACATACATCACATTTGTGTCATATTCCTATATCTGTAAAAGAATGAGCCTTAGTTACTATGCAATAGATTAATACATCACTAATATATTTTCTAAACTGTGTGTTATGCTCTAGAGCGAGGGTATGTGCAGTTTAGAAACTATGTACAGAATTCCGTACATTGCGCAGTTGCATGTGCAGCGTCAACTGTGCATGCGCACTGTACAGCATGAGCAGCGCACGTGTACAGCGTGGCACCAGAGGGGGGAGAAAAGATAGAGGGGGAAAGGGGGAAAGAGACACAGGGGAGGGAGGAGGGGGTAAGGAGACACAGGGAAGGAGGGGGAAAGAGACAGAGGGTGAAAGAGACACAAGGGAGGGAGGAGGGGGGAGGGGGAAAGAAATACAGGGAAGGGAGAGTGGGGAAGAGACACAGGGGAGGGAGGGGGGAGAGACATGTGGGAAAGAGATACAGTGGAGGGGGGGAAGAGATACAGGGGAGAGAGTGGGGGAAGAGACACCGGGGAGGGGAGAGAGACACAGGAGGGGGAGAGACACAGCGGAGAGAGAGGGGGAGGAAAGAGACAGAGGGGGCAAAAGGGGGAGAAAAGAGAAAGAGGGGGAAGGGGGAGGGAAGAGACACAGGGGAGGGAGAGGGGGGAAAGGGCTACAGGGGAAGGCGGTTGGGGAAAAATAGAGGGGGAAGGGGGAAAGAGACACAGGGTGAGGGAGGAGGGGGTAAAGAGACAAAGGGAAGGAGGGGGAAAGGGACAGAGGGTGAAAGAGACACAGGAGAGGGAGAGGGGGAGGAGGGGGAAAGAAATACAGGGAAGGGAGAGTGGGGAAGAGACACAGGGCAAGGAGTGGGAAGAGACATGGGGGAAAGAGATACAGTGGAGGGGGAAGAGATACAGAGGAGAGAGTGGGGGAAGAGACACAGGCGAAAGAGACACAGGAGAGGGAGAGAGGGGAGGAGGGGGGAAAGATATACAGGGATGGGAAAGTAGGGAAGAGACACAGGGGAGGGAGGGTGGGAGAGACATGGGGGAAAGAGAAACAGTGGAGGGGGGAAGAGATACAGGGAGAGAGTGGGGGAAGAGACACCGGGGAGGGGAGAGAGACACAGGAGGGGGAGAGACACAGCGGAGGGAGAGGGGGAGGAAAGAGACAGAGGGGGCAAAAGGGGGAGAAAAGAGAAAGAGGGGGAAGGGGGAGGGAAGAGACACAGGGGAGGGAGAGGGGGTAAAGGGCTACAGGGGAAGGCGGTTGGGGAAAAATAGAGGGGGAAGGGGGAAAGAGACACAGGGCGAGGGAGGAGGGGGTAAAGAGACAAAGGGAAGGAGGGGGAAAGGGACAGAGGGTGAAAGAGACACAGGAGAGGGAGAGGGGAAGGAGGGGGAAAGAAATACAGGGAAGGGAGAGTGGGGAAGAGACACAGGGCAAGGAGTGGGAAGAGACATGGGGGAAAGAGATACAGTGAAGGGGGAAGAGATAAAGAGGAGAGAGTGGGGGAAGAGACACAGGTGAAAGAGACACAGGAGAGGGAGAGAGGGGAGGAGGGGGGAAAGATATACAGGGATGGGAAAGTAGGGAAGAGACACAGGGGAGGGAGGGGGGAGAGACATGGGGGAAAGAGAAACAGTGGAGGAGGGAAGAGATACAGGGGAGAGAGTGGGGGAAGAGACACCGGGGAGGGGAGAGAGAGGTGAGAGAGATACAGGAGGGGGAGAGACACAGCGGAGGAAGAGGGGGAGGAAAGAGACAGAGGGGGCAAAAGGGGGAGAAAAGAGAAAGAGGGGGAAAGGTGGAGGGAAGAGACACAGGGGGTTGGGGAAAAATATATATATACTGTATATTATCCTGTCATTTATGATGGGCAAACAACTAGTATAATAATAATAATATCATAAGATATATAATAATATATATATATATATAACAAAGGGTTAATACACATGCAAAGTCCAATTTGTGATAGTGTGGAGTATCAAAATGCCCCTGAAGGGCTGATAAGAATATGACAGTTGATATTGTGAATTGATTGAGAGCAAAACACTTAATGGGATGTCACTGAATGATAATAGGTATACATCTTGCCAAATGGCCACCAGCAATAGCGGTAGCAGAGATTATCTCTTAAAGAGGTGAGTTGGCTGTTGCTCCACGTGCCTCTGCACAGCCTCTTGTGTGTTTGCGGCCCTTCCTGATGGGTGAGAGTAGATTAGTGTGGTGTACGTTCTCCTGCTCCCCTGCTGGATTGCTAAGTGGTGGTGGTGAAGGGGCTTGTGTACCTGAATGAAGCTGTGAGCTATACCATGTGGGCCACTGTAGGTGGGTGGGTCAAAGCAGATATGTCAGGCAAATTACAGTCCACTGGAGAAGGAGCCGGCAATCCACCCCAAGTATGTTTTCCATGCAAACCTTGTGGATATGCACAGACAGAGACATAAGTAAGTGTGCTGCAGTCCATAGAGTCACAACTGAGGGACTGAACAACCAAATGTCAAATGTTCCCCTGGTACTTGATATATGTGATGTGGCTGTGTAATTTGGCACCTAATTATTTTTCCAATGTAGATGCGATGAGTGAGATGTATGTATATGAGCTGATTGTATTTTTAGAGTCCACATTAGAGCCTCTGTGAGTGAGAAAGGGTTAATATGGTAGCCATTTTCATGTATTTGTGTTGCAATTTAATGAGTGTGTCTTTAATAGCTCTCAGCATGACTTTTCATATTGGCATATGCATGACCATTACAACATATGAGAACATTAAAATATATTTTTTTTGAACTTGGAAGTTGTTGTGTAAGTAATTCTAATGCCTTCCATTGCTTTGGACATATTTTAAAGTGCATTAGTCTGTTTTTAATGTGTTTTCCAGTGTTCCAAACTAGTCTGTAAACCCTTTGCGGGTTCTATTTGGAACACATTCAATTTGGGCCCCCATTTGCCATTTCCGGGCTTGACTGCACTTGCCGTCTTGAGGAATTGTAGCAATTGAATAGCAATTTGCGATTTTAGCAATCGGAACTCTTGCGGACGTGAAAGATAAAAAGCTATAAGTTCTGGGTTTAACAACCGCAAGGATTTCAAGCATGTAACACATAAGCCGTTTTTGGCTTGCAAAAAACACCAATTGAATAGAAAATTAGCTTACTGGCTCTATTGCGGACTCCAGTAACTTACAATTTGCTCAATTGAATAGGGGCATATGTGTTGTTACTTTCTAATGTGGGCAAATTGTTGTGAACAAATGCGTATGCCTTTATTGTTGCCAGTTGAATATATCACATTATAACTGAAGAGACACAGAAACTTCCTGTACATTTAAAGTCTCCTCCCACCTGGGAAGTTGGTTTATTGAAACTAAAATTGTAGATTCCACAGCAGCAGAATACAATTTATGTGATAAATCCAGGGCTCTTTTTTTTTTTACATTCTAAAAACATGTTGCATATTTTCAAGTGAAATAGGTAATAAATTGCTTAGAAAGGCTTTAAATAGAGCCCTACAACATGTTAATCCGGAGCCCCTGATGAGCTGAGATCCACAGATCACACAAAACGTTCGTTGGGTGTTGTTGACATCACTTTGGCGCCGAAAAAATGGCTGAAGCAAAAGCTGATAATAACATATAGCTTGTTAACAAAAAGCTTTTATACAAGGTATATGTAGTGGCCCAGGTATAGAGGGACCACGAGGTATAGTATATCAAATGCATATAAATGTTCAATTGCATTTAGAACTTTGTGGTATAGTAGTGGTGTCTAAAAAAGAACCACGAGGTATAACCTGCTTAGTCCTATAATGATACAGAAGGTGTAGTGGTCTCTCGTAGCATAACCACGAGGTATAACCTACTCAGTCCTATAATGATACAGAAGGTGTAGTGGTCTCTCATAGTAGAACAACGAGGTATAACCTGCTTAGTCCTATAATGATACAGAAGGTGTGGTGGTCTCTCGTAGCAGAACCACGAGGTATAAGCTACTCAGTCCTAATATGATACAGAAGGTGTAGTGGTCTCTCATAGTAGAACCACGAGGTATAACCTACTCAGTAATAATATGATACAGAAGGTGTGGTGGTCTCTCATAGTAGAACCACAAGGTATAACCTACTCAGTCCTATAATGATACGAAAGGTGTAGTGGTCTCTCATAGCGGTCTCAGCAACATAAATATCTTTATTATGCAATTTAACAATAGTAGTATGTAGTAGTGACACTAGCCAAGAAAGTGTCCCAAGATAATCACAGTCAGACTGATTAACATTTGTGAGAAAAGCAGTAAAACTTATTTATGGAAATTTATGCTTGTAATCCAATATACATAACTGATTGAATTCTAAAACTTTATTGTTCATAATAGTATCGGCAACATACTGACAGATACTCTTATACTCAAGACATCTTGATAAGACCAACAGTAAAAGCAAAGAAACTATTCATAAAAGTTATATCTTCAGCTAAGTGGATAAATTCCACCACCTTTCTATAGAATGTATAGCACTGTTTCATTCTTTCACTATTTTATTTTTTCATTTGAATTTTATCACATTTAATTAGTTTATGTAAAAAAAAAATCACAAATATTTATGTCAATAAAGTTTGGAAATAGTAAATCATTACTTACACAGATATCAATGTTGCTATATTACAAGCAACATTTAAAGTCTCAGTAGTCACTTATTCTAATATAGTTAGTGTTGCAATCTATAGAGAAACTCTAACCAATATTTATAAAACACTAATATCACCGGCTACATTCACTTAGCAGCTATAGAGAAATTGTATAAATCTTAAGGGACAAAAATATATTGGTTATAAGCTGTTTAAAAAAAATATATATATCACATTATATCTAAACCAATTACTGTAGTGACGTAATTGTATTCTCTGGAGAATACATTCAGAGATCTGTTTGTATATATTCTTTGTTTTAAACAATTGGATTTTAATTATAAAAATTATTTTAAATAATTTTTATTAAAGATGTTTTTTTTTTTTTATCTAGTTTGTGGCAATTCATAACATATTTAGCCACATAAAAGTGTTTCCCCTTTTTTTGTTATTTCTCTCTGTGCCCATCTTCAAGGACACATAACAAAAAGATCTATTATTTAAGTGTTCACACTTTGGCTCTAACCAAACAAAGGATCAACTCTAAGAGAATTGCATTCTAAAAACATGTTGCCTATTTTCAAGTTTAATTCTTCAACATGCATTTTAAAAATATAAGTGGTGTCGCCACATGTGCTCTGCAATATCAGTTAGAGGCTGGAAAATCATGTTGGAAATGTGTTTACATTTTTTAAAATGGTCAAGAATTGACTTAGCAATTGTCATTTTAGTTTAGCAAGTTGTGCAAGGTAATTAAATAAAAAAATGACGTTCCCTCCATCCAAAGTGATTTGCATAAATTGGAGAAATTGACAATTACATGGCAGATGAGATTTATTATGAATAAATGTTATGCTTTGGGAAGGAAAAATAGCCATGCAATTTATAATCTTAATGGAGCAAATCTAGGGGTACCAGATATTGAAAGGGATTCTGGAGTGCTTGTGGACAACCACCTAGGTAACAGTGCTCAATGCCAAGCAGCATCTGCAAAGGCAAGTAAAATATTAGCATGCAATAAGAAGGGTATAGAAGCCACGAAGCAAATATAATTCTGCCACTATGCAAATCTCTAGTATGCCCTTATTTAGAATATGGAGTACATTTTTGGGCACCACTTCATAAAAAAGGACATTTAGAGCTGGAAAAAGTAAGGAGGAGGGCAACAAAACTAATAAAGGGAATGGAGGGGCTAATATATGAAGAAAGACAAACCAAATTAAACATATTTTATCTAGAAAAAAGAATCTAAGAAGGGACATTACCTTATATAAATACATCCAGGGTCAATATAAAGCTTTGCCAAGTTAACTTTTTGTGCCAAGAGGTTTTCAACTGACAAGAGGACATCCTTGGAGGTTAGAAGGAAAAATATTCCACCTTAAAGAAAAAGGAAATGGTTCTTCACAGTAAGGGTGGTTAATCTGTGGAATTCTGTACCAAAGGAAGTGGTAACAGTGGATTCGATAGATAACTTTAGAAAGGGATTGAATATATGTTTGAATAAAAAGGGCATACACAGTTATCCTGGATAATTAGAGAGAGATTGATCCAGGGAGGAATCTGATCGCCAGGATCTGGGGTCAGTAAGGAATTTTTTTTTTTGCCCTTTTGAGACAATTGGCAATGTTTCAGTGGGAATTATTTTTCTATTTGCCTTCCTCTGGATCAATAAACAATAAATCCACATATTACAAAGGTCAGAGGAGATCTGAAAAGGTTGAATTTGATGGACTCAAAGTTTTTCAACCTCAATTACTGTGAAATAGGTAATTAGTCACTCCCTCATTCCTTCTCATCCTGAACAGATAATACAAATCTGAAATGTATCCCCTTGGGCTCCAGACAGCAGAAATGATGGAAGATACAAACATGGAATCCCACTGGCACAAAAATGATAACGCTTATTAAAGATTTTCTTTTATGTTTTATGCTCACCGCCAATGTTGTAATATGCTTCACAAACATATGATATTTTTCTTAGACTACAGTAGTACTTTATTGATGAAACGTTTTATCAACACAGGTTATTCCAGTGGGAGCATTTAATGTGTTATAAACCCACAGGTCTCTATTTGAAATGATCAATATTGTGTTCTTCTGGGAAATATCTCAGGATGAACAAGACAATATAATGCAAGCCTGTAATGAAATCCAGTTACTCAAATGGTATGAATGTTGAGGTTTCCTAACATTGCTAATATTTAGATTACAGACAAGGTAAATTATCCACACGTCATGACCCATGGTTTGTGGTTAAGACTTGCAATACGTCTGTCTTCGCGATCCAAAATAAGTAAGACATCTGGAAAACATGCCTGGAAGTCAATGTTTTGCTCAAAATCCTATTTGTTTTTGAAGACCAGTTAATCTAAACCAAAAACATGCTTGTTAGTTATAAATAACTATTCATTTATAAATAATGAGGAGACTACATGACCACGTGGCTCTTATCATGTTCTATGATCTTTATGTTTAACTATTCAGGCATAAGTATAAAAAAAGAGCTGTGCAGTTTCATACTAAATAAACAAACTTTTATCTGTGAACCAAGATCAGAGAACGTCTGGTGTGGTTAATGTTACAATTTGTGGTAAAACATACATAGAATTGTTTTATTATTATTATAAGCAGAAGACAATAAAATTAAACAGATTTTGCATACTAAAAATAACGGTGATAGAGAAATCCTTTTTTAAATCTTGTAACACAGATAATACATACTTAACTAAATCCACACATATAAACTTTTTGGACAAGCAGTTTGATAATAACTAAATATTAATTAAAGGTATATATGGAAGTTTGTGAGATATTATGTGTTTTAAGTTCTTCTGACTGGATATGTCTCATATCAAATAATTTTATTGAGGAATTCTGTATTTTTGTAATTTAAAGTACATTTGAAATTTCTTGTGTGAGCTACACTCCCAAGGCACCTATGTAGGCAGAGCGTCCTAGCCAATGAGCTGTGTGGAGTTCTAGGGAATCAGCTGTTAGTATCAGTGCTGCTTCCTGACCAGCTTTGTATCAGTCAGAGAAGGAAAGGAAAAAGATACAGTGAGGGAAACAAATACATTGTTATACCTGCCTCTGATTGGCCACAACTATTTATGAATTTTATGCTAATTTGGCTTGGACTTTAAGGGAGCTTTCCTTCTCGAAATTAAATCTGTGCTGTCCATGCTGCATCTGCCTCCTGATGAGTCATGTCCCTACTTCCATGACTGTTCCCCTGTCCTCTTTCTCCTCTCCCCTCATTTTGCCTGTCTCTGGGACTCCATGTCCAGCCCCAGTCCTTGCCTTTGCTCTTCCACTCTGTTGCACGCACTCCACACTACTGCAGCACATGGCATCCTCTCTCCCCATGCTCCCCATGCTGGCCTCTCTCTCCATTCTCCACACGCTGCCCTCTCTCCCCATGCTGGCCTCTCTCTCCTAGCTTCACATGCTGAGCTCTCTCCGTGCATGCTGGCCTCTCTGCCCACATGCTGGCTTCTCTCCCTGCAATGCTGGCCTCTATCCCCACATGCTGGCCTCTCTCCCCCCATGCTGGCCTCTCTCCACCCACTCTGGCCTCTCCCCCTTGCTCCACACCTGCTGGCCTGTCCCTCCCTGTGCTCCAAATGCAGGCCTATCTCTCCCTGTGCTTCATATGCTGGCCTGTCTCTTCCTGTGCTTCACATGCTGGCCTGTCTCTCCCTGCCCTCCCTATGCTGGTCTGTCTCTCCACCGCTCTCCATGCTGGTCTGTCTCTCCCTGTGCACCCCATGCTGGCCTGTCTCTTCCCATGCTGGCCTGTCTCCCCAATGCTCCCCATGATGGCCTGTCTCTCCCCATGCTCCCTATGATGGCCTGTCTCTCCCCATGCTCCACATGCTGGCCTCTCTCCCCACATGCTGGCCTCTCTCCCCACACGCTGACCTCTCTCCCCTCACTCTCCACACTCTGTCCTCACTCCCTGCGCACCACATGCTGGCCTGTCTTTCCCCATGCTCCACATGCTGACCTCTCTCCCCACACTCTCCACAAGCTAGCCTCTCTCCCCACGCCCCATATGCTGGCCTGTCTCTCCCCATGCTGGTCTCCTCCCCCCCCCCGAGCTGGCCTGCCTCTCCCCATGAGCTGGTCTGCCTCTCCAGATACTTCTCTCCATGCTGGCATCTCTCTCTCTCCTGTTGACCTCTCTCTTTCTCTCCCCACATGCTGGCCTCAACTCTCTACACATGCTGGCCTCTCTTCTCGTGCTCCTCATACTGGCTTGTCTCTCTCCACGTGCTGGCATTTCTCTCTCTCCATATGCTGGCCCCTCTTTTCCTCTCTATCTCTTCACATGCTGGCCTCTCTCTCTCCGTGTGCTGGCCTCTCTCCTCATGCTCCCCATGCTGTCCTCTCTCCTCATGCTCCTCGTGCTGGCCTGTCTCTTTACAAGCTGGCCTCTCTCTCCCTTTCTGCATGCTCCTCATGCTAGCCTCTCTCTCTCTACTCATGCTGGCCTCTCTCTCTCCTTGTGCTGGCATGTCTCTCCTCATGCTGGCCTGTCTCCCCCATGCTCCCCATGATGGCTTGTCTCTCCCCATGCTCCACATGCTGTCCTCTCTCCCCACATGCTGGTCTCTCTCCCCACCCGTTGGCCTCTCTCCCCGCGCTCCACATGCTGGCCTGTCTCTCCCCATGCTCCACATGCTGGCCTCTCTCCCTACATGCTGGTCTCTCTCCCCACATGCTGGCCTCTCTCCCCACGCTACCCACGCTGGCCTCTCTCCCCGCGCTCCACATGCTGGCCTGACTCTCCCCATGCTCCACATGCTGGCCTGTCTCCCCGTGCTCCACATGCTGGCCTGTCTCTCCCCGTGCTCCACATGCTGGCCTGTCTCTCCCCGTGCTCGCCTGTCTCTCCCCATGCCCGCCTCCCCCCCCCTGAGCTGGCCTGCCTCTCCCCATGAGCTGGCCTGCCTCTCCACATACTTCTCTCCATGCAGGCCTCTCTCTCCTGCTAGCCTCTCTCTCTCCCCACATGCTGGCCTCAACTCTCTACACATGCTGGCCTCAACTCTCTACACATGCTGGCCTCTCTTCTCATGCTCCTCATGCTGGCTTGTCTCTCTCCATGTGCTGGCATTTCTCTCTCTCCATGTGCTGGACATACCATAAACGTATCCCTCGCATACCGAGCCATGCCATTCCGTAAACGCGCCAGTGTACAGAGTGCCATACTATACCACTATGTTCCTTAGCATGCCGAGCCATTTCGTATCGTACCCCTCGCAAACCATTACTCGCCTATTCTCTACCATCACATTCTATTCAGTTTTTGATCTCCTTACAGTATACTACCAATGAAATAAGCAAGCTTTCCAGGGTTTCCCAATACAATTATCTAATCTACTATTTTGTCATTTTTGGCCTCTAATCAGGCCAGGACAACGTAGCTAAAAGTGCCACACGCCAAGCTACTATCACTAGAGAGAAAGCCCTGACCACAAATAACAGGTTAAAAGTAACCTGAAGTTGTGGGAGGGGCTGGAACTCCCCCTCACTCTATAAATACCTATTACCCTAATCAAACCCCACGCTGGTGTCAATCTACCCACCCACCTCATCCTTCTCTTTAGCTTAATTGTACTCTCCCTAGCCCTGTAATCAGGCTAGGACGACATAGCTAAAAATGCCACACCCCAAGCTACTATCACCAGAGAAAGCCCCGACCACATATATATAGATGAAACATGCATTGTTCCCATTGTTTTTCTGATTTGAAGCTGTTTGTAATGCTGATACTTGTCTAGATTCATGAAGCTGTTTTGCTTTGTGTCTTTTTCTGTATTCTATAAACTATTCTTCCAACTTTGCTTGTATACCATCACAAGCGATAACCAGTAGGACACAACAGCTTTACAGCATGTGGATGTTTTTAGCAAAACCGTGTTTTTAATGCACTGTATTTAAAACATGACTACAACAATAGGAGTCAGATGGGAAATAATAGAATTATAGTTGTGGCAATGCATATTCACTTAATACTTTATTAGACTATTATTAACTCTTTTCTTGCATACACCCTGGGAACTTAAAAGTATTGTTTTATTCTATTTTATTTTTTGATTACTATTGTGACTCTCTGTTCCATTTGGGACCTCTATTGTCGTACCAGTGGATCTTCAAGAGCGATTTACACTTACCTCTGTGCACAAGGTGGTGAAATGTGAGTTTATTTGTAATTGTGTATATTACATTGAGATCATCTGAACTAGGAAGTGGCCTTGCACTTCTTTTTTTCCCCTACCTTCTTCCACTTAAAATGTTGACTATTATAGAGCAAGAATATATAAATATATATATTTGTGCTCAAAAGTTTGCATATCCTGGCAGAAATTGTGAAATATTGGCATTTTTTTTGAAAATATGACTGATCATGCAAACATGTATTTTATTAAAGGTTAGTGATCATATGAAACCATTTATGATTACATTGTTGTTTGGCTCCGTTTTTCAACCATAATAATAACAGAAATCACCCAAATGGCCCTGATCAAAAGTTTACATACCTTTGAATGTTTGGCCTTGTTACAGACACACAAGGTGATGCACAGAGGTTAAAATGGGGCTTTTTAAATTGCAATTAGTGTCTGTGGAAAAATAGTCAATGAGTTTGTTAGCTCTCACGGGGATACACTGAGCAGGCTAGATACTGAGCCATAGGGAGCAGAAAAGAACTGTCAAAAGACCTGTTTAACAAGCTAATGGAACTTCATAAAGGTGAAAAATGATATAAAAAGATATCCAAAGCCTTAATAATGCCAGTTATTTCTGTTTAATCAACTTCAGGGATCTCTTGATACCCCAGCCAAGGTCATGTAGACCAAGAATGTCAGCCGCAACTGCCAGAAGAATTGTTTGGAATACAAAGAAAAACCCACAGGTAACCTCAGGAGAAATAGAGGCTGCTCTAGAAAAAGACGGTGTGGTTGTTTCAAGGAGCACAATACGACAATACTTGAACAAAAATGAGCTGCATGGTCGAGATGCCAGAAAGAAGCCTTGACTGCACCAGTGACACAAAAAAGCCTGGTTACAATATGCCCGACAAGACCGTGACATGCCTCACAGCCTCTGGCACACTGTAATTTGGAGTGACAAGAGGAAAATAGAGCTTTATGGTCACACACATTCTTCTGCATGAAGGCTGCGCATGGGACGCTCTTGGACTTTCCCGCATGACAATGACCCTAAGCACAACGCCAAATTGACCCTCCAGTGGTTACAGCAGAAAAATATAAAGGTTCTGGAGTGGCCATCACAGTCTCTTGACCTTAATATCATCAAGCCATTCTGAGGAGAGATAAAGACGCATGCAAGACGGCCAAAGACTTGACCTGGAAGCATTTTGCCAAGTCGAATGGGCAGCTATACCATCTGCAAGAATTAGGGGCCTCACAGACAACTATTACAAAAGACAGCATGCTGTCATTGATAGTTACATAGTTACATAGTAATTTTGGTTGAAAAAAGACTTTAGTCCATCAAGTTCAACCTTTTTAGATCTCCTCTGACCTGCAATACGCGGATTTATTGTTAATTGATCCAGAGGAAGGCAAACAAAAAAAAAACCCCAGTGAAACTTTGCCAATTGTCTCAACAGGGAAAAAAATATAAAATACCTTCCTTACCCCAGATACTGGTGATCGTATTGATCCCTGGATCAATACTCCCTTTCTATTTATTCAGGATAGCCCTTAATGCCCTTTTTATTTAAAAATATATCAAACCCCTTTTTAAAGTTATCTATCAAATCCGCGGTCACCACCTCCTTTGGTAGAGAATTCCACAGATTAACCACACTTACTGTGAAGAACCCTTTTCTTTCTTTAAGGTGAAATCTTTTTACTTCTAATCTCAAAGGATGTCCTCTTGTCAGTTGAAAAACTCTTGGCACAAAAAGTTCCCTTGACAAAGCCTTGCATTGACCATGGATATATTTATATAAGGTAATCATATCCCCTCTTAGATACCTTTTTTCTAGAGTAAATATGTTTAATTTTGTTAGTCTTTTTTCAAAACTTAGCCCCTCCATTCCCTTTATTAGCATTGTTGCCCTTCTCTGTACCTTTCCCAGCTCTAAAATGTCCTTTTTATGTAGTGGTACCCAAAATTGTACTCCATATTCCAAATGAGGGCATACTAGGGATTTGTATAGTAGGAGAATTATATTTGCTTCCCTTGCTTTTATACCCTTCTTAATACATGCTTATATTTTACTTGCCGGTTGTCCACAAGTACTCCCAAATCCCTATTATTTTATAAGTTATTTTATAACTTTACATGTATTTGTATTAAATCTCACCTGCCACTTAGATGCCCATTCCTCTAATTTTTGCCAAACCCCTTTGGAGGGAAAGTACATCATTTTCTGATTTAATTACCTTGCACAACTTTGTGTCATCTGCAAAAATGGAGACACCACACTCAAATCATACTTCCAAGTCATTAATAAATATGTTAAAAAGGAGGGGACCTAATACTGAACCCTGAGGAACCCCACTTACCACATTAGACCAATCCGAGTATGTTCCATTTACCACAAACCTTTGCTTCCTGTCTTTTAGCCAGCTCTCAATCCATAAGAAAATATTTATGGCAATTCCTGTATCCCTTAGTTTGCTCAATAGTTTCCCATGTGGTACTCTATCAAAAGCCTTTGCAAATACAAATATGCTACATCCACTGAGTTGCCTTGATCCAAGTTCCTAAAAGCTTTCCCACTACTGAAGTGAGAATCACTGGTCTATAATTCCCCGGATTTGCTATTGCTACCTTCTTAAATATAGGTATCACCTCTGCCTTTCTCCAGTCATCTGGTAGAGACCCTGTGTTGAGTGAATCTTGAAAAACTAGGTATAATGGTTTTGCTATTACAGAGCCCAGTTGCCTCAGTACCTTTGGATGTATTCCATCAGGACCTGGGGCTTTATTAACATTTATTTTTTCCAACCTCTTTTGGATTTTTTCCTACGTTAACCAGTTATTTGGTGAAGGTAGTGTAGCCCCATTATTTTTTTAGTAACCCAACCACTGATACCTCCCTTGTGTATACCGAAGAAAAGACCCTATTTAGCTCATCTGCCTTTTCCTGGCGACCGTTAATCAGACGGCCTATGTCACATTGTAATGTTCCTATAGCTTCCTTCCTGGCCGTCTTCCCATTGATATATTTAAAAAAAATATTTTAGGGTTTAGGGTCTTACTCTCCTTTGCAACTAACTTTTCATTTTCAATTTTAGCCAGTCTAATAGCTCTTTTGCATGCCATTTGATTTCTTGTACTTACGTAAAGTAGTCTCTGTCCCCTCTTGTTTGTATAATTTAAATGCTTGTTTTTTACTCCTCCTCTTCATCTTTAATTCATTGTTAAGCCACATGGGTTGCCATTTACTCCTTTTACTTTTATTCCCACATATATGGTGGTATATGGTGATAAGTATGTTTTTTAGTAAGGATTTGAACGTTGTTCATTTATGTTCAGTATTTTTACCTATCAGTTCTCTGTCCCAGTCTATACATTGTATTGCTGCCCTTAGATTGTTAAAATCTGCCCTTTTAAAATTAAGAGTTTTCGTTAGCCCCTTACAGTTATGTTTTTTAATTCAATCTCAAATGAGACTGTGATGTGATCACTGTTTCCCAAAGGTTGCCCTATTTCAACATTTGATACTATATCAATATTATTTGTGATAACTAAATTCAAGATAGCCTAATTTCTAGAAGGTTCTTGTATAACATGGGCCAGATAATGAGCTCTCAGTGTACTCAATAACCTGCTCCCCTTAGCTGAACTGCTGGTCTCATTTAGTCAGTTTATTTCCGGGTAATTTAAATCTCCCATTATTAGAACTTGCTCATGCTTAGCTGCATTTCCAATCTGTAACAATAATTGTATTTTCTCACTTTCAGCTATATTTGGGGGTTTACAGCATACTCCTACTAATCTTCTTTTAGAATTTGCTGCTCCGCTATTTACCTCTACCCACAAGCATTCAACATTACCGCTAGTTCCACCATAAATATCTTCTCTGACTATAGGCTTAAATTCAGTATGCAAACTTTTGAGCACAACTGTATATATTATAACTTAAAGAGGACATGTTATAATTTTTGTAAGAGGGGTAACTAGCTGGGATGCTTTAATCGTCTTAGATAATATAGAGATTGTAATAAAGGTAATTATGAGGGTAACACATAGATATTGTGTCCTCTATTCCATGACTTCTGTAAGAGCTTCTGTTATTCTGACTCATAGCTATGGGAGAAACTCTGTTAGTTCAGGTTATTTTATGTTATCTCTTTTTAGAACAGTTTCCATGAGCCAAAGATGAGGATTGAGGGTCTTCAATCAAGATCAAAGAGGACTGACTTCTTAAATTAACACTGATATGTCCGCTTATCCAGGACTGAAATTGAATGTCGCTGGAGGGTCATCAAAGGACGGTAAGTATAATATATAGGAATATTTTTTGTAGTTTTTTCTTCTGTTTTTCATATGTAATTATTTTTTCTTTTTTGATAGTATTTTTATTATTTTATGTTAACTGTTTTTATTCTCTGTAATTATTTTTGATGTGTATTTATTTGCAAGAAATTAGCACTATGTAAGACATTTTGCAATATGTCCCCGCAAAACACAAAGGGTGGGTGGAAGAGGGACCAAAGCCACCCTGAGTGTTGAGAGGGATCGCTAGGGATACCCGGGGACATAGGAGGTAGCAGTTATTGAGGAAGGATCCCAGGGGATACTCAAGCTCATGGTAGGTGCTAGTAGCTCCTTAATTATGTTTGATTTGAGCAAGCAGCCTCAAATCCTACACAGTTAAGGTGTTTGTTCCTTCCTAGTGTCAGCTTTTAGTCATCCATGATACTCAATTTGCTGCCTTTGAAAGTACCCGAAGGCTTTTTAAAATTTCGTCATTCTGAGAGACTTCAGAGTAGATTTCAGAGAGCTTGCATATCATACAAGGAGGCATGTGATAGAGATTTCGAAAATAGCTAATGGACAGGCACTCAGGGCTTAAGATAGACAGAGAGAGATAGAGAGACATTTCAGTTTTTTTGCATGAAATTCAGGCGTATATTTACTATTATGTGCAGCTATTGATACATTTGATCTTGGGCCTTTCTTGCAATTGATTTCATGTTAGTTTTGCAAGTTGTAAAATATACTGTATTATTACATAGCAGTTAGGAAAAAAACCCATCATCAATAAACCATTCATCGCAGGAAATAAGCAAACATAAAATCATGATCTAATCAAATAAATAAGTATTCTTTTTTTTTCCTAAAAAACAACATTTTTTGCTTTTATTTAGCTTTTATTAACTGGATGCAAAATCAGAAATTAGAATTACCAAAAACTAAAGGGATTAAAAACTCTTAGAACAGTCCAGAAAAAGTAAACTCATAGGCCCTCATTCATTTGCGATTTTGCCAATTGAATAGGGTTCTAAATAAGCACATAATATATATTTTTTAAAGAAGTTTTTAGTTAGTGAAAACCTTGCTTTTGGATAGATGCTTAATAACTAAAAACTTCTTTAAAAAATATATGTGATGTGCTTATTTACACCCCTATTCAATTGGCAAAATTGCAATTGAATGAGGGCCATAGAGTTTAGTTCAATTAAAAGCCCGCATCTCGCAGTATACATGCCATATGTCTGCAGGCTTGCTGCCGGCTTGAACTCTGCTACAATTCCAGTGCTATTCAATTGAACAAGCCTGCAAGTTATGGGCTGAACGTCGAAGCCGTAAACCTTGCAATCAGATGTAGCATTTCAGGGCGGGAACATGATCAATTAAGCAATGTCGTAACTACCCATTTCGAAACAGCCTATAGAAAATGAGACCGCCATCATTACGGTAGTAAGACATGGAGGTTACATGTAAGTCTAACAAAATATAATAACCAAAGCAATTGTATTAAACTGTGGAAATCCAAAAGATTACGTTTCTGACAAATATACGTTTCTGACGAATATCTTATATGAAGAAAAATATTACATAGCTACAGTAAAAGTAATTTGTCATTTGTTTTTATTTTTTTCTGTTCATCCATAGTGACCAATTTCTGTTGTATATTGACAGACAATTTTCTAAATAATTAACTCTTTCCGCATATGCCACTTCATCAATTAATTTTTTTGTTTGCAATTTGGAGTTTTATAATAACAAAAATAGTGGATAAAGGTTTTTATTTACCTTTAAATCTTTAGGGAATAAGCACAATTGGGGGGATATTAACTGTGGACTGTAAATATTATGGATCCCTCTTTCCATTTTGCTCCAGTAGCTGGACATGACCACCAAGTGTGGAAATATGACACTTCAGATTAGGAACCTCAAAAACATTTATCCGAATAGATAGGAAATATTTTATGTATCTGTCATGATTACATTGGTTATGTAATTATGGATATGGCCAAGGGAGCATGACATTGTTGCACTGGGATTATGTAGTATTGTGTGTAGTTATATGTTGCCTGTGTCATGAATCAGCCAGTGGCCATATTGGATTTGGCCTGAATAGCCGGTGGCCATGTTGTGACTGGCACAACCAGGTTGTGCCTAGCAGCAATGGTCACATTTAAGAGCCATGTGTTATATTGTTATGTTGTTGTCTAGGGAGAGGAGCAGGGTTCCCATCACCATCAATAAAAATGATTAATGCATGAGAGGGATTGATGTGGAAACCCTACCCCACTCCCATATCCTATGAGGGCAGTAGGCGGTTTTATGTTGGGTGCGCTTTCGCGCTTTTACGTGACCAGACTGACAGTGTGTGGAATACTATATGTGACGATGTCTTACAGTGGGGAGTAATTCTAATGCACACATTACCACATACATCTTGTCAGGGAGATCTGGCCCCAAAGGCTAATCCCTTGTGTACACACTTAAGGGATAATGAACAATGGGATCCCCACAGCCACAGAGGCACCATCTCCCCAGGGGGCTTCTCAGTTCTTAGCAGAGGACCCAGGAGAGAGTTAGGACGTGCTTCCCCTCTGGTGGTCAGAAGCCAAGTGAATTAGGTAGCCACACCTAGTGGGCGGACCTGGGAGGAGTCTCATGTTTCCCACACTGTAACGCTACCTGATTGGCCAGAGGCCATTAGGGGCTGACCTCAGGTAGCCCCTCCCTCTACTATGTTGTAAAGAGTTGACCCAGAGGCATATGCTTGTAGAGGAGCTGGTTCTGACTCCCTACCAAGGTGCTCCCAGGTACACTATCACAGAAGCTGGGACTTATGCCTTTGTACCGACAAAGACTGTCCTACTGGGAAAAGGAGTACTAGGATACTCTAGATCCCATCATCATAGTAGGTAGTGACAGCCTGTATATGGTTATTATGGATCCTAGTTATAAGATATTATAAGAGGTAAAATGTGATATAGAACCTATGTGGAAATGGTAAAAATGCTCTGCACAGAAGTTAGCTGCAGATCATTCACGCATACAGGCCTTGAGTCAATGCAGATAACTGCTCCTTAGCAGTCCTTTTCTACCCTTGCTAACCATAGATACCTGGCCTATCATTTAGATATCTGATGAGTGTTATCTCAATTGTTATAGCAACCAAGGCTACAAGACACATGTGTTTCATCACACACATACACAAAGTTGCACACGGGTGTGGTATAGGTGAGTATAAATATGTTGTTTTGATAATTCAATAAAGGTTCAGTGATAGTTTTCACATATAAGGTTAAAAATTGATATCCTGGGAACTGATGAACTTAAATGGACCGGAATGTAACATTTCACATCAGACAACCACCAGATCTTCTACTGTGGTCAAGAATCCTGGAGAATAAATGGAGTAGCCATCCTAATCAATCAAAGAGTGGCCAAAGCAGTGATCGGTTACCGCCCAATACATGACAGAATGATTTCAATTCAAATTGACAAGCCATTTAATATCACAGTGATCCAAGTCTATGCTCCAACCATGGATGCTAAAGAGGCTGAAGTTGTCCAGTTCTACGAAGACACTCAGCAAGAAAAGATGGTACTATCATCATAGGAGATTGGAATGCTACAATAGGGAACCAAAAGACACCTGGAATAATTGGCAAATTTGGCTTTGGAGTACAAAATTAACCAGGTCAGAGATTAGATTTTTGTCAAGATAATTCTCTGGTCATAGCAAACACCCTCTTCCAACAGCCTCCGAGACGACTCTAAACATGAGCATCACCAGATGGACAACAGAGAAATCAGATTGACTATATACTTTGCAGTCAAAGATGGAGGAGCTCCATAGAGTCTGCAAAAACAAGACCATGAGCTTCTCATTTTCTTCTTAATCTGGAATGTTGCTGGGGCACGTAGCAAATTATTCAAACCCCTAGTTACAGGTATTTGCCGGAACCAATAGGGAAAGAGACTTTCATCTTTATGTCACTAAAACATGGAGATTACATTTCAATCACTTACGGTTTTGAAGTCTGAGTTGCGATCACACCCACATTGTAGAAATAATGCAATATGAAAATGAAAAGAAATATAATATTCTAGTCCATGCAAGTTCTATTATATGTGTTAACACATTGATTGCCAGGATCGATATAACACGAAAATTAAGCATAAAATTATTTTTTTTTATTGCAGATTTGCGAGCTTGAGAATGTTGTGCTATTAATTTTAATAACCTTCATCGCTTTCCCTGTAATTTAGTAGTATGTTTATATTTGCTTTTACAGTGCTACGGACAAGAGTTTAACCCCCTTGTGGGTCCTCTCTAGTCCTCATAGTATTTTTGGCTCCATTTGCCATTTACGGGTGTGAAAACAGTTGCTGGCTTGAGGACTTGTAGCAATTTAATAGTAGTTTGCGATTGTAACATTTACAGAATTGAAAGATCATTTGTGGGTAGCTGAAGAGGACAATTTAATAGCCGTAACATTTGCGGGCTCCTTTACGGGCTTCTGGAACAGCGATTTTTGCGAATTTAATAGGGCTCCAAGTTTTTAAGGAATGAGTAGTAAAGAGGCTGATCTCATTATATTTGTGTCATATCCACAAAATGTATTATAGGATATATATATATATATATATATATATATATATGGGAAGCCTATTTTAACAGTGAAAGGATGTATCTGGTCTATGATTAATAACTAGTCAGCTCCCCATTACTTTGAAACTGATTCTTTATATCTGCTTCCCAGCAACGATAATTTCCAATCATTCCTTCTATAGTACAACATCAAGAAAATTGTAAGCTTAAACCCTGCATTCCTCAGTGACCATCAATTGGTGAAATGTTAAACAGAACCCTACGTGTCCACAGAGAAGGGGATCATGGACCATGTGATGGGATGTAGCCATCAGCATACAAAATATTACCATTACATAGGCCAAGATCCAAGACTCTATAGCCAGGCTTGATTAGGTTAACATTGTGACCAATAGATTGCCACTGAGGAGTGCTGTTGATAAGGCACAAACATCTGCACAGCCCCTAGGTCCTCTTCCTCCTAGACACAGAGCCCCAATCCCCAGTGGCCGGCCGCCATCTCTCTAATTGCAACTCAGATTAGCGATCATTTGCTAGATATGATCTATTTTTCAATTCTTGGTCTTGATCATTCTTGGCTCCTAACGTTATCTTCATTCCGGTTGCGGTCTGGAACTGCATAGGCTGCAGTGGGCACACCAATTCATGGACTCTCTATTGCTTGATTACTGTTGTTGTGCCCAGGAATGACAGTGATTTGTCAGCTTCCTGGATTTAATGATGCATCCATCTATCCCTTGTTAATTCCATGGAGCTGACATGTCAATGTCCTTGTTGGTCATCATGTACATGTGTAGTGTGTGCGATGTACATGTGGTTGCATGTTGGTGTATGTGATATTCACTTGACATGGAGGCTGGGTCCTGCTGGGACACCAGGCCTGAAGCTCCAGCGGCGGGAACCTGGATCAGAAGGCCTTGGCGACCTTCTCCCACTCATTATAGCGCACAGTTATATTTTTCTCCTCCTTTGCCATTATCCTCCTCACCTTGGCCCTGATGTCGCCAAAACACTTCTTGGCCACACATCCCTTGGCGCTCTGCCCACTGCTGTAACCTCAGCCGCTACCTCCTTCCATGCCTGAGCCCTAGGCCCTGGCCTAACTTCCTTCCCACCCGCAAGGATCACGGGGCAGCCAGTGTGTGTGTTCTCCCAGTGTGTGTAATTGTGGGCCCTGTGCTTGCAGTTAGCCTCTTGACCTTCTGACTGTGGACGGGGATCCTTGTCTCCCTGGCCTGTCCCTGAGGCCTGTCCCTCCCCTGAACTACCACCCACCCTGGGATTAGGCCTTCCCTCTCTGTCCCTCTTCTATGTGTGCATGGTGCTAGGGCCACCCTTCCACAGCCACCTCCTCCTTTCCACTCTCCTCCTCCACTTCCACCATCTCCTGCTCCTCCTCCTCCACCACCTCCTACTGCTCCTCCTCTGCCAGCTCCTCCTCCACCACCTCCTCTCCTCTGCCACTCCCAACCTCCTCCTCCACTCCTCTCCTCCACTACTCCCCAGGGCACGTTGCTGTCTTCCTCGCCTATCCTCTTCTCCTCCTCCCCACCTCTCCACTACACTCCCCTCCTCTCTCCTCCCTCCATTATAATCCCAAAAATAATATAAGTATAAATCAATCAAAGTTTGACTGTATATGTATAATGGAAAAAAAATGTGTGGATTTTGTGTATTTAATAGGGGGATGGAGTGTGGGGGATGGGATGGGAGGGGTGTGTGTATGGAGTGATCTAGCTCTATGTGTGTTCTTTAAATTATGTGTAATGCAATTATGTGTAATCTGTAAATATGTGTCAACAAGGCTTAAGTGTAAAATTGTAAATAGTATAATAGAAGTAAATAGTGATGTTGCGAACATCAAATTTTGGGTTCGCGAACAGCGAACGCGAACTTCATCGAATGTTCGCGAACGGGCGAACATCGGCGAACCGCCATAGACTTCAATGGGCAGGCGAATTTCAAAACCCACAGGGACTCTTTCTGGCCACAATAGTGATGGGAAAGTTGTTTCAAAGGGACTAACACCTGGACTGTGGCATGCCGGAGGGGGATCCATGGCAAAACTCCCACAGAAAATTACATAGTTGATGCAAAGTCTGGTTTTAAGACATAAAGGGCATAAATCACCTAACATACCTAAATTGTTTGGAATAACATGCTTTAAAACATCAGGTATGATGTTGTATCGATCAGGTAGTGTAAGGGTTACACCCGCTTCACAGTAACAGACCAATCTCCCCGTTTAATGCACCACAAACAACAGCAAACAGTCCCTTTGCACAACCGCAAACTCCCCATTTGCACAAGGTTGGATACCAAGCTAGCCATGTCCCGTTCCTTGTCCTCACTGATGTCATTGAAGGTCTCTTCCTCCACCCAGCCACCAAGGGTCCCCGAAAGGTGACAACAAGCCCCCTGGGACGCCTGCTGTGTTTGGTCTTCCACCTCCTCAAAGCCACCTTCCTCTTCTGACTCCTCTTCTTCAGACTCCCAGAGTCTGGGGGCTTCCACTGCCCAGCATGGAAGATTATACACAGGTCAGAGTCTGGGGGCTTCCACCGCCCAGCATGGAAGATTATACACAGGTCAGAGTCTGGGGGCTTCCACTGCCCAGCATGGAAGATTATACACAGGCCAGAGTCTGGGGGCTTCCACTGCCCAGCATGGAATATTATACACAGGTCAGAGTCTGGGGGCTTCCACTGCCCAGCATGGAATATTATACACAGGTCAGAGTCTGGGGGCTTCCACTGCCCAGCATGGAATATTATACACAGGTCAGAGTCTGGGGGCTTCCACTGCACAGCATGGAAGATTATAGGCGTTGCCTCTGTCTGCGTTATTATAAGGTGTGTACTGTTAAGTAGTACTATTCCTATCGGTTTAATCCCTGTTACGTCCACTATCAGGGGACGTGTATATGGCATTGATTTTTGGAATGGGGGAGATGGAAAAAGATGCTTGGTCGGTCCTCCCACTTCAAATTTGGGGCACTGCGCGTGCAATCAAAGGTGCCACCAGATATGAGTGTCACTGTGCAATGGCAAAAGTTGGCAGAGTAGGCGATGTAGGCCTCACACACACGCCTGTAGGCAGGCAACTGATATTCAATCGATTACAGTCAAAAAAGTGTTGTTTTATGTCACTGTACACTACGGTTGCACCAGATATGACGTATCACTGTGCACTGGCAAAAGTTGGCAGAGTAGATGCAATAGGCCTCACACACACGCCGGTAGGCAGGCAATTGCTTTTCAATCTATTACAGTCAAAAAAGTGTTGTTTTATGTCACTGTACACTACGGTTGCACCAGATATGACGTATCACTGTGCACTGGCAAAAGTTGGCAGAGTAGATGCAATAGGCTTCACACACACGCCTGTAGGCAGGCAATTGCTATTCAATCTATTACAGTCAAAAAAAGTGTTGTTTTATGTCACTGTACACTACGGTTGCACCAGATATGACGTATCACTGTGCACTGGCAAAAGTTGGCAGAGTAGCTGCAATAGGCTTCACACACACGCCTGTAGGCAGGCAACTGATATTCAATCTATTACAGTCAAAAAAGTGTTGTTTTATTTCACTGAGCACAATATAAGCTGTTAGGTGTTAGCCTGTCACACACACACGCTGGCAGGCATATGCAATTAGATTACACAAAAAAATTATAAAATAAAATAAATGATGTTCTAGCCTTAAAAATGGCTTTTTGGGTTGCTGTCCTACAGATGGAAGGCTCTGGAAGGGAGTGTATGCTGCTGATTGGCTGGAATGTGTCTGCTGACTGTGAGATGCAGGGTCAAAGTTTCCTCAATGATAAAGAATAGGGGGCGAACCCAAAAGCGCATGTGTTCGCCATTCGCTGCCAATGCGAACATGCAAAAATCGCCCCGAATAGTCCGCCGGTGAACTGTTCGGGACATCACTAGAAATAAACAAAACGCAAATTACTGCTCTCAAAATACTCCTAAACTCTCTCTCTCTCACTGAAAAACCTCCAACTCCGGGACCTGCATGCTACTTCGTCAGAAAATGCAACACAGTCAACGCATGGGCGGGTGGAACGCAACTTTATAATAACCCTCTGTCAATCATCTGCAGCTAGACCACTTTCTATTGGCTGAGAGGTCTTTGTCGCACTATGTTATGCCGCGATTGGATCTAAACGGCCGATCGCATCTCAGCCAGCCCCTTAACAGTTTGTGGCCGCGAGAGGGATTTACGGGCTTGAGGCTTCGGCCTGTAACTCGGGCCCTTGCTCAATTGAATAGCATCGTAATCGGGGACGAACGGGAGCCCGCAATATACCCACAGACATACGGCATACAACAATAGAGTTGCTAGCTTGCAATTGAATCGGGCCCCTAGTCTTTATTCCATACAAATAGCAGTCCTGGCATAATGGTGTATTTCAATTTCACTTATGCACTAAACAGTTAACAGAGGCCTTTCTTCTTGCCAGGATAGAATTAGCAGTCATTCCCAATAGACGTAAACAAATGTGTGGCCATGATGTAGCACATGGGGAAAAACAACATGATCATTAGTTCTTTACTTATGAATCAGATATAATCTTGGCTTGATGCTCGATCCAAGTGTTTTTATAAATACTCATTGTATATATCACAGATGTATCTCTGCAACCCTATTACTCATCACAATGATGATGTAGAACAAACTGTAAGCAAACCATAAACAGTCTTTAATTTCAATGAGATCAAACAGACTATCCTTGCCTCTCTTAAATTTACGACTTTACAAAAGATAGTGATCTGTTTTTGGAACTTGTGTTGCTTTTTTATGCATTACGAAATGAATATTTTTAGTATCCCTGAATCATGCAAGTTACAGTCTAAACCATGTGTTTCTGGTAAATCATGCAACAATCGTACTGCTATTCTGACATTGTCATCAATGTTTTTCGCTCTCCTAATATAACATGACCTTTTGTATTTATAAAGGTGATTAATAAAGTAGTGTTTATTGGTTCAAACTCCTTCTGAATCGCTACCCATTGCAGTCCAATGGAGAAAGAACTGGCAACCCACTTCAGTATATTTGCCAAAAAAACCTAATGGATAAGCATAGCCAGAGACATAATTATATATGTGCCGGGTGTGCTGCTGTCCATAGGGTCATAGAGAATCGGACACGACAACAACGACAACAACAATTGGTCCAAAAGTGAAGTTGTGTTTAATTTCAAATAATAGCAGTATATAAAATAGTAGTTTTGTCATAAACAGTAATTGTGCCGTAGTAGCAAATAATAATTACCGTACATTCAATAAAAATGACTTAAGTTGAATTATAATTCTAGAAATGGGAAATATCATATACCAAAGTACAGGAAAGGAGCTTTAATTATTATGGAGCTGTAATTATTATGGATACAACTGACTTGGTACAAGATGCTCAGGTGCAGTAATCTAAAGACAGATATTCCAGTAAATAGATTCCACAAACTGTTCTAATATGACACTAATGGATAATAAATTCGAAATAATTTTAACAATAGTTAAGAGTTTGTCAAGTAGATATGAAACTTGTGCAGCCAAAAAAAATAACTATTGAACCTTATGTTTGAGCAAATAGCACTAAAATATAGCTTTTATTTGTTTAGCTTTATGTACATAAAACAACAAATGCTTAAAGAATGACTGTAATGTTTTATGGATTTTTTTTATGGTCAGCAAAAAAATAAGTAGTTCAAGAAAAAATGTCAATATAGCTTTTAAAACTTACACATGAACCTTAATGGTCCAAAATTCTGAGTTTCTGTCCATCAGACTGTCCTGGTTTGTTAGGAGTTTGTATCTGCCTCTTTCCTTGCAGTGGTCAGTACTGTGGAGACCCCTGGACACATAATAGGGGGTGGAGAAAAGCAGATCTGCTAAACCCTGAATAACTAAAGTTGAGATATAAGCTTTAAAAGGTAATCTAATTTTTCCAAATATTGCTAATTAGTTACTAAATAAAATATATTGCATGGCCGGTAGCCTGTTAATACATAAGAGTTACTGGTGTGCTGGAGGTTCAGGGCAGGGCAGATCTACCAGTAGTGCAAGTGGTGCAGTTTTTTCTCTAGTATAGGGGCGCCCTGGGGCCACCCACCCTGGCCCAACCCACTATGACTGACCTGGGCCTTCCGTGAGCCCCCCTCTGTGCCTCCTGAAATTGGTTTGTGCCTGTTTAAAAAAGAGCAATTCGACTGAAGCTCCAAGAGATAGCAGTCTGGAGCAGTTCAGCATGCTGGGTATATGTATCAGGGAAGGAGGTAAGTGAACAAAGGCTGCAAAGGGGCAGGAAAGTACAGGGGATGGGTTCTGTGAGGGGGAGCAAAGAGATAGGGATGGGTGCTATGTGTGGTGGGAGCTGAGAGGAGTTGGGTGCGGAGAGGGGATGGCTGCTGACAAGAACTGGGTGCTATGTGGGGATGTATACTAAGAGGGATTGGTGCTGTGTGGGGGTGGATGTTGAAAGGTACTGGATGCTATGTGGAGATAGTATTCTTATATATGTATACAGGTATACCCCGCTAAAAGCTACCCCATTTAGAGCTGATTCACTATAGAGCTGTTTTTCCTGACCAGACCCATCTTAATGCTAAGCCCGGTTATGACTCCTGTCAGATACCTTTTAACGCTCTGATTTTCTATAGCATTGCCCGGGCATAACTCTGTTTTTGCCAGCCGGACCTCTTTTAATGCTCTGATTCACTATTAAACAGCTTTATTTTCTCCAAAGAAAACAGAATCCAAGATGACCCAGAACAACATCAATAATTTAAAGTTTATATTTCTGCTAATTTTCAGTTTGTGTTATGTTTGCTGTTTGTTTGAAGTTCATACAAAAAGTTTACATTTCTATTGAAATTGTGTTTTTTTTTTCATCAGTTCTCCTATCCCTATCATCCCCATGTTAAACAGACCTGCTTAGAGCTTAGCACTCCTATTGCCTGGAACCTATCTACAGCTTGAAACGAGGTATATATATATATATATATATATATATATATATATATATAATATATATATATATATATATATATATCACATATAATATTTGTCATCTTGCAAGTTTATCCGCCACGCTATGTTAAAAGTTCCGAGGTTGCACATGAGCAATGAATGCCAAAGGCGCTCATTGCGCACCTCGGAATGAGCACCACAGGAGCTCATTGTGAGGCCTGCACGACTGAGCTGCAATCGCAAGGGCTGTAGTACCTTACTGCAATGGGCTCAGTACGCGTTCATTGCAGCCCTCGCGATTTTAACTGCCGCCATATTTTCAAGGTTGTAACTTGGAAGTCGTTCGGAGGTCCCCAAAAGATGCCAATTGCTTACAAAATGATCAAGTCAATTGACGTTTTTTTGAAGATTTTAAATCGGCTAAGCGAAGAAAAAATGGCGGCCGAAAAAATTTTACTTCACCGCGAGGCGCGTAACACGTGCAGATTCGGTTCTGGCTGATGACAAAGAGAGTGAAACAAACTTTACAACTGAATTTATCAAATCATTAACTTTGTCTGGAATGCCACCACATATTTTTAAAAAAGGGGCAATCGTCATGTTACTGAGAAACATGAAACCAAAAAAGGACTTTGTAATGGGACCAGATTAATTGTACAGGATTTAAGAGACCATTTCATACATGGGGAAATTCTGAATGGTACCCATAAAAGTGAACAAGTTTTCATACCAAGAATAGATTTGGCTCCAAGTGAGAGTGGTTTGCCTTTTGTCCTTCAAAGGAGACAATTTCCATTCATAATGTCTTTTGCCATGTCCAGCAATAAATCCCAAGGATAAACTTTTAAGTGTGTTGGGCTGTTTTTAGAGGAACCGTTATTTGCCCATGGACAATTGTATGTGGCCTTTTCAAGATGCAAAAATCCAAAAGAAATTAAAGTATTTGTTAAAGAAACAGAATTAGGGGATGGGAAAGTATTTCCAAAAAATATTGTATATCATGAGGTGTTGTAAAAACATAAAAATATATCCACAAATATAAGGTTCATTTAAATAGTATGTGTAATGGACAGAAATATGAATATGTATATAATTAACATGTGTTAGTAATGTATGGGAGATTACAGGTTATTTCCTCATGTTTAAATTACATGTTAGTGGTATAGCATAAAGAAAATGTGTACTCTTATTGGATAAAAACAAATAAATATTATGTATATCTTTAATATGTGTTAGTATTATTTGGGAGATAATATGACAGTTTTGCATGTGTAAATTAAAAGTTTTTTCTTTAGCATAGAGATAATGTTTAGTGTTATTGTATAAAAAAAAATGAATATAATATGTAAGAAAAATAGTGGAACATCATTCGGATATTCATGTATATGAAAAATCATTACATTTTTGCGGTTTCATATCAATATATTGGTCATTATTGGTTTATAAATAAATAAATAAAAATAGATTTTTAAAGTTTGAGTGATTTATTACATATGAGCAATCAAAAGAGACAGGACATGTACATAAAGACATATATGCTACATATAGATAGTACACAAACATAAAGAAAAACAATGTTTAAAACTAAATCATGCCGTCATGTTTGACAGTCAACTTGATCGTTTATATATATATATATATATATATATATATATATATATATATACGTAGAGGATGTTGTTGGAAAGTGGAGTGCACATGTCCTGGAGCTCTGCTGCAGGCAAAGGGTGGGAGAGCAGCTATGGCAAGGGTTTTTGGGAAGGTTTATTGTTATGTGAGTCTTTGGGAGGAAAGGAGTTTTGGGAAGGGGTTTGGGGGAGGAGCACTAGGGGGATTTGGCTCCCTGGGGGCCCAGTGCAAAACTATTTTTACAACCCCCCAGAGGCGGGCCCAAATTATATTTTGTTTTTTGCACCATGGCTTTTCATTCTCTTGCTCTGCCACTGGTTCAGGGCTAAGTTAAGTTAACTCTTTATTATTTTAGTTATTTTTGTGACAATCAATTTTAATAATAGAATATATTCATTTATTGTTTTTGTTTGATGGAAAGTTATTTCAGATTAATGTTGTCTTGGTCAAAGATGGAGAAGATGCAAAAACCTTTAATTTGAAGATACATTTCATTGTTTTAGAATTGTTTTTAAATGTTGCATTGTTAGCTTTTAAAGCACTCAATTTACTTATTTTGAATGTTATCTGTAGGTCAGCTATACTGAACCTAGGATAACATGTTCTCAGGTCCTGAATAACCATACATTATAAGCTCTCTATAAGTGCTTATATACATACTCTCACTGTAATCATATATTTGAAAAATTATTATTTGGCATTGGCTCTACTTTAATCATTAGGCAAGGATATCATCTAATGTGGAGTATTTCATATACCACAACCCTTCAAACTGAAATGGAGAGATTTGAGAACACAAATACAAAAAACAACGTTTGCCATTTTAAAATATGGCTGACATGGTGATTGGGAATTCATGTCACATTATTTCATATACACAATGTCTGTCTTTGTGAACTCTGTTACTCCTTTATAAACATTGTAGAATCATTTATCACCTTGAAAGTCTGTCTATACCAAAAGGCCATTTTTTGTGCTCTGATTGATCAAAGTCTGACGCTTCTCTACTGATGTTGATGTGCAACACATCTCTGGTTTTATCAATGCTATACTACATTCTGCTTTTTCTGTGCTTTGAGGAGAAATGTGATCTTTGGGTATAACATTTGTCAGAAAAAAAAGGATGTAGTGGTCTTGAAAGCTTGCAATCTAATACTATTAATTTAACCTACAGTTATATGTTTCTACCATAAAGGGAAGTGGACAGTTGACAATGTTTTCTCCATACCAACAAAATGTTTAAATGCCACTTAATGTATGTATACCAGTGAAAATGTTAAAGGGCCATTTACTTCACTGTAAGTGCTCTTCATTGTGTGAAAAAGCACAAGATTTAATGTTAAAATCATCTATTTGAAAAAAAAAAATTACACTAATAACAGATAAATAATGTAAAGTTTTAAGCCTCTGCTAAATACAAATTGTATCCTGTCTCAAGGAGCGAGCAATGTTGTGATTGGCTATTGAGAAGTAATTGATAGCAGTATTTTGCTCGACTTGGGACTGCAGTTAACCCATAACTGATCTGTTTAGGTGAGTCCAGCATTCCATGCCTGCAAAGACAGATTTGTTAAAGGTTCTTTTTTTTTTCTTTTGATCTCTACACAGAAAGCATTGTTCATATTCCAGAGAGGCAAAAGAGCAGAAACCTGAATTTTCTGTCATAAGAAATTACAAAAAGAGGTTTGTTACCTTCAAACTGGAAATGTTAGCAGTCTTACCATTGACTTGAATGGGAAACACACCTCTGCAACCTGAATGACTGCAGTAATGCAAAAACAAGTGAGCAGTCAGTAACACATGTAAACACAGAGTTTATTTTATTTTATTTCTCAGTGAAGTATGTACATATTTCAAAAATTCAAAAAATATTTCATATTTATGCTTTTAGGAGATCTTTACTGGGATGTGGCCCTAATCTTGCTGAATTAAGTGGCCCTTTAAAGAACCACTGTGTTGCCCCACCAGAAGAGCGAGTTACTTTAATTTTGCATTAATAATACAATTGGTATTTAATGATTTATAATATCAATATTAATTAATAAAATAACTTTCAAAGCTTAGAGCATTATCTTCTGTTTGAGCTAATAGGCTCCACTGTGATAACTTATCAGGAAGGAATGAGAGTTTTGGTTTAGAAATACAGCCACAGCAAAAGCTCATTGACATGGGAAACCACACAGCAAGTCTTTAGCTAATGGAGAGGCTTGTGTTCATATAACTTTGTGCCTGAATATGTAGCACTGCCTGCTCGACAAAGCCACCCCCTCATTGACCTTATAATGGGTGGAGACCAGCAGCTGCCAAGTTTGAATAGTAAATGGAAAAATATGCACAGAGGACTGGATTTGCATTTGAGACAAAGATTTCTTAGGCTGCTGCACTGCATACACATATCTATCTTACTATTAACATACTATCAAGTGTGTAGGATTTCTGGCTTGTACATAATCCATCCTGGGCTTTGCTTAAAGATGTGTAATACAGCAGACATACACCTAAAATAGCCATATTTAAAATGGTATTGGATTAAAGAGCAAAACCTTTGTGGGTACATTTGCATGTACCTGCCCAGGTTCCCAAAATGTAGTGTAATAACTGTATTTCTTGGAATTCAGAGCAGGAAATAAGTCTTTTAACTTATTTTAGACGTTCAAATGTGAGCACAAATGTACTATTTATTTACTATATATATATATATATATATATATATATAAATATATTTATTTATATATATCTATATAATAAATAGTTGATTCATACTGTGTATATATATATATATATATATATATATATATATATATATATATATACATATATATAATAAATAGTACATTTGTGTTCACATTTGAATGTCTAAAATAAATTAAAAAACTGTTTCCAGCTCAGAATTCAGAGAAATACAGTTATTACACTGCATTCTGGGAAGCTGAGCAGGGACATGCAAATGTGCCCACATATATATATATATATATATATATATATATATATATTTCATCTATATCGAACCTATGAAGATAAGCTCTCACGTCATAGGTTCAGTTTAGCTAAACAGTTCATGTTTCAGTATCTCTTTACATGTATATCCAGCATTCAGTTTAATTCATTCTGATTGGTCCACAAGGGATCAAGCAGAGTTATACTGAAATCCTGGGCTGTGTATATTTATAGTTATTTATTGAATTTATCCACAAAAATCTGGTCAGGTCACTTCTGTTAATCAGTTAATCTTATAACGCCACCACAGTATTTACTATATTTTTCTGCAAGCTTTATGGTAACTTCGAAAAGCTTTTTGGACCAAAATTGCACACAACAGTGAAAAAAAAGGAGGCCATATGAGTGAGGACGATAAAAGCACTGTGATTAAATAATATTGCTTCAAACATGTCTGTTCTTGTATGGAATAGTATACTTCACTGTGGCATATAATATTAGCGGTTTATCTGCATAGATTAAAGATATTAAAGATTGTTTAGCAGCTATTAGTCATAACTACACATATTAAGATTCCAAAATACGGTAGTGACTGTAAAATAAATGTTATTTTTAAAAGGACACAACAATTTAAAAAAGGACTTTGACACAAACACTACATATATTTATATATATATATATATATATATATATACATATATATATATATATATATATATATATATATATATATATATATATATATTCACTTGATAGTATGTTAATTAATAATTCACTACTTTAACTACTTAGCTACCAGTGAAAAATGATGGTGATTTATAAATAAAGAGTAAAAATAATAATGTTCATATCAGATTTCAAACTATCAGTGAGTGGAAAGCTGCATTGTTTAACCTGATGACGTTCTTTATTGTGTAAATATCTTATCAACACTCTAGCACTGTATTTTTCCTCTATCAAAGTCCTAGCATCTCTCATGTACAATAAATGCTGCCCTCAATTGTTTGTCACTCCTTGCTTGGAATATTCTATGGCCTTATCCAGAACAAACGAACTAAGTGATTTCAGAGTGGTGTCTCTTTTCCTGGGAATTCTGTTGTCATTCTTTATATCTCTAAACAAAATTACAACCCTCAGCATGTGGTGAAGATTGGCAACATAATGCAGCAATCAAAGAAGGTTCCACTTCCTGGAAGGAACAGCAAAATATGAAAATTTCACTAACTATTTTCTGAGATATTTTCACTGCTGGAACAGGATGTCTCAGGCAGCTGCCTATTCTGCTCACTGGAAAATCCTGCCATATGCACACTTACATGTAGTATATCTATGGTTATGTGCACTGGTCACAGACCCTATTAGGAAGGTGGTGTGGAAAGAAAATGCAGATATATTAATAACTTCCACAATACTGATAAATATTATAAAGCAAAGAGCAAGTTGTGATTGGATTTAAGTTAAACAGTTATATCGGGTGTCAATTTTAATTTAGTTTTATTTTTTTATTATAATCCAATAATTGAATTAAAGCCATTATCTTAATTCACTATTATTGAACCAATTAAATTAAACATGAACCAGAATTGAGTATTCCCCACTTCTCTTATATATGATTGAACACCACACAAATGTATACAACTCTATCTATATGTATGAATTTCAACTAATCAGCCTGAGTGGTGCATAAGGAGAAGGGAACATGTTTACCGTTATACAGTAATTGCCTGGTGAACTTGAATGACTTTTCACCCCTTTTCAATTTTTAAATAAACAATATATAAATTACCCTGTTTGCGGTCAAAACTGAATTTAAAACAGACCTTCACTGCTAATGTCAATCACCTACACAGCAAGCCTGGCTTGAATCAAGTATAGGCTGCAGATAATTATGTGTATATATTTTTTTAAGTAAAACATTGATTTTAATTAGAAAACCTATGTAAGAAAACCCACTTATTGACATGTTTATAAATCAACTTGTGGTTTAGTCCGATCTATTATTTCAGATTGGTTCCCATGAAATTTGCAAATGTAACTACCCTTGTGGTTTCTTCTTTGGAGCTATGCTTAGACCTTATCTGAGTTTCATTGATGTTCGGTGATAAATATATTGGAATTACATTTTCAATTTGACACTTGATAAATAAATCCCTTACTCTTTATTCAGATCCTGATATATCTTTTGACAATTTCACTTATGCCAAAAGTTTATGACGGGAGGTGGGATAAGGGTTATGATCGTAACTGAAAACAGGTGCTCTTGATTAGGGTTGATAGATCTCCTGGGAGAAGATTGTGTTCAGTTAACACCAAGTTGTGTATTTAAAGGAATGCAAGCTCCTTATTTCTAGAATGCTTTTTTGAACACTTGAAAAATGGTAACATTTCTTAAGAGATTTAAAGAAAGAAATTATACCTTTATATGCAGTTATTTTTTACTGTGGTGGTCATTTATGTATTTGCTTTCCTGATTTATCATCTAGGACTGTGATTATTGTGATATTGTAAATTGAATTACTTTGTACACATGATTATGAAATGTGATACATTGAAATGAATGGCATGGCTTATTAGTATCCAAGTCCCTCCCAAGAATTATAATAATACTATTCCAATGTATCCTCGTGGAAATATCTGTTTTTTAACCAAAATCAGTGGAAGACCAGGATGGGCTATCCAAAGATTATTTTCTAGATTTTCACCCAACAAAAAACAATTGATACAACGCTTGTTAATGTAATTAACATTTTCCTTTTCATATATTCCATGATTCGAATAAACAATGAATAAAATATATTCAGCTATAAACTAATGAGTGTGCCACAGACTGTTAAACAAATTAGCCTCTTATATATGAGTCATTTAAATGAGCTAAAATAGTCTAAATTATCGCAAGTGCCACAAAACAATGTACTACCCACCGCAAAGATACAGTTATAGAACTAGATACGTAATGGTGATTTTGTTTCAGTATTAATCACACAGACTGGGAGCTAAGATGACTTCCTGCAAACAAAAAACCTAGAGGGCACATATAGTCATAATTCAATATACATCTTTATATATCATAAAAAGGTTATACAACCAGGTTAACATCATATACCATATATACTCGAGTATAAGCCGAGTTTTTCAGGCGTTGGCACCCGGTATATGCTAATGACGTGACGTCACATGTGCGCCACGTCATTAGCATTGGCCGGGTCAAGGAAGGAGCGGAGGCCGAAGCAGAAGCTGCAGATTGAGGTAAGTGAGGGGAAAGGGAGAGGGGGAGGTATTTAGAGGGGTAAAGTGAGGAGGGGGGTTGAGGTTGAGGAGGGAGATTGAGGATGGGGTTGAGGATGGGGGGGTTGAGGTTGAGGAGGGAGGTTGAGGAGGGGGGGTGAGGAGGGAGGTTGAGGAGGGAGGTTGAGGATGAGGAGGGAGGTTGAAAATGAGGAGGGAGGATGAGGAGGGAGGTTGAGGATGAGGAGGGGGTTGAGGTTGGGAAGGGGGTTGAGGATGAGGAGGGGGGTTGAGGAGGGGGTTAAGGGTGGGCGGGTTGAGGTTGAGGAGGGAGGTTGAGGGGGGGTTGAGGATGAGGATGGGGGTAGAGGATGAGGATGGGGGGATTGAGGTTGAGGAGGGGGGTTGAGGATGAGGATGGGGAAATTAAGGTGGAGGATGGGGGGGTTGAGGTTGAGGAGGGGGTTCAGTATGGGGGGGTTGAGGTTGAGGAGGGGGTTGAGGATGGGGGGTTGAGGTTGAGGAGGGGGGTTGAGTATGAGGAGGGAGGTTGAGGATGAGGAGGGAGGTTGAGGAGGGAGGATGAGGAGGGGAGATGAGGAGGGGGGTTGAGGAGGGGGGTTGAGGAGGGAGGTTGAGGATGAGGAGGGAGGTTGAGGATGAGGAGGGAGGATGAGGTTGGGGGATTGAAGATGGGGGGGTTGAGGTTGAGGAGGGAGGTTTAGGAGGGGGTTGAAGATGAGGAGGGGGTTGAGGATGAGGATGGGGTTGAGGATGAGGAGGGAGGTTCAGGATGAGGAGGGAGGTTGAGGAGGGGGTTGAGGATGGGGGGGTTGAGGTTGAGGAGGGAGGTTGAGGAGGGAGGTTGAGGATGAGGAGGGAGGTTGAGGTTGGGGAGGTTGAGGTTGAGGAGGGAGGTTTTGGAGGGGGTTGAGAATGAGGAGGGTGATTAGGGGGGGGGGAAGAGACACAGGGAAGGGAGAGGGGGGAAGAGACACATGGAAGGGAGAGGGGTGAAGAGACACAGGGGAGGGAGAGGGGAGAAGAGACACAGGGGAGAGAGAGGAGGGAAACAAGAAAAGGGCACACAAGAGGGGGACACAGAGGGCACAAGAGGGACACAGGTGGCAGCACATTTCCCACCCTCTGCTTATACTCGAGTCACTCATTTTTCCCAGTATTTTGTGGTAAAATAGGTGCCTCGGCTTATACTCGGGTCGGCTTATACTCGAGTATATACGGTAAATAAAGTGATACAGAAATTATTAAATTACTCTAAGCCAATATCAAAGCATACAAAAGATAAACAATGAATCCCCAATATCAACCCTCATAAAAGATAAAAAAGGACACTCGTAAAGCTCCCTACTCATAGTACATAATATTGCCTAAAGGAAATTGTAATAAGGTATACCCCTAATAAATCATTGGCTTATCAGCCAAATCTCATCAAAATGTTCTATGGTGTAGTCAAATGACACTGTGAGACCAGGAGACCAATGGTGCCAGGAATAAACATATAGTGCAAGTAGCACAAAAATATTAAACACTCTCTAGCGCAGTACTAGGACAACATCGATCATCCGGCATTGGATAATCCAGCACCTCCTTTAATCTAGACAATATGACAATATGCGCTGGAAGTAGTTATGTTTGTTGACTCGCTCCAGTCTCCATGCACTGCCCTTGCTGTCTGGCATTCTGCACTGTGATTTTGACCTTCTGGTCCTATTTGACCTACTGGGCCTATTTGAGTACACATTAAAAACATGCTATGGCTTCAAAGAAAGATGCAAGTGACAGTGGTGGGAGCAAATGCAAACACCGGTCCATAACAATTCAATAGAAAGCTGAACTGTTGAAAAAACTGGACCATGGTGTTTCAGTGCAAAAGGTGTGTGGTTCATCAACTGTTTATGGCATCAAGAAGCAAAGGGGAAAATAATGAAATTCTATGTAGACAGTGAGTTCAAGAAGCAAATGACCATTAGAAAAACAATGAAAGATGCTTAGGGTACTGATCACGATCGAGTGATGATGATTTCAACAGCGTCGGAATGATGTAGTGGAATTGCCTGGTAGCTTAATAATGGAGCAGGCTCAGTTGTTCCATAAAGAACTTAAATTAGAACATGAGTGTGATTGAGTTGAACTACGGCTTCAAATATTCAAGAGGCGTCATGGAATTTCCTTCCATAAAGTGTGTGAAGAAAAATGTTTTGGAAACCAAGGATGAGAGGCTGAGTGTCGATGAATTTGCCAAGATCATTGCTGATGAAGTCCTGAGCAGGTGTATAATGCTGATGAAACTGCATTATATTGTCGGTGTACACTCAGGAAAACATTAACAGCAGAAGATGAAGAAGTGCCCTCAGGATTCAAACAATCTAGGGACTAGCTTACCATTTTACCATCACTCAAATGCTGCTGCCACACATAAATGTAAACCATTAGTGATAGGAAAAATATGTTTCCGAAACTAGAGAACATCTGTAAGACCACCGGAAGACTGCAAAATCCTTCTGATCCTGGACAACTGTTCAGCCCACCCCAAAGATGAACTCTTAAACATTGTATTTACCACCCAATTGTACTTCACTGGTACAACCCCTAGACCAAGGAATACTGCGCTCTTTAACGTCATACTGCGCTCTTTAAATGTTAGATACCGTGAATGCTGGAAAGTCAGTACTGACCATTATTAAATAATTTAACATAAAGGATGTTCTCATGTTCATTGCTACATCATGGGAGAAAATAAAAGCATCTACACTTAAGAAAGCCTAGCCATAATGTGTGACCTGCCTTGAAGTTGGATAATGCAACTGATGAAAATGATGAGAACAGTTTCATTTATCAAGACAAGAAGAAGTTTTTCATGATTTGCTTGATTATGCAAAAAATGTTACAGGACCTGTTGCCAAGAATATAGCAAGAAATCTTAATGAAGAAAATCTTGCAGAGTGGATGAATGCAGATGAAGGAACACCTGTTGTGCATTATCTTACAGACTCACTTTCCTATGACAAGTTAATTGACCTGGTGAGTGAATTAATTAAAGGACTAGAGCAATGTACAGTGCGCCTCTACAGAACAAGAACTAATGAGTTTGCATTTGTTACATGAAAAATCACACAAGGAAAGATGTAAACAAATATAGCAACCACATTTGGATGAAATGTTTAACAAGCTTGCCAGGAAGACTGTGCGTCCTGTGGCTTTGTCTTGAAGTATCCCAGATTTCACAACGCCAGCATCCAAGATGAGCTAAGCAACTATGAAACAGAAAGTAATCAGGACAGCTCTCAAATTCAAGACCTTAGTGATTAGCTTAACCGTTCCAGTTAATTTTGAAGACTTTTCAATTTATGAGCTGTAAGGCCGCTACAAAATGCGTTACTTGAAATTGATTTTAATATTATAGTTGTCTTGTTAAATCTTGTACTTTATGTATACAGGAATTACTCTATGTTTTTGTTTACTAACTTGTTGACAAGCTCATTTTGATGAACTATTACATCCAACTTCATCACATGGGTTTGTTTCCAAGATAGTTGAGAGAGAAGTATTTATTCAATATAAAGAGCACTGGAGCTTTAAAGCCATATTTAAGTTTCCTTGATTATGAATGCATCTGATAGGGGAGAATCAGTAGTGAAAAAATACCAAAATAAAAATTGATGCAGGAAGGAATCATAGGATGTGTAGTCCCTCTGTAGAAGAAAGCAGGAGGAGCCAGACACTGATCTGTAGGTCTCTGCATTGAGCTGCTGGCTTGAAGGTTAGTAAAGAATTAAAATCCGTACCCAAATGAAGTGTTTCTATTTGTTGGTACACTAGGCACAGTGTAAGCAGCTCTCGAGGTGTGGAAAACAAGTTTTATTTTTAAATAAAATATGTTTGTATGTGTATAGAATGACTCAATGTAATGTGTGCTTTTGATATAAGCAGCATGTGTTATATTAGAAAAAGGTAAAAACATGGAAGTTTAGATATACAGTACCTTTAATTAATGAAAAGGAGCAGTGGAGCTTGCAACACCTCTGTTTTACTTAGATAGTTGCACATTTACTCTTTATAAAATAAAAAATTCTCTCTCTAAAAAATTGTTGACTATCCTGCGTTATTCAATGTCACATCCAAATTCATCACATGGGTTTCTCAACACGTTGGTAGAGAGAGAAGTATGTATTTTATAGAGAGTAAACAAGCAGATATCAGGGTAAAACAGAAATGATTAAAAGCTCCACTGCTCCTATTCAATAAGGAATGCTCCACTGGTCCTTTACATTCAGTAGAGCTGCACTGGTCCTTTACATTCAGTAGAGCTCCACTGGTCCTTTACATTATGTAAAGCTCCACTGTTTCTATTGATTAATGAAAGTTGTACTGCTCCTATTCATCCAGTAAAGTGCTTCTTGTCATTTACATTCTGTAAAGAAGCAGTGATCTTCTTCAGTCTGTAAATTTGTTTCTCTCCACATATTGTTTACGTGGTCACATACATTAGGGAATCCCTGCAGGTCTGGCCTTTGGCGCTCATTGCACATGCGCAAGCCTGTAACTTTTAACATTGTGTGACCAACATTCATATTTACCACAACTATATATGGAATTATCACTGTATCATGCTCATCACTCTGCTGTCAGAATTACTAGCACAAGAGCTACACCTTACCATACTAGGGTTGTGTTGTTTGAACAGAAAACATCAAAGTTCAGTAAATAATTCAGTGAGATCATCCTGTCTGCTGTGGTGAAGGAGACTTCAGCCAGTATGATCTATGGTATGTTTTGTGTATCAGCTGACATGAACATGGAGGTTAAATTCCCACAGAGGGTAAACAGAATTTGCTGAGTTGTTGGCTTGTCCACTACAAATTATTCCTGATTTCATGTTTTCTGATTTTTTATGTTGTCTATTGTATCCCTATTTGGATTACTGCCTGGACTTTTTGGCTTATTTCTTGATTCTCAACCTGTTCTGCCAGGAGCTGACCACAGACTGTATGACCAAGATTTATGCATCTGGCCCTCTTGTTCTGATACCATTGGATACTTCTGCAGTGAGAATCCAAACACCTGTTATTGTTTATTGTGATGGAGTGCCATTAGGGGTCACAAGAGAGCTCTGTAAGACTTCTCCCCTGAGAATGAAAGGAGTTAATTCCATTCAGTTATCAGTGGCTAAATGGAAGCAGCCTAGCTGTGAACTGCTTTTAAAAGCAGCAGAGAGATGGGTGGAGTCTCTCTCACTTAGGCTTGGGCCTAAGAGCCGTGGGCTGTGTGTGTTGCAGGAGGAAGCCCTGAACAGCTCAGCTGCCTCTGGGATCCTGAGAGCTGGGATTTGTGCTGGAGCAAGACAGGCTGCGGAGTTCCAGAGTTTGCGCACAGAGAAGACCTCTGTCATATTGGAGATATTCCACTGAGATAGGATTATCTGAAGACACCATCCCTAAGAAGCCGGAAGGAATAAGGGATAAAAGGTTGGTGCCAATGCATATTATTCTCATTGTATCCAGAGAAGGATTACAAAGGTCCCAGGGAGAAGAAGAGTGCATTGAGAGTGAGAGTAAGAGTTCCTCATTACAAGAGGGTGACAAGGGCCCTATGCTTCACAAACAATTGATAGAAGCTGTAGAGGAAAAGGCAAATAAGAGACTGTATGTTTCCTGGCCACAAGGTGGCAATATAACAAAGATAAGAGACTGTATGTTTCCTGGCCACAAGGTGGCGATATATCACAAATAAGAGACTGTTTGCATCCTGGCCACAAGGTGGCACTCCCTGTCACAGATAAACTGCGCAGGATATAGTCAGGGCGTTCCTGAGTATAGTAAGCACGTTTATGTAGGGTTTTATTTTATCGCTGAATACAAGCACTGTTATTTTGTTCTGTTTATGCTACCCAATAAACAGCAGTAAAAATCTGACAAGCCTGCTGTGTCTTCCTCCCTGGGTAAAAGAGATAAGAAAGTGCAGGACGCAAACCCCGCCAGAAGGGGGCGCTCTGCCACATTATATACTCTTTATTTATAATGCGCCAGCATTTTCTGGTGAATGATTTAAAAAGTAGAATAAAGATCAGTTGATACAATTAGCGAATTACAAGTACAGGTACAATTCAATGCAATTGTGATACAAATTGATTAGTATAACACTTAATGGAACAGAACTGAGGTCCCAGAAGAGCTTACACGATCTAGAAGGGAAATGTTTTAGATAGGAGGGTGACCCATGCAAGATGGAAGTGTTTGAGGCAGTAGGCTGATGCAAGTGAAGGTTGCTGTGTGTTACATTGTACATTGTGCATGTTACGGCTAAAGGTGATAAGCTTCTTTAAAACAGATGGGTTTTTAGTGAGTTTTTTAAGGTTTTGAAGCAGTAAGAGTTTCAGGTTGAGAAAATTCCTGAAGGTGGGAATGAGAAAAAGTGACAAGAGAGGCGGAAAGAAGAAGGTCATTAGCAGGACAAAGAGGGAGGTTGTAGGAGTATTTTGAGACGAGCACTGTTGTTTAGGGCTTTATATGTTGGGGTCATCACTTTAAATTTTATTATGAGGCTATAGATAGCCAGTGAAGTAACTGACAGAAAGGTGAGGCCGATACTTAGCGTTTAGTATGGTACATGAGTTTAGTGGACGCATTGATTATGGATTGAATGGGCACAGGCAAGTGAGGCCAGCAAAGAGCGAGTTGCAGTAATCAATCAATATATGATGAGATAATTAATAAAAAATTTTAGTTGTGTCTTGTGTGAGATGTTTCTTTAGGTGAAAATTATATGATTTGGTTATTGAAGCGAGGCGAGCAATTGAGGCACACAGGCATAGGCTGCAAGCAGTTGAGGAACGCAGGACTTACTTAGGCTGCAAGCAGTTGAGGAACGTGGGACTTACTTAGGCTGCAAGCAGTTGAGGAACGCAGGACTTACTTAGGCTGCAAGCAGTTGAGGAACGTGGGACTTACTTAGGCTGCAAGCAGTTGAGGAACGTGGGGAAAAAAATTCCGTCCTCACAATCACGGGGGCAAAAATATCTGTCCTTGCAAAAATACGAATTTAACGGCTGAATCGTGGTAATTGAAAAAGACGAAAAAGACAAAAAGTAAGAAAAAATAAATTAAAACACACTCACACACAGCACAGGGGGAGAGCCGGGAAGCCTGGGAGTGAGGTTGCAAGCGATTTTGAGCCTTATTTGCCATGTTTCGTCACTCGAACATCTGCTAAGAGAGAAGAAAATGGGGGACGAAAAACTGAACTGGATGAAAAAGAGGCTGAGCAAAGCCAGGCACGGGGGACTTAGAAAATACACGACAGCGAAGACACTAACACTTACACCAACACCAGGCACGCGGTACTTAGAAAATACACTACGCCAAAGACACTAACACTTACACCAACAACGCCAATCATGCAGGACTTTGAAAATAAAACAAACGGCAGCCAGTGCGCGCCACACAAACATTCCGCAGCCACATAGAGAAGAAACACACAGGGAAGGGACAGGGGGGAGATGCTGGAAAGAGACACATGCCATTCCCAAGCACAAAACGTGCAGGTTAATGAACCCTGCAATGAGTGGACCCTACAGTAGGCGGGAGGAAAGGTTTGCAATGAGCGCCAAAGGTGCTCAGAGAAGCAAAAACCTCCCGTTGTGTGGCAAACAGCATTGCCTGGCTTACAATTTTATGCTCAGCATTTTTTGACGGGCAATTCACTAGTTAGCATATAGTAGTCACCCTTTGATTTGGTGGTAAACAAGCCATTAGTGACTTTTGTGAGAGCTGCCCCTGTGGAGTTTGGTGCTGAAGCCAAACTGGAGTGGGTCAAGAAGGGAGCTGAAGGAGAGGAATTGAGTGAGCCAGTTGTAGACCAATCACTCAAACCGTTTTTGAAGCCAAGGTAATTAGAGATAGAGCGATAATTAGATGAAGAAGCTGGATCACTTATATTACAACTTTTTGTCTAGTGTTGCAATGTATCAATATATTTTAATAAAAGTTCTTAGATATTAATGATATACATCTGGATACTGTGTATTTCAAAGTAAAGATTATGTTGCTGTTTAACATTTACCAAAAGTGCCATTTATAGTTTTCCAGCTTATGATGAGGCATGGTTGCACCCAATCAGGCACTGCAAATAAAGAGCAGGGTCTTGGAGTGGCCAGACCCAGCATTAGTATTTTGACACCTAGATACTACTATATCTGAAATCCTTCAAGAGCAGTATATACGGTATGTATAAAAAAAAAAAATCATTTTATCATGTTCAATATTCTGTCTTTTTAATAGCTGCTGCTGTCACTTTAAATTTCTAAATCCTCTGTGCTGCAGTTAAACACACTGAGTCACATCTAGCCCCCTGCTGTTGACTTGTCTAGTACTACTGATCAGGGTACATGTGAGAATAAAAAAAAAAACATAGTCAAAATGCTGTCTTTTTCCAAACTGTGCTCTAACCTATAGAACTGATCCTGTCTGTCAAACACAACACCACCCATTAGAATGGCCAGAAGGGAAAAGTCCTGGATCTTGCAGGGACAGCATGTCTCATAGTCCCCCCCGCCCTGAAAGTGAATACATTTGTGCCATCTCAATAACGTTTATTGAAAAAAAAAAAAACAGCTCACAGTGCATGCAGATAGGGAGAGCTGTGTGTAGAGCTTCAGTTTTCTCAATACTCTGATGGTCTTATTGATTCTGACTACCCTGCTCCACACACAAAGCTTGTGACCTATCTGTCAGCACCCCGGCCTATACCAGACAAAAGCAGCTGCAGAGCTCAGGTGAGTCCATATTCCTCTCTATGTCTTGTCGTTGTTGTTCTGTCCTTCAGTCATGTCTGACTCTCAGTGACCACGTGGATGCAGCACACCAGGTATATCTGTCTGTTTCTGGTTGTGCTTATCCATATGGTTTTCATGGCAAAGATACTGGAGTGGGTTGCTGGTTCCTACTCCAGTGGACTGCTTTTTGTCTGACCCCTCTCTGAAATAACCTGCCCATCTTGGGTGACCCTACATGATATAGTTCACAGCTTCCTTGAGGTAACAAGCCCCTTCACCATTACAAGGTAGCGATCCAGAAGGGGTCCTGTGTCTTAGTCTCTCTCTATGTCCATATGTATGTATAAGGAGAGTGTATACTTACTTTTGGCGGAGATCTGTAAGATATATATATAACGTGTATGTGTGTATATATATATATATATATATATATATATATCTATGTGTGTGTGTATATACAGTATATGTGTAGCAACTTAAAATTAATTACCGTATTTATCGGCGTATAACACGCACCGGCGTATAAAACACACACTCCATTTTAAGAAGGAAATTTCAGGGAAAAAAAATAAAATTTCAAATAAAGAACTTTGAAACAAAATCCTCAAACTCAACCACCCTCCTCAACCTCAACCCCCTCCTCATCCTCCCTCCTCAATCCCCCATCCTCAAACCGCCATCCTCAAACCCCCTGCTCAAACCCCCTCCTCAAACCCCCTCCTCAACCCCCCTATCCTCAACCCCCTCCTCAACCCCCCTCCTCAACCTCAACCCCCCTGCTCAACCTCCCTCCTTATCCTCAACCTCCCTCCTCATCTTCAACCTCCCTCCTCATCTTCAACCTCCCTCCTCATCTTCAACCTCCCTCCTCAACCTCCCTCCTCAACCCCCATCCTCAACCCCCTCCTCAACCTCCCTCCTCAACCCCCATCCTCAACCCCCCCATCCTCATACTCCTTCCTCAACCCCCCTATCCTCAACCCCCTCTTCAACCCCCCTCCTCAACCTCAACCCCCCTCCTCAACCCCCTCCTCATCCTCAACCCCCCTCCTCATCCTCAACTCCCCTCCTCATCCTCACTCCTCATCCTCAACCTCCCTCCTCATCCTCTCTCCTCAACCCCCCCATCCTCAACCCCCTCCTCAACCTCCCTCCTCAAGCCCCCCATCCTCAAACCCCCCTCAATCCCCCTCCTCAACTCCCCCATCCTCAAACCCCCCCTCAACCCCCCTCCTCAACCCCCCCATCCTCATCCTCCTTCCTCAACCCCCCTATCCTCAACCCCCCTCCTCAACCTCAACCCCCCTATCCTCAACCCCTCCTCAACCCCCCTCCTCAACCCCCTCCTTAACCCCCCTATCCTCAAACCCCTCCTCAACCTCCCTCCTCATTCTAAACCCCCCTCCGCATTCTAACCCCCCTCCTCATTCTAAACCCCCCTCCTCATTCTAAACCCCCCTCCTCATTCTAAACCCCCCTCCTCAACCTAAACCCCCCTCCTCAACCTAAACCCCTTTAAATACCTCCCCCTCACTTACCTGCTTCTGCTCCAGCCTCCGCTCCTTATATGCTAATGACGTGGCGCGCATGTGACGTCAAGGAGTGGAGCTGGGGCCGGAGCAGAAGCAGGTAAGTGAGGGGGAGGTATTTAGGGGGGTTTAGGTTGAGGAGGGGGTTTAGATTGAGGAGGGGGGTTTAGGTTGAAGAGGGGGGGTTTAGAATGCGGAGGGGGGGTTAGAATGAGGAGGGGGTTGAGGATGAGGAGGGGGGAGGGAATATCAGTGTATAACACGCACACATCATTTGCCACCTATTTTCAGGGAGAAAAAGTGCGTGTTATACGCCGATAAATACGGTATGTATGGGCAGCCTATAAACTGAAAAAAATATTTAAAAAAAACCCACAGATTTATTCAAATGTATTTTTCAAAGATAATAATGTTTAAAATGGAGGGAGGAACAAAACAGTTTTGAGTCACGCAGAACCAACTTGGAGTGCAACTTTCTTGTTCTCTCTGTTGTTGGTGAATTATCACCCTGTCCTTCTGTAGGTGCAAGATGTTCCTCACACGCGTTATTTATTCTCTATTTGTTTAATTAATCTATTTGCTCATTTAACAAATTATTTATTTATGCAGCTTTACCCTCTCAGTATATTTGCTGTTAACATACAGCCTTATTAAATTGCGATTGGGCCAATTGAATAGGGCTCTATATAAGCACATAGCATATTTTTTTTCCAGAAGTTTTTTGTTAGTGAAGAGCTTGCTTTTGGATAGAAGTTCACTAACTAAAAACTTCTGTAAAAAAATATGCTCTGTGCTTATATAGAGCCCTCTTCAATTGGCCGAATCGCAATTTAAAAAGGCTGCTAGTATTTGCTTGTACCATTATTGGCTCAGTCGTAAAATACCTGACCTAGGCTAAGAGGGATAGATAGATAGATATGTATATGGGCAGAAGGAGAGATGGATAAAGAGGGATAGAAGAAGAGGCTTGGAATCTATCTCTCTCTCCCTCTCTATCCCTTTCTCTCTCTTTCTCTCTATCCCTTTCTTTAACTGCCTATCATTCTCTCTATATCCCCCTCTCTCACCCCCCCCCCCCACCCTCTGTCTCTATCCCTGTCTCTCTCTATGGGATTACTTTTGTGGGTGGAATCTGTGTCACTGGGCACGGTCTATACAGGTAATATGTTGTGAGGGGGTGGGGTTTATACGGTGGGGTGGAGTCAATGTAAGTGGAGGGGCCAGACCTCTGTCTTCCGCCCAACCAACTTGGAAAGTCACCAGTCGCCACTGTATGTGTTGCCATACACCTTACCACGTTGTCTAGTATTGCTGTGTATCTATAAACACTAATTTCTTAGCTATTAATTATATACTTCTGAATGTTGTACATATACAAGTATTTAAAACTAAATTTGCATTGCTGTTTGACAACTCCCATACGTACAGTTTATGCTCTTCTTGAGGAATTAATCACACGCTTAGTGCGTTTGGTCCCTTCATGCAGAGACACTGCCGGAAATGTGCTATCAAATTCTGTCCTGTCATTAAGCGATCTCAGGGCTCCTGTAAAAAGAGCTTTATAATTACCTGGAAACATTCGTTAAAGGGCCTCAGATGCCCCATATTTACATAATGCAAGTTTACAGTAGATTTGATTATGGAAGAACAAAATAAATCCTTATAATCTTTAATAACTATCATATACAATTAATTTGCATGAATTTGGCCCTTACAAGACCTCTGCAGTTTGTGAAAAAGTGCCCATGTTTGTGAAGTACGCAACAACGTAACATTAGCTGCTATGAATTAAACTCATTAAACTCTTTTTTTACATGTTATATCTTAAATGTAACAGACTGCTTATGTCTTGAAAGCCTCCATCTGGGACTGCTGTCTGTAGCTTGAGGGTTATCCCACTGGCATCTACTCCTCTATTTAGTTCTATTATGAAATGTATGTTTATAGTGGCAGTCTTTCAACACAACTGATAGTATCAGATTCCACGAATTGTGGTGCCATTAAAGCAAAAATAAATAAATGTAAAATAGAGTTCAGCGTCTATATATTTTTATTTTAAACTTTCGAAAAGTTTTTTGCCCATAGTAAAGTCAAATTTTTATTAAGAGCGTACTATAAATATTTCACTTCAGTGGTCTTTTAAGTTAACAACTGATACACATGGCAACGCAATCATACATGCGGAGAGTCGAGAAGAAGACAGGATGCTGTGAGGGTTTAAACGTGTGTAATAATGGTTAGTTAGCATTAACATATAACCAGCATGAGATACCGAAAGTAAAAGCATATTGGAGATTGCTTACTTCTAATATGGCTGCATGCTGCCACCTTGTGGAGTATCTTTGGAACAGCAAGTTTAATTTACTACACCATAAGCTCATACTCTGATTTTTTTGTGTGCATATTCTTGCTTATATTTAAAAAAAACATATTAGCGTATGTGCCTTCTTTAATTATTGGGCTGATGGGGTAGAAATGGTCTGGGAACTTTGGGTACAAGTAGTTACATCACTGACATAGTCAGACTCCAACTCCTGATTATTTTATTGACTTTACAGTTCCTGGCAAACACTTTCTCCTTTAGAGCATTCACTCATTTAGTAAGATTGACAATATTGTATCTGTGGAATTACTGTGGACATTGCAGTCCGAGTTAGTGAATAGTAGCCCTCACTGTAATATTATTCGGGGGAGCAACCTGCAACTTCTCTATACAGGGTGGGTACTTGTAGGAGTCAATAATAATGACAAATTAAATGTAGATAGTCAGATCACCTTTCTATTAACTTAATTATCGGCCCCTCACATATCTGTACTTATTACAAACAATATTTAAATACAAGTAAAGTTGCCATTTGAAATTAAATAATTCAGCAGACAAAAGCATAGATTACATTTATTATTTTATGGACAACAATCAGCCTCATTGACCCCTTACTGCTGTCTCTTCTTGCTTGGTGTCACTTCATTGGAGGTTGCAGCATTAGACCATTCTCAGTGGGGATTAGGCAATGGGATGTAAGAGATTGTTTTCCGTGATTTTATATAAGAATCTTTTGGAGGGCACTTGACCTCTCTGGCGGGCGGTCTGGCCGTGATAGTAGCCGCAAGTGTTAAAGCGGTACCCACGCGGATACTGACACGCCCAGATCGCCTTGTTCCACCCCCCTGCATCACCAGACCGCCTTGTTCCACCCCCCTGCATCACCAGACCACCTTATTCCGCCCCCACCTGCATCACCAGACCGCCTTGTTCCGCCCCCTGCATCACCAGACCACCTTGTTCCACCCCCCTGCATCACCAGACCACCTTATTCCACCCCCACCTGCATCACCAGACCGCCTTGTTCCGCCCCCTGCATCACCAGACCGCCTTGTTCCACCCCCCTGCATCACCAGACCGCCTTGTTCCACCCCCCTGCATCACCAGACCACCTTATTCCGCCCCCACCTGCATCACCAGACCGCCTTGTTCCGCCCCCTGCATCACCAGACCGCCTTGTTCCACCCCCCTGCATCACCAGACCACCTTATTCCGCCCCCACCTGCATCACCAGACCGCCTTGTTCCGCCCCCTGCATCACCAGACCGCCTTGTTCCACCCCCCTGCATCACCAGACCGCCTTGTTCCACCCCCCTGCATCACCAGACCACCTTATTCCGCCCCCACCTGCATCACCAGACCGCCTTGTTCCACCCCCCTGCATCACCAGACCGCCTTGTTCCACCCCCCTGCATCACCAGACCACCTTATTCCGCCCCCACCTGCATCACCAGACCGCCTTGTTCCGCCCCCTGCATCACCAGACCGCCTTGTTCCACCCCCCTGCATCACCAGACCACCTTCTTCCGCCCCCACCTGCATCACCAGCCCGCCTTGTTCCGCCCCCTGCATCACCAGACCGCCTTGTTCCGCCCCCCCCCCCCTCCCCGCTTCGCCTACGCTCGATGGTAAGGGAACCCAGTTAGACGGATGTCGGCATTGGACGGAGGAAGTGTGTAATTCCGAGCGTGGCTCGGGGTCGCCACTTTAGGTACTGAAAATTAACCCAGAGCCACGCTCTAGATTACCGCTAGGGCGTTTAAACCTTGAATTAAAAGACCACTGCAGATTAGCAAATCTTCAGGTTTATGAAGTATGTAGCAAACTAACAACATGTGAAGTTATTTGTATCTTGGTCATAAAAGGCATTTTACCAGACTCTGCCAGTACACAGAAGCTGCCATGACAGCCATACTTCCTTATCAAGTCATGAAGGATTGTTATAGAGTAAGTACACTTATTCTATGGGAGAGGAGGACAATTTCCTGTACTGAAATCTTATTATCAAATTACAGAATAGGGTAGTGATATCATAATGTAAAGTTGATATGGCTCTGGGGAATTTATTAGACAGAGTCTTCATGTGGTGTGGTCAAACCAGATTTGTTATAAGTCATAATTTGGAGAATTGTGGATATTAGGAGTGTATAGTTAAGCCAATCTTGATTTGGCATATGATGATTAAAAGTGCTGTATTGAAATTATTTGCATAGAAGAGACTAAGGGCCCTATTAAATTCCAAGCACCCTGTGGCCATCGTACAGCCCGTATGTCTGCGAGATTGAAATTTTAAGGTGTTACAGAGCAATTACAGAGCAATTAAATTAGAAAAGCTGCAAGGACATGGCTGAAATCCAAATCAGTAAACCACGCTGCACCACGTAGCATTTCCAGGCGTGAACATGATAAATTATTCAAACCGTAGCTACGGGTTTATACGGAGATAATAGTAAAAGAGACATCATCATTACGTCACTAAAACACAGAGGTTACATTTCAATCACTTACGGTTTTGAAGTCTGAGTTGCGATCGGGCCTGCATTCCAGAAATAATGCAATATGAAAAAATCAATAAATATAATATTCTAGTCAATGCAACTTCTATTATATGTATTAACACATTGATTGCCGGGATCGATATAACACGTACATTAAACACAAAAAGTATTGTATATTGCAGATTTGTGAGCTTAAGAATGTTTTGCTATTCATTTTAATAACTTTTATCACTTAAAATGTAAATTAAAATACAGTAGTGTGTTTATATTTGCTTTTACAGTGCTACGGAAAGGAGTTGAACCTCCCTGCGGGTCCCCTCTAGTACCCAAAAGGTTTTTGGCTACATTTGCCATTTACGGGTGTGACATTAATTGCGGGCTTGAGGACTTAACATTTACTGTAGGGATTTTCAGCCTGTATCTCGCGGATAGCTAAAAGAGGCCAATTGAATAGCCGTAATTTTTGCCGGCTCCTTTACAGGCTTCAGTAACTACAATTTAGAAAATTTAATAGGGTCCAGGTCAGATACTTTTATTAGTTGTTATGAATTTACTATCTATCTATATTTCGTTAAATCACCATATCTAATGATGTAAGCCATAATGGATTAAGCCATGAGCAACTTGTAAACAAACCTGATTTTTTGCAGCCTTAGTGACATAATATAATGACATGTTTCATGCTTCATCTGAGTTGCATTGCTGAGGGATTAATGGTCGATGTGGCCATAAAACTTGTTGAGGAAGCATGTTTTTTCATGAAAACACTAGAGAATATTAGAAAGTGTATTCATTTTTAAGACACGACATTTTAAATTCGGACAAGGAGTTTAATGTCATATCGACGTAAAAAAATAAATAAGAGACAATCTGCATGTACACTATCTTCTAAATATAATCATTGCATTGCGTACTTATGGTTGCACTCAGCTCTGTACAATAATTAATATACATTTTTATATCAAAATAAATAGGTATGTGTTCTGAGGACATCTCTTGAATCACTACTGAATGTTACCACAGATGTTATCTCAGCTTCTGGTGAAGGATCATAGTGTCAGTTCTTGCAAAATTCAACATTGCTATACTTGGACTTTTTCTTAATTTATATATATATCTATACCTCGTACCTCATAATGATTTTCTCTCTTTAACAGAATAATCCTTAAAGGTTCATCGTCTGTCATGAACAAAAGAGATGTGCTATATTAAAAGACCACTGCAGTTCAATAAATGACTTTTTTTAATTATGTACCAAGCTAACAATATTAGCAGCTGTATAAGCCATGGATATAAAACATTTTTGGGAAAATCTGACTTTTTTCTACACAATTAATGGGTACAGGATCCATTGTGTGTATTTGAAATCACATCCTGAGAGCTGGATGATGTTTTTTTCCAATTAAGACTAGCTATATGACTTTTTCCTGTTAATGCCCTTAGTCAGACTTAGTTTTAGACACACACAGCCTTATTAAATTGTGATTTGGCCAATTGAATAGGGCTCTATATAAGCACAGAGCATATTTTTTTACAGAAGTTTTTAGTTAGTAAAGACCTTGCTTTTGGATAAAAGTTCACTAGCTAAAAACTTCTGTAAAAAAAATATGCTGTGTGCTTAAATAGAGCCCTATTCAATTGGCCGAATCGCAATTTAATAAGGCTGGTAGTTTGTCATGTAGAGAAACAATTTACCACACTTTTCTTGCACAGTAATTAAAAATCTATTTTCTGAATCCAAGTTAACTGCACATTAATGATTCACACAGGGACTGGAGAATGAACGGCTCCATATCACATGTACCATTATCCTGCATCCCTCTCTGTGATGGATACTATACAGATCTCCACCAGAGGTGGGCATATGGCTGAAAGGGATAACCACAATCAGCTTATCAGAGCTATTAGTCACTTACAGTTACTGTACAAAACCTTGTAATAGTAACCGTAATCTATAATGCAATGATGTTACCACCACGATATAACTATATAGCGACGTGGGTTACCCAAAATGATAAAACTAATAGAAAACTCCAATTTGGTTACAAGGGAAAATATAACTCCTTCCATTCTATAAATGACCTATTCAGTAACATGAAGTGCTAAATAGCACAGAGATATAACTGATTAAAATGTGTTTCAGATTTTTTCACTATATGTTAAATTTTTTTACAAGGATGTAAATAGTATAACTGATTGCTCAAACATAGGAAAAGCACAGCAAATCCTATACATTAGTAATAGTTACCAGATTGTTAAATATATGGATTTCCAGGAAAGTAGGATAGCATGCTCAGGCTCAAGTTGCCCTAATATCTTGCTGTTGAACTCCAAAGCAAGACAAGTAGCCATGTTTTCACTCAAATTTTAAATTGTTTTTATTTTCTTCTGTAGGATGTAACCCCCTTCTTTCTTCATTATCATAATTTTCCTTCTCATTGTTCCTTTGCTAGGAAACTTGTAGAACAGCTGCAAATGCCAACAATTGACTCCGACATGTCTGTATATTTTAGAATAATATTTATCCCGATACCACTATAACATAACATGATCACAGAAAATAGACAGTGGGCAGGTATGTGCAACCCTTTAATCCCCCTCCTCCAGTAATATTTTAACCTCTTCTCAACTTGCTTGTAACACTTGCCTAATAAGAAATCAAAGTTTTATTACTCACAGTGGCATACTACATAAATTCAAGCAAATTATAATGCAAACGTCTGTCTCATATTCTACATATGTTCAATTAATAATCTTAAAAAACACAGCATATAATAGACTAACCCAGCAGTGTAAATCTTCATTTTCTAGTGGGAAACAGTTTCCTTTTAGAGTTTGTGAGCGTGATTTCTTTTTTTTATATTGATATAATAGTGAAGATATTCTACCAAGCAGGTTGCGCCCCCACCCCAATACCAAAATAAAAAGGAAATAACAGATTACTAATTGGTAAAAAAAACTCACCTCCTGTACTTAAAAGGGATTTTGCATCCTTGAGTGATCTTGCAGCCACCTCCTTGTCCAGCTTCTAGCTATTGCCAGAGCAGATATAGGACAGTGGTTAAATACAATATGGTACATCTATAAAGTATGAAGAAGCAGACTCTCATTTGCATGTTCCTTGATGACTTAGGGATGTGAGAGATGTAGTTCTGGAACTGAACGCTGATGAAGCTACAAGTAGGTCCCGATTAGTAGGAGTTGGAACAGCACAAAATTCAAATTAGTAATACATTCATACCTCATTTAATGCTGTAGATGCGCTCCTATGTGTGGGGTCATTTTAATATAGGGTAAATAGGGATAGGGGAACTAGAGACCAAGAATACACATTTTATTTTAATATTGAGTTACTGTATTTTTATATTAACTTGTAAAATAGAGTATACATAGCACATGCTGTACATACACAGAAATACAAACCCAGTTAGAACCAAGTTATAAGATTTGGGCCTAACTGGGAAAATGGTTGCTTTTTGTTAATATTTAGCATATTAAGTTCTTGAAGGTCGTAGTTGGCAAGGCTCTCATCAGAAACCTGCAGCAACACCTCAATATCTTGTGCATCTCCTAATCCTGTTGTATTGAATAGCTTGACAGTTTGGTAAATGATGGTCTCTTCTTTTTGAAAATTGTTTGGTATCTTTGGCCATATCTTCTTCCACACTCCTTTCATACATTTATCACTTCTTTCCAAGCCAGTTTGATGTTGCCTATGGCGTCCATGATGTTATATTTCTTCCAAAATTGCATCATTGATTCTTTGTTTTTGCCGTCTGTTTTATCAGTTAGTTGCTGAAATTTGCGACAAAGATAAAATGCTTTAAAAATTGATAGGACTCCATGATCCATTGGCTGATTTAAAGACGTAAGATTAGGTTGCAGAAAAACTACTTCAACCGGAATGGGAAGTGGGTAGAAAGTCTTATCAATCAGTAATAATGAGTTTAGTTCTTTTTTTTATGTTTACAGTAGCAATTTATGGGATGGACAAAAATGTGTGATAAACCAATTTTTAAAAATGCCCATAATGATCCAAGATACCTATTTATTTCCCAAATCAGAGGTAAACTCAATTTTAAAATTCCTTTCATTGCTCTTGGAGTTTTGGAATCATACACAAACATTGTATCAGAATTAATTTGGGATGTGTCAAAGAAAAACAGCTTTATATTGAATAAGTAGGGTAGTGTTAAATGGGGTCTACCTGTAGTTATAAAATAACCATAAATCACATTTAACGTGAATCAAAACTAAGTTTCATCAAGTCCCATGGTGTAAGTTAACATCCTCCTGCCCACACCAGGCTGCAATTTCTTCTTCACATTATCATCCTATATCATACTTAGTAATCATTGATAAACTGAAGAAATCTGTCAAAAGTGCAGATGAAAAAAAGAAGCAATTGGTGAATATTTTGTTACAAAAATGTTATATAATAAAAAGACATGCATGTGGCAATAGTAATTCTAAAATTGCCAGAAATTACATGAATGAATGGTACATAATATTATAAAACACGCAGATGAAATAAAGGAAAAAGGTAAGACTGCATCAGCTTTTTGTGCTTTGCAAACCACCATGAGGAAAAAAGGCATTGCAATGATAACGAGTGTCTCATGTGTGGATTGATGATTGCAACCACAAATTCCTCTTCGCAGAGCAGTAATTCAAACGAAAGCTTTGAGTATCTTTAGGGCAATGAAAGAAAATGGGAATCAAGCGGAAACCGAAGAAACATTTACTGCAAGCATTAGTCGCATTTAAAAAAACGAATACACCTGCATAGTGTTAAAATAAGAGGTGAAGCTGCATGTTGAGATAAATAGGCTGCAAATAAATATCCAAATATTGAGAAGTAAATAGTGGAGGAAGGTGGTTATACTGACCAAATATATTTAATGCTGATGAAATGGGATTATTTTGGAAAAGAATGCTTTCCAGAAGCTACATTTCCAAGAAAATCAACCTGGATATAAAGTGGAATGGCATAACACTATTATTGGAAAGCAATGCTTAAGGAGGTTTTAAATTAAAACCAAATCTTTTGTTTATCGTTGGGCAAATCCTCAAGCTCTTAAACGCTACAATCAACAATTCCTTCTATTATTTGGTGTGCAAATAATAAAGCATGGGTGACCAAAGCTCTGTTTTAAGACGATATTTTTGCCCAGCCAATGGAAAATATTGCTGTTATTGTTTCAACAATATTGCTTCGAAAGCATTATTGATTTTATATAACACGCCTAGTTGTCCAACTACACTTGGTCAATTTTGTGAGAATGAACCAATGAACCATTGCAGCTTTTAAAGCCTAGTACATAAGAAGAACATTTGCACAGGCTTTTGCCCAATTAACAGGGGATGGTGCAATTTCCTTGCTTGAGTTCTGGAAAAAATCGAACGTTGAAGATGTTATATTGCTTGGCAAGAAGTGATAGCAAGCAACATGCTCTCAGTGTGGAAACACATTTTGCCTCCCTGCCACTCAAAGTGATTTTGTAACCTTTCGAATAAACAGTTCCTAGTAAACTTTACAAAATGAAATATGTAGGGAATTTTTCCACTGAAACACAAAAGTTGTTTAGAATCTTTTCAAGTGACCAGCACATAATATACTTTAGTGTAAGGGTTATGTTTCCCCCATGACCAGGAATTTTAATCACACTCATACTATCATTCAGACATACATACTCGTATATCATTGCCTTTGTTGGCATTGGTAATGAACAATTACAGTGCAAAATCCGATATCTAGAAATGCTTAAGCCTAATTGATGGAGAGAGTAAGTTACTGACACATTTCCTTGCTTAACTGCATGCATTGTTCTATCACATATATAGTTGTTATAACTGCGGGTTGTCAACAGTTGTTGCTAACTCTGCGGCGCTTTGGCACTCCAGGCCAGCAACTGCGGACCTCGCAACATTTACGGACTTACAACACAGAAATACGAAATGCGGGACTTACAAAAAAAATCATTACGACCTCGCACAATTACGACTTTAACGGCCGACCCGCGCGAACCTCAAAACATTCAAAACACAATAAATACACACAACAAACACATAAAAAGCTTACCCACAGCAAGAGGGAGCACCTCTGCAAGTGAAGTTACATCTCCATTTAAGTCCAAATTGAAGAATTTAGACACCCGAAAATCACCTAAGTGAGAGAAAAAATGGCCACTGAAAAAACGAAAACGAGGCTACAGGACCCTAAAGACGCAAAACACCACCAAACACATACGAGATTGAAGAACAAGGACGCAAAATCAGCCACAGCCGCGTACCACACATTAGGCGCCATTTTACAACAGTAACTTACAGAATGCGGAAGTACACAGCTACGGATTTGGCTTGCGCACGCACACTATTTACACTACACACTGCGCACATTGCTCACACTAACACAGCAGCTCCACAGCACTCAAAACACACATTGTATGCTGCAGCAACATGAAAACAGATTGCCAGCTCTTCAGCATAATGCTTCCTGCATATATTACTTCCAAATAGCTAAAGTATATTCCTTTATTAATGTATTATTTAGTTCATTACCATACACCAAACAGCATTAGCTCACTTACAATTTGATTCTCGTCATTTTTTGACGGGCAATATTCTAGTACATAATAAAGCAAATTGTAAGTTACACCGTATCCATAGCAAATTATCATTGGACATAGTTGTAAATTATTAAATAAATAGATTTAAATATGTCTTAAACCATTGTATAAATTAACAATTCCTCTTGACAGAAAATTTTACCATACAAAGTTATCACTTATTACAGAATATACGCAAGTATCTACGACTTGTGTCATACCTCACGGTCTATATTTTTACCATATATTACTAAATACAACTCACACTCTATATAGAAGAACTATATCGGATTCCCCTTAGCTGACTTCTATAACAAAACCTTAAACAGTATTGCGGTATTCTGCATATCAATTAAGTAAATATGCAACTTGATTCTGAGGCATATTAGGTTTAAGCATTAACTTATTAAAGTGCTTATTAATTAAAATTTCTAAATACATTGCGGTGTAAACAAATAATTCTTATTAATCCCTTAAAGTAACAGGTTTAAGCATTAACTTATTAAAGTGCTTATTAATTAAAATTTCTAAATACATTGCGGTGTAAACAAATAATTCTTATTAATCCCTTAAAGTAACAGTGTTAGTCAGTATAAACCATAAACACAACACCATAAAAAAAGTATCACATATATAGTTCTCAGCAGCACGGGTTTGCCAAAATCCGATTGTAACCCAACGTTAAAACCCGCGAGACCCGTAGCACTTTGTAAAAATCGCCTACAAAAATTATGGTTTGTAACACTTTGCAAAGGAAACCCTCACTTAAAACAAAAAAATATGACCCACGGCACTTTGAAAAAAAAATAATACGAGGTACAAAAAATACAAACTTAATGGCCTTTACGAGTCCATTCAAAAACATGAAAAACACAAAAAATAAAAACAAAAACACACAAAAAACATCACATACAGCACGGGGGGGATAGCCAGGATGTCTGGAATTGAGGTTGCACCAGAATCTAAGTAGAATTTCAAGAGTTTCGCCACTCAAAAATAGCCTAAGCGAGACAAAAAATGGGCACCGAAAAAACCCAGAAAACCACGCAAAACACTGCCATGCACATACGACTTTTAACCAGGAACATACAAGGTACAAAATACACAGAAATGATCCTGGCCCGCGTAACACATAGACAATCGCCGCCATTTTACAACACTAACTTCAAACTAATAACATTACTATTATAAAATGCCACTTTACACAACTACACAAGCGGTTTAGCCTCTCGAGCACGCAGCCTATTTACACTGCACACTTCACACATTGCTGACACTTTCTCCTCAGCTCAGCAACAGTCCAAATGTACATTTTATGCTGCACCAACATCAAAAGGGATTGTTAGCTCTCCAGGATATTAATTGCTGGATATATTAATTACAAATAGGTAAAGTACATTGATTTATTAATTAATTATTTCATAAAATATTATTACAAAAAAAATATATAAAAAATACAAATAGCAGAGGAGAGCCTTGCAATGAGCCCTGCCCAAGGCGCTCACAGCGGGGCTCACAATGAACACACAGGATGCACAGAGAACCAAAAGTACACAAGGGGAGAGGCTCGCAATGAGCGCAGAAGGCGCTCAGTGCGGGGCTTGCAATGAGCATCAAAGTTGCTCAGAGCACCAAAACTATACCAGTGGAGAGGCGCCGAATGAGCGCCAAAGGCGCTCAGCGCGACGCTTGCAATGAGCGCCCAAGGTACTCAGAGGACCAAAAGCCTTACATTGTGTGGCAAACAGCATTCCCTGCCTTACAATTTTCTTGCCGTCATTTTTTGACGGGCAAGTCGCTAGTTTATATATATATATATATAACTGTGGTTAAGTTCCTCGTAATACTTCTGAATTTTCGTGCCATAAGTGAATCGAGTGCTTGTTTTTGTAAAGCTAAATAGCTATCTATATATTACCCAAAACTCATTAATATTAACATCCTCAATAAATATGTTGTTCACTTTACGTATCCAACACCTAGGTAACGTGTTTAAGTAGTTCTAATGTAAGAGTTATAAATAAAGTGCTTATTGTGCTGTGACATAAATCCTTTACCTAAATATAATACCATATAACTTTAAAATATATATTTACATCAATTGTCATGATGTCTTGTTACAAAACAAGCCCATAAATGTTGTTACTATCTCAGAGATCAGTGTTAGAAATTGTATTATGATTGGGTAAAACATCTTTTCTAAGTCAGGAGATGCATGTGTTTACCTTGACAATTTCGTCAAAGTATTATATAAACAGATCAAAAACAAACCCAGCAGAAGATCACTTAAAATCTATTTTTTTCCCTAAAGAAACTCAAGTTGTTAATTTTGTTACCATTCTGCCGTTGCTAAGGCTAAAGTCAGCGCAGATTTTGACTGATTTTCTATTGGAATGTTCCAAGTCCCCAAGAGTTCTTTTCCTTCATTTGGAGTACTAATTTGATGCCATGTAGAGTCTTTTAGGACTACCAATCCCCCTTGAGTGGTCCACCTATAGGTCAGACCCTCCTTCCTTAGTGCTTGCGTAGTCGGCGCATATTCTCTCCTTCTTGATAGTTTTGTCAAGAATAAATCAGATCTTAAAACATGACTTTGTTATAGCTTCTTTAGATACTGGAAAGTGCAATTTGATAAATACAACCCTAGATATTTTACTATCTAAATGTAAGGGTATTGGTAATCTGTGGCATGCATCCAGTTTTAGCTCCTCTAATTCTGATGTTACTCCGTCCAGACCTGTCTTCTAGGTTAGCAATTTTGACATTTAAATCATTTATTTTGTTTTCCATTTTGGATAAATGACCCAGTAACATATTATGGTCTTTAATCAATTTATCAAATTTGACTTTTAGATCTGACGTTTTGGAAAGAACTTCGTTGATAGCTTTCACATTGTCTAAGAGCTGTTTCTTAATATCAGACAAAAAGGAATTTTGAAACTCCTGGAGTAACTCTTTCATTTTTGAGATAGTAAGCTTATCCTCTAGTACCTCCTTGAGATCATTATTAGAGGAGGTCTCTGAAAGCATAGTTAAATTAGGCTCCATAGACTTGTTACTGTGTAAAGATTCTGCCATTGAAGTCTCATGTTCTTGTTCCTTAGACTTAGGTGGAGAAATGTTGGAAGAATTTGGGGTTTTATAGTACTTTTTTTTACCTTCGCTTTAATTTTGTTAGGCATGATACTCTTTAAATGTAAACATTAACTTTAGGCTTGGTCTCCACCTTTTAGGAAGAGTAACTGCCTATTACATAGTTACATAGTTACTAAGGCCCTCATTCAATTGCGATTTGGCCAATTGAATAGGGCTCTAAATAAGCACATAACATATTTTTTTACAGAAGTTTTTAGATCTTTAAAAAATATATGCTATGTGCTTATATAGAGCCCTATTCAATTGGCCAACTCACAATTGAATGAGGCCCATAGTAATTAAGGTTGAAAAAAGACTTTCAGTCCATCAAGTTAAACCTTTTAAGATCTCCTCTGATCTGCAATATGCAGATTAAATATTAATTAATTAGCTGTTAATTAATTATTAATCAATTATTCATTATTTTTTATTAATATTATTAATTAATCCAGAGGAAGGCAAACAGAAAATAACCCAAGTGAGACTTAGCCAATCGATTAAAAAAGGGAACACAAATAAAAAAATCCTTCCTGATCCCAGATACTGGCAATCGGATTTCTCCCTGGATCTATACTGTCTCTCTAATTATCCATGATGACCCTGAATTCCCTTTTTAATTAGAAATAAATCCAGTCCCCTTTTAAAGTTATCTATCGAATCCGCTGTCACCACCTCCTCTGGTAGAGAATTCAACAGATTAACCACCCTTACTGTGAAGAACCCCTTTCTTTCTTTAAGGTGGACTCTTTTTTACTTCTAACCTCAAGGGATGTCCTCTTGTCAGTTGAAAACCTCTTGGCACAAAAAGCTCCCTTGACAAATCTTTATACTGACCCTGGATGTATTTATCTAAGGTAATCATATCTCCTCTTACATGCCTTTTTTCTAGAGAAAATAAGTTTAATTTGGTTAGTCTTTCTTCATAACATAGCCCCTCCATTCCCCTTGTTAGTTTTGTTTCCCTCCTCTGTACCTTTTCCAGCTCTAAAATGTCCTTTTTATGAAGTGGTGCCCAAAATTGTACTCCATATTCCAAATGAGGGCGTACTAGAGATTTTGTATAGTGGCAGAATTATATCTACTATATTCTATACCCTTCTTAATACATGCTAATATTTTATTTGCCTTTGCAGCTGCTGCTTGGCATTGAGCACTGCTACCTAGGTTGTCCACAAGCACTCCCAAATCCCTTTCAATATCTGATACCCCTAGATTTGCTCCATTACGATTATCAATTGCATGGCTATTATTAAATCTCATCTGCCATTTAGATGCCCATTCCTCAATTTTATGTAAATCACATCATTATCTGATTTAATTACCTTGCACAACTTCGTGTCATCAACGAAAATGGAGACACCACACTCCAAGAGAATTAAATGGAGCGAGGCAAGGGGTTCCAAATAGTAGGGGCAGCCCGAGAAAAGTCTTGAAGACGGGAGTGAGAGCAGGTGATGAGAGAGGAGGAAAGAAGAAGGTTGTTAGCAGAACGAAGGGGGCGGTTGGGAGAGTATTTTGAAACAAGAGCAGAGATATAAGGGGGTGCATTATTGTTCAGGGCTTTATATGTTAGGGTCATGATTTTAAATGTGATTCGGGAAGCTATGGGAAGCCAGTGGAGTGTATGACAGAGAGGAGATGCAGACACTGATCGTTTGGTATTGAAGATGGATCTAGCGGAGGCGTTCATTATAGGTTGGAGCGGAGAAAGACGAGAAATGGGTAGGCCAGCAAGGAGTGAATTGCAGTAGTTGAGTCGAGATATAATGAGAGAGTGTATTAGAATTTTAGCTGTGTCTTGTGTAAGATAATGACGAATTTTGGAGATGTTTTTTAGGTGAAACTGATAAGATTTTGTTTTTGATTGGATGTGAGGAATAAAAGAGAGGGTGGGATCCAGTAGAACCCCATGATAACGGGCCTGGGAGGTGGGAGTGATGATGGTGTTGTCAACAGTGAGAGATATTTGAGGAGTGGAAGCTGTAGTAGAGGGTGGAAAGATTAGGAGTTCAGTCTTAGACATGTTGAGTTTGAGTTGACGGGCAGACATCCAGGAGGATATGCTAGAGAGGCAGTTGGAAACTTGAGCTAAAAGAGAGGGGGATAGATCGGGTGCAGAGAGGTAGATTTGAGTATCATCTGCATAGAGATGATACTGAAATCTAAAGGATGCCAAGGGAGGAGGTGTAGATGGAGAAGAGGAGGGGGCCTAGGACAGAACCTTGGGGAACGCCAACAGACAGAGGGAGAGGTGAAGAAGAGGTGCCAGAGAAGGAGGCTAAATGTACAATCTTTTAGATAGGATGTGAACCATGAAAGAGCTGTGCCCTGGATGCCAAATGAGCGGAGAGTTTGGATTAGAAGAGAGTTGTCAACTGTATTGAAGGCAGCAGAGAGATCCAGGAGAATTAGAATGGAGAAGTGACCCTTTCATTTGGCGGTTAGCAAGTCATTGGTGACTTTTGTTAGGGCTTTTTCTGTTTAGAGTTGGGCACGGAAACCAGATTGGAAGAGGTCAAGAAGGGAATTGGAGGAAATAAATTGAGTGAGGCGATTGTAAACAAGCCGCTCAAGCAGTTTAGAAGCCAGGGGAAGTAATGAGATAGGGCGGTAGTTGGAGGCAGAAGCTGGGTCAGATGAGGGCTTCTTGAGAATGGATGTAATTATGGCGTGTTTTAAGGAGGATGGAAGCCTGCCAGTGTTTAGGGAGAGGTTGAATAGATGTGTGAAAGCTGGGATAAGTGCGGTGGATAGGGGAGGGATAAGCTGTGAAGGAATAGGATCATGTGGACATGTTGTAACGTGAGAGGTTAATAATAACGTAGATACTTCATCCTCGGTTACAGGGTCAAAGGAATCCATAGTGGAGGAAGGATTGGGGTAAGGTAAAGGTTGGGTGTTGTCTGCTGAAGTGCGAGATTTCCTCCATAGTCGTTCTGCAGTGCGTGAGCATCTCTGTAGATAGCGTGTTCGTGTAGTATGCCATGGATGTGGATGAGAGAGAGGGCGTTTGCTTGTGATTATTGGGGCAAGAGAGTCAAGGGTGGAGGTTAGAGTAGCGTTGTACTGTGTAGTGGCGATGTCAGGGCAAGCAAGGGTGGTGAGGGGGCTGAGAAGGGGTTTTAGTACATTTGAAAATTGTTGTGGATTGAGTGCTTGCAGGTTTCTGTGTGTTCTGATGGCAGGATTTGAAGAAGGGTGGTGAGCGGAAGATGAGGTGAGGTTGCAAGTTAGCAGGTGGTGGTCAGATAGGGAAAGTGAGGAGATGTCAAGGTTAGAGATAGTGCAGATATTAGTAAAAATAAGTTCAATGGAGTGTCCACCACTGTGAGTTGCGGAATCTGTCCATTGTGAGAGGCCAAGGGAAGAGGTAAGTTCAAGTAATTTTGCAGTTGTTGGGGAGGTGGGTGTGTCAGTGGCTATGTTGAAATCGCCAAAAATTAGTGAAGGTATATTGGAGGAGAGAAAGTGTGGGACCCAGGCGGCAAAGTTGTCCAGAAATTGAGAGGGTGATCCAGGCGGGCGATAGATCACAGCTACTCGCAGAGGGATGGGAGAGAAGATGCGGATAGTGTGGACTTCAAAATATGAGAATTGGAGGCAGGGAACAGAGAGTATGCAGTGAAAAGTGCAGCGGGAGGATAGTAGTATGCCCACACCTCCACCTTGTTTGTTCCCAGGTCTAGGAGTGTGGCTGAAGTGTAGACCACCATAAGAGAGTGCGGCAGTGGAGGCAGAGTCAGATGGTGTGAGCCAGATTTTTGTGATAGCCAGTAAATTTAGGGAGTTGTAAATGAAGAGGTCATGAATGATGGTAAGTTTATTGCAAACAGACCATGGGGGCACATGAGAAGGGCAAAGTAGATGGTTTGTGACAAGTGATGGGTATTAGATAATGGGTGTTTTGGGCATTTGCTGCCCTGGGGACTCTGCGTGGCTGACTGCAGGTGGGAATGAGTGAGGGGCCTGGGTTAGGAGACATATATCCCCACAAGCCATCAGAAGAAGGAGAGAGAGTAAAAGGAGATGGGAATAGGACGTACAGGAGCATTTATGCTTTTCAGCTTTAGGGGAGGGATGAGATAGTGACTGGTGGAAGGAGAGGAGCTCATGGGAGCAGAGAAGAGGAGAGGAAAGCAGGGAAGGTGAGATAGTTATATTATTGGAGACATAATGTGTCAGTATAAGAGAGTCTGAGAAAGAGGCAGGAGGTTATAATAAGGAAGGCGGTGTGAGGAAACATAATGGCACTGTGTAAGCAAGTATTCTTGAAGGGGGTGGTTAGAGGTAATAAGCAGATGTAACTGATTGAACATGTGCAGGTAATTAGTATGACTCAATATATATAGTGCAAACAAGGGTGGGTGGTTAGAGGGGCAGGGTGGGAGGGGACTGCATTCAGGTGGACTTCTATGGGATATGTTGGTCTGCAGTATGTTTTAAAAGTATCTATAAGACAAAACAAGGAGATATTTGAGGGGGTGGAGATATTGCAGCAGTAAAATGGATCAGTGAACACAGAGCATTTCTGGTTTACAAATAAGCAACAGTATATCATGTATATCATGACAATAGCAGAACAATCTAACATTAAAAAGTCTATCTCAGCAATTATCATAACACAGATATTAATAATATTAAATAGATTGTTGTAAAAGTTGATGTGGGTCTGGTGAGAAGCTGTTCTTCTGAAATGACCTTATATTGCTTTAAACTGCATTCAGGTGGACTTCTATGGGATATGTTGATCTGCAGTATGTTTTAAAAGTATATATAAGACAAAACAAGGAGATATTTGAGGTGGTGGAGATATTGGAGCAGTAAAATGGATCAGTGAACACAGAGCATTTCTGTTTTACAAATAAGCAACAGTATAGCATGTATATCATGACAATAGCAGAACAATCTAACAGTAAAAAGTCTATCTCAGCAATTATCATAACACAGATATTAATAATATTAAATAGTCCGTTGTAAAAGTAGATATGGGTCTGATGAGAAGCTGTTCTTCTGAAATTACCTTAGATTGCTTTAAACTGCATTCAGGTGGACTTCTACGGGATATGTTGGTCTGCAGTATGTTTTAAAAGTATCTATAAGACAAAACAAGGAGATATTTGAGGGGGTGGAGATATTGGAGCAGTAAAATGGATCAGTGAACACAGAGCATTTCTGGTTTACAAATAAACAACAGTATATCATGTATATCATGACAGTAGCAGAACAATCTAACAGTAAAAAGTCTATCTCAGCAATTATCATAACACAGCTATTAATAATATTAAATAGTCCGTTGTAAAAGTAGATATGGGTCTGGTGAGAAACTGTTCTTCTGAAATTACCTTATATTGCTTTAAACTGCATTCAGGTGGACTTCTATGGGATATGTTGGTCTGCAGTATGTTTTAAAAGTATCTATAAGACAAAACAAGGAGATATTTGAGGGGGTGGAGATATTGGAGCAGAAAAATGGATCAGTGAACACAGAGCATTTCTGGTTTACAAATAAGCAACAGTATAGCATGTATATCATGACAATAGCAGAACATTCTAACAGTAAAAAGTATATCTCAGCAATTATCATAACACAGATATTAATAATATTAAATAGTCCGTTGTAAAAGTAGATATGGGTCTGATGAGAAGCTGTTCTTCTGAAATTACCTTAGATTGCTTTAAACTGCATTTAGGTGGACTTCTACGGGATATGTTGGTCTGCAGTATGTTTTAAGAGTATCTATAAGACAAAACAAGGAAATATTTGAAGGGGTGGAGATATTGCAGCAGTAAAATGGATCAGTGAACACAGAACAATCTAACAGTAAAAAGTCTATCTCAGCAATTATCATAACACAGATATTAATAATATTAGATAGTCCATTGCAAAAGTAGATATGGGTCTGGTGAGAAGCTGTTCTTCTGAAATTACCTTAGATTGCTTTAAACTGCATTCAGGTGGACTTCAATGGGATATGTTGGTCTGCAGTATTTTTTTAAAAGTATCTATAAGACAAAACGAGGAGATATTTAGGGGGGGGGGAGATATTGGAGCAGTAAAATGTATCAGTAAACACAGAGCATTTCTGGTTTACAAATAAGCAACAGTATATCATGTATATCAGGACAATAGCAGAACAATCTAAAAGTAAAAAGTCTATCTCAACAATTATCATAACACAGATATTAATAATAATAAATAGTCCGTTGAAAAAGTAGATATGGGTCTGGTGAGAAGCTGTTCTTCTGAAATTACCTTAGATTGCTTTAAACTGCATTCAGGTGGAATTCTATGGGATATGTTGGTCTGCAGTAAGTTTTAAAAGTATCTTAGATTGCTTTAAACTGCATTCAGGTGGACTTCTATGGGATAATACAATAAACCAACGACTTTACCTCGCGCACACAGCCTCTTTAGAATGCACAGTTCAAACATTCATTACACTTTATAAGCAGGGCACTAACACTCACAATGTATATTCTATGCAGACGCAAAATATATCAATTACAAATAATTAAAATATATAAATGTATTGCATAATTAATTAATTCTTACTGAATTAATTAATTTAATAAATCATTAATTATCCATTAACTACATATACATAGAAATATATCTCTCTCGCAGAGGACCAAAAGTACATGACAGGAGAGGCTCGCAATGAGCGCCAAAGGTCCTCACAGTACAAAACGGTTTCAATTATGTCTCAAACAGCATTCCCATGGCTTCAAATGTTATTGCCCCATCATTTTTGACGGGCAAGTCGCTAGTCCTTATATATTTGTTATAGATTGTAAACTGGCTGCACATGTACTAAAAAGGTGGCTACTTGAGTTATAACCAATACATTTGATAACTATAGTTCATTATTCGAGTTTCCACTTGATAGGAATTTAGTGATTTAAGGTGCTCGTTTAAGCAAGTTTGTCTTTTAGATTACCCGATTTTTAGAGGGTGCTAGTAAAGCTGAAATTCCTTATCTTGGAATGTACCAGTTCTGTTTGCAGTCTTAAGACTCTATAATTGTTCTTTTCTAGTTTACCAAGGAAATGTCTCAGCTAGCTTGTAAAGGAAACTGATATTTGAAATTGCAACAGTTTTTACAGTAATGTAAATCGGAAGCTTAAAAGCCAAATGATCATTAACTCAGTTAAATCAATTAATTCTTCTGAGACTTAATTTCAGTATCTTGCTGATCGTTGCAATGATATTTAAAGGATGTTTAATAAATAACCGATTTTAGTCACAGGGAGAAAAAATTTAATTGCGGTCTAGAAACTTGTTAGCACCAGGTTCATCCTGCAGCTTGCCATTGCTTAAAGATGATTGGCTGAAAGTCCCAAATATAGGAAAATATCTCCCCTTAATGTCCTCACAGTTTAGTGGGTTAAAAATGTGGATATTGTTACTTTCATGTAATTGTGCTGTTGTTAATCTTGGCTTGATGAGATGCCTATTAACTTATACTTATAAAAGTACATTGTCTGTGGGATACGTTGTTCTAATACACAGTGTATTCATTGGATGGTAGTTTTCAAAGGAAAAGTCAGTCTCCTGCTGAAATTAGCAGTTGTGAGAGTATGCTGTGTGCTAATATAGAGCCCTATTACAATTGTCCGAATCACAATTTAATAAGGCTGTGTATCACCAAAATGTCAGTGCGAAATATAGCAGAGTGTTGCAGAATAGAACATAGTAAACAGAACTGTCATTTATCTTGAGATGATACCGGAGTTGGAGCGTAACTTGGGTCCTACGTGGTTGATGGTCATTTACCCCTTCTTTATTGGAAAGATTAGGATCATGCGGGAAAGGGCTTTTCCAACCCACCTCCGCTTCTCCCCTTCAGGAGGGGATTCTTGTTGTAATAAGTCTCTCCATAGAATAAACTGTAACCGCAGGGACACTGAAGACCACGCCAATACCTCACCACTCTGAACCTCCGCTCAGCTGAAAGTTGCTCTCCGCTGACAACACACCTCAGCACGCAACACTCGTCTACGCTTCTGCTTATTTGCTTGTTTGCCTCGCTCTCACTCTAACCTTTCCCACAACATCATGAGGATGTCAGCAGGGTGTCAGCAGCAGCAAGTGACCCCTGCACAATCGGTCCATTACCATTGGACAAAAAACACCACAGACACCATCATTTCTAACAAATATGTTGTTAGACGGTTAAACTGCAGCTACTCAGAAACTCCCTCTCCCTCCATTGGCTTGCTGCCTTTCACGCTCAAACGACCTATATATTTAGTAATTTAAATCTATTGAGTCTTGCCCTCCAAATTACCATTCTTTATGTGTGTACTTTATGTGTTGTGTTATAAAAGTTTTTAAATAGTACAAATGTGAATAGTGCAAGGTTTTCACAGAATACATTAATCTTACTAAACAGGACCTGCCTTTATATAAAAGACTGAGGGCCTCATTCTAATCCTACGTTTTTGGCATAAGTAGCCGCAAAGGGAGGCCACAAGGTGCTTAGTTATTCAATATGCAAACTCCGATCGGATTAAGAGCCTCGAGCTGTGATCCCTTGCGATTTGCTCAATCGCAACTTACTTCCGTAAAAACCTTTGATTTTGCGAGTCTGCAAGAGTTGCGGACGCCAGAAATCCCAATTCGCTATTCCGTCAAGCCCGTAAATCGCTAAAATCAAACCTCAGCATACTTACACCAAAGAGGTCCCGCAAAACACTTACTTACAAAACAAAACACTAATTAAGCAAATAAAAAAGTCATCCTGTACTTTTATTAGAAGTGAATGTGATTTTAGATTTTAGAATTAATACCACAACATTCCCCTACTCTCAAATCGGCAAATAAAAATAGTGTATTTCATGTTATTTTTGGCATAAAGTCCCACAAGCTTTAACCTCAAAGCCTGTAGGACTTTTGAATCCAACCTCCGGGCTTGGAGGTTGAAGCCCGTCGGACTTCATGACGGAAATTTAACATGAAATAAAGTGGTTATTCATGACGATTTGAGAGTTTGAGAATGTTGTGCTATTAATTCTAAGACCTAACATCACTTTCTCTTTTAATAAAAGTACAGGATGGCTTTTTTATTTGCTTCATTAGTGCTACGTTTCGAAAATAAGACTTTTGTGGTCCCATGGGCTTGAATGACCTCCAAACCCGTAACTCGTTATTCGCGTCCGCAAGCCTGTAACTCATAGTTCAAGCCCGCAAACTCGGAGGACTGGAAATGCAAATATAAATTCAAGACACCACTGTAAAACACTGTAAATGATAGGCAACACAATGGGTAACATGAGGAGTAAAGGGACAACATTCTCAAGCTGGCACATCGTAAAACGTGCGCAAGTCTGAGATTCCTTGTGATCGGATTACAGCCCCACATAGCGCTACGTCTACACTGCTATTCACTTGGGTGGCCCGCAAGGAGGTCCCGATGGGGAACACAATGGGTGACATGAGAATTAAAGGCACAACATTCTCAAGCTGGCACATCGCCACAATACAATACTTGATTTCACGTTTAATTTCCGTTTAAAGTCAGACGGACTTGAATTACCTCCAAGCCCATAACTCGGTATTCAAGCCCGTTGGACTTTGGACATAAATTAAACGTGAAATAAAGTATTGTATTGTGGCAATGTGCCAGCTTGAGAATGTTGTGCCTTTAATTCTCATGTCACCCATTGTGTTCCCCATCGTAAAGGGGACCTCCTTGCGGCGCCGCCCAAGTGAATAGCAGCGTAGACGTTGCGCTATGCAGGGCTGTAACCTGAGCGCAAGGAATCAAAGACTTGTGGACGTTTTATGGCCCCGATTAGAATAAGGCCCTGAGAGTCAAATAAAATATTCTGAAAATGTGTAGAAACAAAGTTATATTACTTTTTATGTTTTATGCCTGAATCCTGCTAATTCTAAATACATGAAAACTTGTATGGGAGGAACAAGAAGATCCCTTGTAAACCTTCTTAAGTATCTTCAAGTTACATTTTACTTTTTTCAACACATACTGATAATATTTGTAAAGAATTTGTCTTGCTTTAAATTCTGCAAACAACTTCATAATGAGACATGGAACGCAACTGTTTTTTTTTTTCAAGCTTTTAAAACGGCTATTTTAAACTAACAAAAATATTTTTTTCCATAACAAATATTCAGAAAGACCTATTTAAACTTTAATAACAGGAAATGCAGAGGGCATACCATAGTCTGTCAAGTTCATTGGCTGACAGAGGGCAAGCCCTCAGATGCACTAAAATCTGAATCAGGTTTTGAGCTACGAGATCTTCATTTGAACACACTGACACATTTATGAAATACCTTCTCTCTAATACAACAAACACAACTATGTCCATGTCCCTTTAACCCTTAATATTTTTCATGCAACCTTAATCAATAGAAGGGTATAAGAATATCGTGACTCTTAGATCAGGCCAACTGGGCCATGGCCTAGGGCAGCACATTTTCAGGAGGCAGCAGGCGGTGTCTAGTAGTGCAGTATCACAGAATAGTGTGTACATAAAAGTCTATCTGCAAAGATATTTCTGTTTATAAGTATTCCTAACACTCCATACAATACAGAAGCACGTAAGGAAGGGAGGGGAGTAACTGGTCACACACAACTGAATATTTGTGCGCGTTAAAAATAATAGATAATATTATTATTATTATTATTATTATCCTTTATTTATAAAGCGCCTACATATTCCGCAGCGCAATACAGGGGTTAGGTACAAGTATAAACCATAACCCACAAAATAATGGAAGAGCCTGTTATTAAGCTTTCAATCAGATATACACAGTGCTTTCCCTAAAGCACCTCACAAGATTGAAAATCGCAAACTTACATTCTAAATAAAGGGTGTGGGTAAGGTACAGGAGAGTGATTGACCACTACTACTACCACCACTACTACTACTAATACTACTACTAATACTACTACTACTACTAATAATAATAATAAAAAAAAGGCCATGATCATGTGTGTTTGCATTTACTGTATTTTATATAAATGTACTGTTTGATTGGGTGGCCCATAAAACAGTACTTTCATAGAACAATTTATAATATAAATACCACAAGAGATACCTGCATTAGGTGCTCTAATATTTGAAGCTTAGAAAAACAGAGCAGGTGTTTGTTAATATTTTAGCAATTAAAATGAATTAAAATGAATAATTAATGAGCAAGGTCAAAATCACTTACCTCCGAACTGTCCCTCTTAGGAGGGAAAATCCCTCTTTTCAGTGGAAATCTCCATGACCCTCTTTGACTCCCGAATGCCCCTCTTTTGATGGAAATTCCAACATTTAAGGGAAACTCCATATTTTATAGTGCTGATCATGGCTCAATGTGTTTGGCTCTCAATATCTAGGAAAAAGATAGGAGACTGTTAGATCAGTTCTATAGAATAGATGTATGTACAGGGAGTGCAGAATTATTAGGCAAATGAGTATTTTGACCACATCATCCTCTTTATGCATGTTGTCTTACTCCAAGCTGTATAGGCTCGAAAGCCTACTACCAATTAAGCATATTAGGTTATGTGCATCTCTGTAATGAGAAGGGGTGTGGTCTAATGACATCAACACCCTATATCAGGTGTGTATAATTATTAGGCAACTTCCTTTCCTTTGGCAAAATGGGTAAAAAGAAGTACTTGACAGGCTAAGAAAAGTCAAAAATAGTGAGATATCTTGCAGAGGGATGCAGCACTCTTAAAATTGCAAAGCTTCTGAAGCGTGATCATCGAACAATCAAGCGTTTCATTCAAAATAGTCAACAGGGTCGCAAGAAGCGTGTGGAAAAACCAAGGCGCAAAATAACTGCCCATGAACTGAGAAAAGTCAAGCGTGCAGCTGCCACGATGCCACTTGCCACCAGTTTGGCCATATTTCAGAGCTGCAACATCACTGGAGTGCCCAAAAGCACAAGGTGTGCAATACTCAGAGACATGGCCAAGGTAAGAAAGGCTGAAAGACGACCACCACTGAACAAGACACACAAGCTGAAACGTCAAGACTGGGCCAAGAAATATCTCAAGACTGATTGTTCTAAGGTTTTATGGACTGATGAAATGAGAGTGAGTCTTGATGGGCCAGATGGATGGGCCCGAGGCTGGATTGGTAAAGGGCAGAGAGCTCCAGTCCGACTCAGACGCCAGCAAGGTGGAGGTGGAGTACTGGTTTGGGCTGGTATCATCAAAGATGAGCTTGTGGGGCCTTTTCGGGTTGAGGATGGAGTCAAGCTCAACTCCCAGTCCTACTGCCAGTTCCTGGAAGACACCTTCTTCAAGCAGTGCTACAGGAAGAAGTCTGCATCCTTCAAGAAAAACATGATTTTCATGCAGGACAATGCTCCATCACACGCGTCCAAGTACTCCACAGCGTGGCTGGCAAGAAAGGGTATAAAAGAAGAAAATCTAATGACATGGCCTCCTTGTTCACCTGATCTGAACCCCATTGAGAACCTGTGGTCCATCATCAAATGTGAGATTTACAAGGAGGGAAAACAGTACACCTCTCTGAACAGTGTCTGGGAGGCTGTGGTTGCTGCTGCACGCAATGTTGATGGTGAACAGATCAAAACACTGACATAATCCATGGATGGCAGGCTTTTGAGTGTCCTTGCAAAGAAAGGTGGCTATATTGGTCACTGATTTGTTTTTGTTTTGTTTTTGAATGTCGTAAATGTATATTTGTGAATGTTGAGATGTTATATTGGTTTCACTGGTAAAAATAAACAATTGAAATGGGTATATATTTGTTTTTTGTTAAGTTGCCTAATAATTAATAGCTAAAACTAATATATATTAATTAATTAATTAATTATTAATTAATTAATAGCTAAAACTAAAAAAAAAAAACTAAAAACTACTTCCAAAAATATTCAGCTTTGATATTAATGAGTTTTTTGGGTTCATTGAGAACATGGTTGTTGTTCAATAATAAAATTAATCCTCAAAAATACAACTTGCCTAATAATTCTGCACTCCCTGTATAGAGAATCGTGCATATATTAAGTGGTTACACATTGTATAGGATGAAGGTAACAATACCGGAAATGTTGGGAGGCATGAAATCAGACAAGTGAATCAATTATCCACGGCAGGACAAGAGAGGTCATTTTAGGTACCAGGCAGTGATCAGATATTACAACTGCTGTTCTCCTACATGTATATTGGATACTATCAGCGATTCTTCCCAGTGACATATTATCATACAGAGAGGGGGTTAATCTGTGTGATTAATTTGATCCTCTTACAAATAGCGAGAAAGCAGAACCAAGCTGTGACTCACAAAAGGGAAACACCAAATTACTTCACATTTTAAGATTTCATTTTTATACAGAACAATGAAAATGTTTAACTAGAGTATAGATGCACTAATTATACAGCTCACAGTGCTTGTGTACCATGGAGCACCTCTAATCCTTTAATTGATCATATCTCATGACACGGATTATTCAACCCACTAAAAACATTTATGTAGAGGGTGGATTTCAAGCTGACATAATGGCCTGATATACTAAAGCGTGAAGCGTTGGAGAACTCTTAGAGAATATTTGTATCCCAAAACATATATGAACCTAGATTTGACATCTTCAAGCATTCTCCAATACTTCATCCTGTCCTGTTTGTTAATGATGAGAAAACAAGTTAAAACCATTTTAAAGTACAGCCACCTCTGACATATAAGCAGAGCCCATTTTTGTAAAATTTGATATAACCTCACTAGAGATGTCGCGAATAGTTCGCCGGTGGACTGTTCCCGGCGAACATAGCATGTTCGCGTTCGCGGCGACCTGCGAACATATGCGATATTCGACCCGCCCCCAATACTTTATCATTGAGCAAACTTTGACCCTGCATGTCACAGTCAGCAGACACATTGCAGCCAATCAGGAGCATACACTCCCTTCCAGAGCCTTCCATCTGAAGGACAGCAGCCATTTTGGAATCATAACTAACTTGCAGTCTTACTGAGAGGAGGGAGAGTGTAGGTGATACTGCATCAATAGGGAAAACCATAGCTAGGCAAGTTTATTCAGTGTCCAGTGCAGTGCTGAAGGACTCTTGTGCATTATTATTATTATTATTATCATTATTATTATTATATAATGTGTAGTTGTACCGGCTGGGCATGCTTTTGTGCATTATTATTATTATTAATAGTAAAATACTACTAATAATAATAATAATGCACAAGAGCATGCCCAGCCGATACATCTACACGTTATATAGTAATAATAATAATAATAATAATAATAATGTAGAAGAGCATGCCCAGCCGGTACATCTACACGTTATATAGTAATAATAATAATAATAATAATAATAATAATAATAATCATGCACAAGAGCATGCCCAGCCGGTACATCTACACATTATATACTAATAATAATAATAATGCACAAGAGCATGCCCAGCCGGTACATCTACACATTATATAGTAACAATAATAATAATAATAATAATAATAATAATAATAATAATGCACAAGAGCATGCCGAGCCGGTACATCTACACATTATATAGTAGTAATAATAATAATAATAATAATGCACAAGAGCATGCCCAGCTTGTACGTCTACACATTATATAGTAATAATAATAATAATAATAATAATAATAATAATGCACAAGAGCATGCCCAGCGGTACATCTACACATTATATAGTAATAATAATAATAATAATAATAATAATAATAATAATAATGCACAAGAGCATGCCCAGCTGATACATGTACACATTATATAATAATAATAATAATAATAATAATAATAATGCACAAGAGCATGCCCAGCCGGTACATCTACACATTATATAGTAATAATAATAATAATGCACAAGAGCATGCCCAGCCGGTACATCTACACATTATATAGTAATAATAATAATAATAATAATAATAATAATAAAGCACAAGACCTCCCCTGTGTCTCCTCCCCACTCTCTCCCATGTGTCTCTCTCCCCCCCCTCTCCCCTGTGTCTCCCCCCCACTCCCTCCCATGTGACTCTCCCCCCCCCCTCTCCCCTGTATCTCTCCCACCCTTCCCTGTGTCTCTACCCCCTCTCCCTTCCCCAGTGTTTCTTTCCCCCTCTCCTGTGTCTTTTCCCCCTTCCCTCTTCCCTGTGTCACTCCCCCCTCCCCTGTGTCTCTACCCCCTCTCCCTTCCCGTGTTTCCCCCCCCTCCCCTGTGTCTTTCCCCCATTCCCTCTCCCCTGTGTCTCTCCCCCCTCCTCTGTGTCTCTTCCCCCTTCTCCCCTGTGTCTCTACCCCCTCTCCCCTGTGTCTCTACCCCCTCTCCCTTCCCCTGTGTTTCTTCCCCCCTCCTCGGTGTCTTTACCCCCTTTCCTCTCCCCGGTGTCTCCTCACCACTCCCTCCCATTAGTCTCTTCCCCCCTCTCCCCGTGTCTCTACCCCCCACTCTCTCCTGTGTCTCTCCCCCCTCCCATGTGTCTCTTCCCCTCACCTCTCCCCTACCCTGTTTCTCTTCCCCCCTCTGCCCTGTGTCTTCCTCCCCCTCTCCACTGTGTCTTCCTCCCCCTCTCCCCTCTCCTGTGTCTTCCTCTCCCTCTCCCCTGTGTTTCCTCCCCCTCTCTCCTCCCCTGTTAGCTTCTATATGCATACATGCATACGATAAGAAATCTGGGGGGGGGGGGGGGGGGTTACCCCTTACCCCCCCCCCCCCCCAGTTCCAACACCCATGTGTACTGTATAATATTGTATTGCATTATGTTATATTATATCACTAGCGACTTGCCTGGCACAAATGATGGGGCAATAAAGTTTGAAGCCATGGCAATGCTGTTTGCCACACAATGTGATGCTTTTTGTACTCTGAGGACCTTCGGAGCTCATTGTGAGCCTCTTCCCTCGTGTCCTTCATGTTTCGTGCTTTGCAACGATCAATCTTCGGAGCTCATCGCAAAGACAGATATATAAGTACAGTATTAAATATATACATTTTTTTGTGCAGTGTAAATTAAAAAATTTATTCAGGTCTCAGAGCATAATAAAGTTATTTAGATTTGTAACTGCTTTGAGAGTGTTATCGCTGGCAGCCAATGAGCAGTAATCCAGATATATAACTGCAGAGTAAAAAGTAAAACATTTTTGTGTAGTGTAAAGTCTACATTTTTATTTTCCATTACTAATTAATACTTATTAAATGAATGCACGATAATAACTATTGTGAATGAACACATGTATTAGGAAGTGCGAAGCGTTAATGCATGTAAAGTAACGGCAGTGTAAAATATGCTATTAAGCGTATTTTTTTTTATATATATATTTTTTAATAATAATTAATTAATTAATTACTAAAATACTTTACCTATTTGTAATTAATATATCCAGTGATCAATATCCTGAAGAGCTAACAATCAGTTTTGATTTTCCTGCAGCTTACAGTGTAAATTTGGACTGTTGGTGACCTGAGGTGTAAGTGTCAGCAATGTGCGCAGTGCACGAGGGGAAACCGCTTGTATAGTCGTGCCATTTTAGATTTGTAATGTTATTAGTTGCAAGTTAGTGTGTGTGTAAAATGGCGGCGATTGTGTATGTGTTACGCGGCTCGCCAGCAGTTTCCATTATTTCTAATAGTGTATTTTGTACCTCGTCTGTTCCTAGGTAAAAGTCGTACATGGCTGGCGATGTTTTGCGCGGTTTGGGGTCGTGTAGCCTCGTTTTCGTTTTTTATGGACGCCATTTTTTTTGTCGCTTAGCCGATTTACAAGTGCCAACTGGGGAAGACGTTGCAGATATCACATATATAGTTGTGAGCAGGCGGGTTGTTGCTAATGCTGCGGGCTTGCGAAGCGAGGGCCAGAGTTGCTGGCAAGGAGCGCCGAAGGCTCCCACGTCGGCTGCAATGAGCCGCAGGCGGGACTTACACCATCAAATTTACGGACTTACCATCCAAAAATACGGGACTTAGAAAAAAAAACATTCCGAGCTCACAAAAATACGACCTTAACGCCCGAACCGCGCGCACTTAAAAACATTAAAAACACAATAAATACACACAACAAACACATAAAAAGCTTACCCACAGCAAGGGGGGCACAGAGGACCTCTGCAAGTGAAGTTACACCTCCATTTAAGTCCAAATTCATGAGTTTAGACACCCCAAGTGAGAAAAAAAATGGCCGTTGAAAAAAAGAAAACAAGGCTACAGGACCCTAAACACGCGAAACACATACGGATTTTCCTAAAAAGCCGTACGAGGTAAAGATACACTATTAACAAGGACGCTAAATCATCCACACCCGCGTACCACATACACATTCCCCGCCATTTTACAACACTAACTTACACAATGCGGAAGTACCCAGCTACCCTAACGGCTTCCCCTCGCGCACGCAGCCTATTTACACTACACACTGCGCACATTGCTGACACTTACAGAGCAGCTCCACAGCACTGAAAACCTACTGTACATTGTATGCTGTAGGAACATGAAAACAGATTGTCAGCTCTTCAGCACAATGCTTCCTGCATATATTACTTACAAATAGGTAAAGTATATTCATTTAGTAATTATTTCATTAGCATACAAAAATACATATACACAAAAAAACATTATCACATTAAACATAAAAGCCATTCACTGCGCGCCTCACAACGAGCGCCAACGCTGCTCATAGCACACAAAGCCTTGCAATAAGCGCAAAAAACACTTCACCGCCGACCAAAGAATAACAGCAAAAGCGCCTATCAGAAAAAAAATACAACCAACAGCCTCGCAATGAATGCTGAAGGATCTCCGACCGCCAACAAAATGAATGTCTCGTCCAAACACCATTACCTGCCTTACAATCTTATTGCCGCCATTTTTTGACGGGCAAGTCGCTAGTAAATATATAAAGATCAAGATAATAAAAGTATCAGGAAATGTAACACAAAGATGCACACGCGTCTGAAAATACGACAAATACGGATTTTTGTCATAAATGATATGATCGCAGTATTGGGTCATAAACCCTAAACACTGGAATCTGTTACATACAATTTACTGATGATGTCATTAATGGGCTTCAAGGTGGGGGGATCTCTTTTCATACTTTTTGAGCGGTGCAAATCCAACATACGCAGAGCGGATACGCCACATCTGTGGGACACACACAAAGGGGTTCACTTTGGGAGAAAAAACAAACAAATATGAAATATTTAATAATCATATTTTAATGTTACCAACAGATAATGAAACGAAACTGAGGTTATTATATCTAATAGTAGCAAGCCTGGGAGTACTGGGAGTAATACTACTGCAGCAGGAGGTCAGGACTAATGTCACCTATAGACCCCCAGACAGATAAAGGTTAGTACTAATGTCCCTCTATAGACCCCCAGTCAGATAAAGGTCAGTACTAATGTCCCTCTATAGACCCCCAGTTATATAAAGGTCAGTACTAATGTCCCTCTATAGACACCCAGTCAGATAAAGGTCATTACTAATGTCCCTCTATAGACCCCCAGTCATATAAAGGTCAGTACTAATGTCACTCTATAGACCCCCAGTCAGATAAAGTTTTGAAATGTTTCTTGGATAGCATTGGGGCTAAAGGAGGTTTGGCCATCAGGTAGTCTAAAGATACCGTATATTATGTCCTCTCTTGGGGGGTAAAGACACTAATAATTCCTCCAGTAAAATTCTGTTTTTTTATGAGGGCAAGGTCCCCGGTTAGCCCATTGGGTTATCTGTTAAAAAGAGTGGTGCAGAGACTGTGGGGGCTGTTAGCCTCCTTGTCCCCGTGTGGCCGTTTAGAATCCCTGCTGCTGCATGTTTCAGCTTTATTAAGGTGTAATTGTACAGCGTTTGACTCAAGTAGCTGCCTGTGCTGGGTCAGTTTGGCTTAATTGCTGGGCCCTTTTCCATGCCAAGATGGCGACCGTCAGTCCATGGGTCTCTATGTCCCCTTCACTACCTTTGTCCCCGCTTGTGTGCTTATTTGGGATGGCCCCCCTTTATATCTCCGGCCCGTGGCCTTCTCAGGTCCCCCCCGCAATCTCTGAGTGTGGGTATGCGGGCTGGGGCGTTGAATCAGGCCTACCTTCTTCTCTGCTCGCTGCAAGATCAACAATACCTAATTTTTCAGGCATGTGTACATGCCTAATTTTTCTGGCCTCTGGTGCTGCACTGTGGCTTCAACAACCAAACCCCCCAAAAAAGGAACATAACAGGGATTAAACTGATAGGAGTAGTACTACTTAACACACCACTCATATCTGGTGTAACAGTAGTGTACATTTAAAACAAAAAACATTTTTTCTACTGTAATAGATTGCATAGCAGTTAGTTGTCTGCAAGCGTGTGTGTCAGACCTACAGCGTCTACTGCCAACTTCTGCAAGTGCACAGTGCCACTCATATCTGTTGTCACAGTAGCTTGGACGCATAGTACCAATCTGTCAAAACCGGTAATGATGAATGAGGTCTAGAGTAGCCTGGTTCCCTTATCCTCTACAGGTTGAGACCTAATGTTTGGGTGACTCCAGACTAACACATGAGTACAAGCAGCACACAAACTCAAAGCCGCCATCCTCCTCCTGGTCCAGCATCATCAGCCACATCAACCACTACTGTCCTCCTTGCCCCCTCTCAACCATCCGCCACTGCGTCTCTCGCCTTGAGCAGTTCCTTCTCATCTGCCCATAGTCAGGTGCCTGTAAAGGACATGTTTGAGCGTAAGAAGCTAATGTCTCAAAGTGCCCCAAAATTGAAGTGATACGACCAACAAAGCATCTTTTTCCATCTCCCTGTTCTAAAAATCCAGGCCTTATACAGTACACGCCCCCTGATATGTGCTGTAACAGGTTTTAAACTGATAAGAGTAGTACTACTTAAAACACCTTATAATAATGCAGAGAGAGGCAACGCAGTGAGAGGAGTCTGAAGAAGAGGAGTCAGAGGAGGAAGGTGGCTTTGAGGAGGTGGAAGACCAAACACAGCAGGCGTCCCAGGGAGCTTGTTGTCACCTTTCGGGGACCCTTGGTGTTGTATGTGGCTGGGTGGAGGAAGAGACCTTCAATGACATCAGTGAGGACAAGGAACGGGACATGGCTAGCTTGGTATCCAACCTTGTGCAAATGGGGAGTTTGCGGTTGTGCAAATGGACTGTTTGCGGTTGTTTGCGGTGCGTTAAACGGGGAGTTTGGTCTGTCACTGTGAAGCGGGCCTAACCCTTACACTACCTGATCGATACAACATCATACCTGATGTTTTAAAGCACGTTATTCCAAACAATTTAGGAACGTTAGGTAATTTAGGCCCTTTATGGCTTAAAACCAGACTCTGCATCAACTATGTAATTTTCCATGGGAGTTTTGCCATGGATCCCCCTCCGGCATGCCACAGTCCAGGTGTTAGTCCCCTTGAAACAACTTTCCCATCACTATTGTGCCCAGAAAGAGTCCCTGTGGGTTTTAAAATTTGCCTGCCCATTGAAGTCTATGGCGGTTCGCCGGGTTCGCCGGTTTGCGAACATTTGCGACGGTTCGCGTTCGCGGTTCGTGAACCGAACATTTTATGTCCGCGACATCACTAAACCTCACTGTTAGCAAAGCTAAAAGGCACAGTTGATTCAATACACGTGTAGAAACTGCTGATGATTGGATGATAGCATTTGAACATATGTTAAAATATTCAAGTGGGGTGCGCTGCTGATTAACAGACTAGATACATTGCTTCATGATCCTTAAACCAACCTACAGAAGTCCTTCAAATGATGGTTACCTACTTGACATTTTGCCCAAACCACTAGAACTAGCTTTGTGGCTTCCCAAGCAAAACCCTGTCCCACACAAGACTCTTTCGTTGCTTATCTTGAGTCAAATACCATAACATCTCATTTGCTCTCATATGTAGGATACACCTTCTAGATCAGGTGTCTCTAACTCCAGTCCATGACGGTGGAGCCAGATCCTATTTTAGGATATTCTTGTATCAGCACAGGTAGGTAAATCAAAACGAGGAAGCCAGTGATTGTCACACTTGTACTCAATCCAGATATTCTGAAAACCTGATGTGCTTTGGAGCTGGCGTCTCACAATGGATTGTGCCTGTCCTCAGCACGATTGGTCACTGTTATTTGCTTTTATAAGGTAACATGATGTGAAACGTATGTTGATGTATAAATAACTTGAATTTTTTTCTTTTAATTAAAAAATATACAAGCATTATAATTATGAAAAGGAAGGATATAAGTTATCTACTTTTAACTATCAAACATTGATTTATAGAAAGAAATTAAAATAATCTTAAACTAAACAACACAATTCAATTATTCAATTATCTTTAAACAGAAAAGTATAATAAAATTATTACTGTATCATGTGTTCAAAGCATATGGAATAGGAGGTAACGATCAGTATTATAGTTGTTACCACTATCTGCATTAATATTCCTTTTATCTTTATTCATTATCCCTAGAATCCAAATAGCTAAATATTTTTTCCATTGAGTTTCTTTTTAATTTACATCAAATAGTTCTGTATACTTTTTATATCTTTATGCTTCAAATCTATATCATTAATAAAATTAATATACATTGATATAAAAAAAAGTTATAAAACTGCGGCTGGTATCAACCCAATATAAGGTCAATAGGAGGAGGTGGCTTTGTTTAGCTGGCAGCTAAGTTTTCAGACACAAAGGCCCTTATTCAATTGAGCAATTGTTGGTTACTGGAGCACGTAAACTAATTTGCTATTCATTTGGCTTCATTTAGCTACCCGCAAATAATTTGCGGGTTACAGACTGAAAATCCCTGCGGTTGTTAAAACTGTAACTCCGACCCATCTAAGCCTTTGATCTTTCAAACCCGTAAATGTTACAATCACAATCGCTATTCAATTGTTACAATTCAAATGTTTTCAATGGCAAATGTAGAAGAAAATTCTATGAGTACCAGGGGGTTTAACACCTGATTGTAGCACTGTATATGCAAAAAAATAAAAAATAATCAATACTACACTTTAAAAGATGGGAAAGCGATGAAAGACATTAGAATTAATTGCACAACAGTCTCAAGCTCGCAAATTTGCAATACATTTTTTTTTTTTACGTTTTATTTTCATGTTATATTGATCCCAGGAATCAAGGAGTTAATACATATCAGGCCATCTACATGGACTAGAACGTTTTCTTCATTCATTTTTATTATTTTGTACATTACCGGATTGCGAGTCTGATCGCATATCTGACTTCTAAATGCTAATTGATTGATGTTTAACCTCCATGTTTTAATGATGTCATGATGACGGTCTTATTTACTATTGGCTGTTTCTAAATCGGTAGTTACAGCTTGCTTAATTGATCATGATCAAACTCTGAAATGCTACTTACGATCTCATGGTTTACGGTTTAGGCTTGTGGCCCGTAAATTGCGGGCTTGTTCAACTGAATCGCTCTGCAACTGTAGCAAATTTCAAGCCCGCAGACTTGCCTGTATAATGTAAACTGCGGGCTATTGAATAGGGGCCAAAGTGTACCAACACAATGATCTCTACTGGCTGGATAAGCCTTAATAGGCTTATCTCTACGTCCCCCCACACCATCCTCCATTTAACGACCCTAACAGGATGGAGACAAACAGTCTTTGAAATATTGAATATTGCTATTGCTAATATTGAATATTGCTATTATACATTCATAAATTAGAGCTTTATTAGTGATTATTTCATAAGTAAAATAACTAGCTAGGGCATTACTGTGGTACTTTCATGTATACAGTTTGTATATATTCAATTAGGATATGACATCTGAAACCAAAAGCTATAGTCCAAAGTAGTAGCTATATTATATTTTAACATGAACCTGTAAATAAATATAATTCTGTACTTGACCAGTTTGTTCAGTTTACAAAATGGCTACACTTTTTTCTGTCTGTGCAAATTAGACTCAGATATGAAGTATTTATGACCAAATCAGTGTTGTATCACCAGACTGAATGTTCTCAAGATGCAAGATGCAAAACAGCTCCTTCATTTTTCAGCTGTGTATTTCAGTTCATGATCTTGGTCTGTTTCATTTTAGCATCTAGTCTCTTTCTTGGATATGATCTTAAATATCTTCCATAAATATTTTGGAAATCTAGATGTTTTTGTCTTGCGTGGGTTTTATTAGTCTAACCTTATGAATAATAAAATTCTAGAGGGATTCACTGTTCTTTATTAAAACTTTTAGAAGGTTTGACAGTAGTTCTTCTCTATTCCCCAGGAGTCAGCATACTGTCGGAGATGTTTGCCTATTTCAATTGATGTTGTTGAAAAGCATTGATGCAGCATTACTGTATTCTGTTGTGCAAACTTCCCTGCCCATAACACCCACACTATTTCAGCAATTTGTCACCTAACATCAATGTTCTGTGTAACTTGTAATTATGTTGAGAAACAAGGGACCAAACAAGGCTCACCATATCAGTTAACTTCATAATCAGGGGGTACGCAGAACCGTATCAGGAAACTGTGCAGTGAAACAGAGAAGTAACTGGCATTTGTTTAAGATAAGATACTGAAATGTGTAATTAAAGAGGACTTTAAAATGTACCATATGTTAGCTTATAATTAACACTTGACTCCTCTTTTACAATGTTGTTGACTGAAAACTATCTTAATGTATTTAATGTTTAGTTGTGATCTTTTAGTCGTTTTTACGGAGGTGTACACTACTATTAATATTTACAAATGCATCATTTTAATGGCTCTGTTGATAACATGTTCAGTCAACAAAAAAAAATCTATGTATTTTTTCTGAGAGAAGCCTCATTTGCACTATTTTGAAAACTGAGCAAGGCTGTATATTCCATAAGGCAGATTAAGCATGTTATTATATTCACTAGCGACTTGGCTGTCAAAAATGACGGCAATAACATTTTAAGCCTGGCAATGCTGTTTGCCATACAAAGCGAGGCTCTCCCCCCTCTAACTTGCGAGGCTCAAAAGGAGCGCCTTTGGCGCTCCTCGTGGGCCTCGCAATGAGCACCGAAGGCGCTTTTTGCGAGCCTCTTTCCTTCAGCGCTCATCACGAGCCCTGCAATGAGCGGCTTCAGCGCTCATTGCGAGCCTCTGCCCCCCTCTACTTCGCCACTCATTGCAAGTCTCGGCTAACCCACCACTTTAATGCTTCCCAATGAGCACCTACAGACATCGTCCAACCCGCAACTTTCGGGCCTCGCAATGAGCGCTTTTGGCGCTCATCAGGAGGTCCGCAATGAGCACCTTCATCGCTCATTACGAGCCTCTCCCCACTCTTTCAACCCTGTATCTCTTTCCCCCCTCCCCTGTGTATTTTCCCCCTCTCCGTGCCCTGTGGGTTTTTTATCCTTATCTCCCTGCTCTGTGTCTCTCCCCCCCATCACACCCCTGTGTCTCTTTCCCCCACTACCCTCCCTGTGTATCTTTCCACCCTTTCGTTCCTCTCCCTCCCCTGTGGCTTTCTCCTCCCTCCTCTGTGCTCTATGGGTCTGAAACCATTTGCAGGCTTGGGAATGTGATCAATTTCCCCAAGCCCGAAATGGTCTTCCAAATTGCTGGCTTGAAAAAAAATACGTATTTTCGGTTACCAAAACACCAATTGAATAACAAATTAGCTGGAGTGAATGGGTTTCTCAGTACCCGGCTTTGGTACTGGGTCATCAGAGTGGAGAAAGACTTATCACAGGAAGAAAATATAGAGGAGAACACCATGTATATGTTCCCTACAGAACCGGAGATTAAGCAACTTCAAATTCCCTGCTGAGATGGGGAAAATCCAATCAGTGTAGGTCATGGTAGGCGGGTTGCTGATTGATCCACCTAATACATGTCCCTTACAGTCATTTTCAATGTTGAAGTATAATGGGGTACAAAATACTAGAGGGCAGGGAAGGACATGCTGATACATAGTAAACCAACAGCCTTGAGAAAGTATATACCAGATACATGTTCGTATATGACCCAATCAAGTCTATAGCTTGATTGGGTGGCTCCTGATCTGGTCCACCTGATCGTCCCCTTTTAGTGTGAGGGCTTGTGACCCTGTGTTCTAAGTAGCCTCAGATGACATCCTTTATCCACCTGCGGGCTTGGTCCTGCTCTCTCCATGCACTAGCGTCAACTGAAATGATGTCAGTCAATCGTTGCTGCTCTCTGCCAAGGGTGGCATTACTCCAGGTTGAATTTCCCTTTACACATTATGGCAGCCAATCAATGTATGGTATTGGCAGTGGCTTTCTGATTGCCCACTGTCTGGTCAGTCCAGACCAATCAGAGTCTGGCCTACAAGCCTGGGGCGTATGAATGGGCCAATCACAACATGGCCTACAGTCTATGAGGATTAACATTGTGAAATTTCCACTATATATCATATTCCTGGCAAGGCTTTTCTTATGCCCCTAGTTACTAGCTTTTTTCAAAGGGGGGGGGGGGGGGGTAGGTCCTGAACAGCCTTTTATTGGGGGAGAGGGTCAGAAAAGTCTTAGCTTGAACCCAAAAGGCAGGTCTTGACATACAATATTTTGTCACTGTCTTTTACCCCCCATAAAGTTTTAATTTTGTCTTATCTAATATAGTGTTCAGTCTTCTAGTCATTGGGTTTTGGTGTCTTAAACTTCCTCACCTGTATTCACAAAGTGTTATCCCTTATCTAAGGTTCTCTGAGTTTGGTCTGGTAATGATTGATCTAATGGTTAGTGAACTCCTGACTGCACATTATCAAGATAGCCTCAAATAAACAAATCAGACCAATGCAAATGCACTTCATCAGGCAAAATTGAATCATTGCATGGCAAATGTAGGGTTACCACAGGCTGCCTGCACCTGATAATACATAGTGAGAGATAGTATTATTAAGAGGATATGAATTATAACTCTCATTCATATCCTCTTAATAATACTATCTCTCACTATGTATTATCAGGTGCAGGCAGTACTGGGTATCTGTAAAATAATCTGTCCAATAAATATTATCAGGACAGGCTCAGAAAGTTATGGGTATCTGCCTGATGCAATTTATCAGAGCAATGCAGAATTTCTGATGTAGGGTGACCCCAGATTTCAAACAAATTTTACATATTTACACTTAAGTCACACTATCAGAAACGCTCAAACTCTTGTACTGACTCTTTCATACTCTACATTTAAATAGTACTGTGTAAACATTTATTGTGGATGACCTCAGACTTCACATAAGACATACTCTTGGGCAGACGGAAGGGGATTAAACATGGATGTTTTAAAACTATTTGTTTACCCATTATTTTAAGGATGGCCAAATTTGCTAATAATAATACAACTACTTTTTGTTGAGAAGTAGCAAATATCAGATCACACAAATCACTGTATTAGGGAAGCACGTGATAGAAGATAGTACATATCTGTTTATCATCCGTTCCTGCTCAAATTGGAGTTCACTGCTATATTAATAGACTCACTCCTCACTACTCTGATATGTATATGTAACATCGTTAGATTCTGAATTCTATCCTGAAATAAAGCCATCTTATTCAAATAATCAGCAGATAAAGCAAATACTTGTTATAAGGTGGAATTTTACTATTGCATAGAAAGTTACACTTAAATTTTGAAACTTTTGGGAACAAACAGAACACAATTTGTAAGTAACTTCTAAATCGTAAAACACACTCCAAATGCATTATCTCTAGTTCCATACGTATGATCTAGCGCCGGTTCTATGAGTTAGGTGCTCCCCCTGCTGATACATTTCTTAAATTAGCACTGTTTTTTCTCTAAGGGAAAATTGTGTATTGGCCTGTATTAAACATTTTGTACTTATTTTTTTCTATAAAAAGCCACATTAATCCCTTCACAGCCAGAGGGGACAGCAATGTATTTGCAATGCGTTGCAATCCCTTCTGGCAGCAGAGGGATTCATTAAATCACTGTCCTAGCAATCTGTTATGTGTCAAGTTCATGAAAAAAGGAAAAAGTATTCTGGGCCTTTCAATGGGCCTTACAAAAGGTATTTTTAAAATATTTCACAATAATTATTTTTAGAATGTCTTTAATTTAAAAAATGTAAAAAAAATATATATATCAAAAGGCCACTACAGCCCTATATGTACGTTATTTCCTTTTAAAGATCTTAACTACATAATGGAGAAAGCAATTTAGAAGGAAGAAAACATATTTAATTTTAAATGTATTAAATATTAAACGCAACTAGAATGGTTGCTAGTTGTTAAAAAGATGGGTAAACAAATTAATTTACATTTGCAAAACATTTCATGTTTAAGTGCCTTCCATCTGTCCAACAGCCCTTTTAAATTCAGGCTACGTGTTACGGCGCAGCTCATAATGTAGAAAGTAAGATATACGGCTATTAAATTAGCCCCGTAAAGCAGGTCGCTGTAGATCTGCGGGTTTGATGCGAAAAAAGCCTATGGGATGAGGAATGTTGAACTTCACGGCCGCAAATCCTATGATCTGTCAAGCCCGTAACTGCTACAATTCCAATCATGCTATTAAATTGCAACCAAGTCACTTGCGAGCAAGCCCGTAACACGAAAATGTAGCCCAAAGCCCAACGAGTGCTGAGGGGACTAACAAGGGAGGTAAAGTCCAATCCGTGGCACTTGATGGAACTCGCATGTAATAGAATATCATATTCACAGCCTTATTAATATTGCATTATATCTGGAATATAAATCGTAATTGAACCCCATAAGACTTTGAAATCCAACCTCCCTTTTTCTGTGACGCAATTATGACGATCTCTGTTTCCATTGGCTCTATCTAAACTATGGGTTTGCTTAATTGATCACCTACAATGCCGCTAATCTGACGGCCGACAAATGATTTACAGGTTTGCCTCTCAAGCTCGTAAATCGCAGCCCGTTCTAATTTATTAGCACAGTAACTTGGCCAAATTTCAAGCCCACAGCCGTTGCGGCTTCACGTTGGAGTTACTGGCTTCAAATTTAATAGGGCTGCAAGAGTGTGAATGAGTGAGTGAGTCAGCATGTAATATGTGCTGTAAAACTGTTGTCTGAGGTTGTGCTGAGAGTGTGAGAGTGATTGAGATTGTATAAGTCTGAGGTTATCCTTACACTGCCTGAGCATGCATTGATAAAGAGCATTAATCAGACAGACAATACTATCCAACCCTTTCCTGATATCTGAGACTGTCCTCATAACATGCAATGGGCAGGTCACCATTCATTAGACAGACATTTAGCGCTTTATTACTTGTCCTGATAATATGTAATGGACTGAGACTGTGATTTAGAGGCTGTGAGTAACAGTGTAAGTCTTACAGTCCGCTGTATTAGATAAGAACCCTGCACTGACCACTGAGTCTGGTCTGACAATGTGCAAGGAGGCACAGTCAATCTAAAAAAATGTGAAAAAATCTATTTAAAAATCAAAACTTTAATTATTTTGCCAGAAAGGCAGAAAAATATAAAAATTCTTGCCTTACTATTCCGCATTTTTTTGCACAGATAAATAATACATACAGTGCATATAAAAAGTCTACACACCCCTGTTAAAATGTCAGGTTTCTGTGCTGTAAAAAAATGAGACAAAGATAAATCATTTCAGAACTTTTTTCCACCTTTAATGTGACTAATAAACTGTACAACTCAATTGAAAAACAAACTGAAATCTTTTAGGTGGAGGGAAGAAAAAAAAAAAATAATAATAATGTGGTTGCATAAGTCTGCACACCCTCTTATAAATGGGGATGTAGCTGTGTTCAGAATTAAGCAATCACATTCCAAATCATGTTAAATAGGAGTCAGCATACACCTGCCATTATTTAAAGTGCCTCTGATTAACCCCAAATAAAGTTCAGCTGCTCTAGTTGGTCTTTCCTGAAGTTTTCTTAGTTGCATCCCACAGCAAAAGCCATGGTCCACAACGAGCTTGCAAAGCATCAGAGGGAACACAGTGAAGACAGTCATCATCAAGTGGAGAAAATATGGCACAACAGTGACATTACCAAGAACTGGAGCTCCCACCAAAATTGATGAAAAGACGAGAAGAAAACTGGTCTGGGAGGCTACCAAGAGGCTTAGGCAACATTAAAGGAGCTGCAGGAATATTTGGCAAGTACTGGCTGTGTGGTACATGTGACAACAATCTCCTGTATTCTTCATATGTCTGGGCTATGGGGTAGAGTGGCAAATCGAAAGCCTCCCAAAAGCATGTGGAAAAAGGTGTTATGGTCTGATGAAACCAAAGTTGAACTTTTTGGCCATAATTCCAAAAGATATGTTTGGCGTAAAAACAACACTGCACATTACCAAAAGAACACCATAACCACTGTGAAGCATGGTGGTGGCAGCATCATGCTTAGGGGCTGTTTTTCTTCAGCTGGAACTGGGGCCTCAGTTAAGATAGAGGGAATTATGAACAGTTACAAATACCAGTCAATATTGGCACAAAACCTTTCTGGCTTCTGCTAGAAAGCTGAACATGAAGAGGAACTTCATCTTTCAGCATGACAACGACCCAAAGCATACATCCAAATCAACAAAGTAATGGCTTCACCAGAAGAAGATTAAAGTTTTGGAATGGCCCAGCCATAGCACAGACCTAAATCCGATTGAAAATCTGTGGGGTGATCTGAAGAGGGCTGTGCACAGGAGATGCCCTCGCAATCTGACAGATTTGGAGTGTTTTTGCAAAGAAGAGTGGGCAAATCTTGCCAAGTCAAAATGTGCCATGCTGTTAGGCGCATACCCAAAAAGACTGAGTGCTGTAATAAAATCAAGGTGCTTCAACAAAGTATTAGTTTAAGGGTGTGCATACTTATGCAACCATATTATTTTATTTTTATATTTTTTCTTCCCTCTACCTAAAAGATTTCAGTTTGTTTTTCAATTGAGTTGTACAGTTTATAGGTCACAGTAAAGTTGGAAAAAGTTCTGAAATGATTTATCTTTGTCTCATTTTTTTACAGCACAGAACCCTGACATAATAACAGGGGTGTGTAGACTTTTTATATCCACTGTAGATCTTTTTCAAAAATGTTTGAGATAGTGCATGAATGAGAGAGGGCCCAACTGCATATAAATGTGTGTGAGAGTGAGATCACATAGAGGTGAATGTGTTCATGCAGGTGAGCAAGTGCATGAAAGAATGAGCATGAATAAAAGAGAGTGGCAGAGAGAGACGATCGAGAGAGAAAGATTAGAAGCTGTCTCGTACTCGAGAAGCATGACAGGACCCTTCCTCTGACCAGATTGCAATGTGCAGAGACAGAAAAGAGGATGCGCTCACTGTATCAAGTACATCTTCGATTGGTTCACATCATCCTATTTAATTCAAGTCACCTCAGTCCTCTCCCAGTTTTTGCCTGTTTAATCTAGTACGCACTGAAATTATACATATTGATTATGTTTTACAGTCGACCACCATTTACTGTTAGTTTACTTTCATTGGCATTGGCAGTAAAACTTGTATGCTAATAAGATTTCAACTGCTGCTATTGTAAGGGTTTTCACTCACATATAAATTCCAAATTTGCATAGTTGATTTAAAAGGGCATGATATACCATAACTACCCAGTACACTGCTGTGGGGAAGTGGGCACACATTATTACACATGGTGGTCATGTCCAGTGACTTAAGAAAAATGTGTTTTACCCTAATTGTGCTTACTGGGCATTTAAAAAAATAATAATAATTAAGATTTGTTGGGAAAGAGCTTGTTTCTACCCCATTTTGGCAGCTTTAAAATGGAAATAAACAGGCCTGTCATGGCACCACTTACTTTTTATTTTACATAAAATTGAAGTAACAACTTTTGCTGACATACATGATAGAGAATCACTCAGACCATTACCTTAAAAAGAGGGTACCTTGGTTACACTGTATTATTCTTCTGTCTCATACGACAAGAGCCACCCCTCTCAACTACCTTTAATCCTTCACTTCCTCTCCCTTTGTTTTCTCCCTCTCCACTACCTCCCTCCTTTTTTAACTTGTACTTTCTTTATAAAAGTAAAAAGTATACAGAAATATATAGAAGTATTCTATATTACCATTTATATGACTAAATGTAAATAGTCTGTGCAGACAAATCACTTTTCCATAATAATAAAGACAAATTTAAATAAAAGTGTAATTTTAAATATTATATACAGATATCCATGCTATACCCTAATTAAATCATCAACCCCTAAGGTCCTTTAGAAGATATATCTTGTTACCTTTCTTTCCAGTTACCGTAATTAGTCATTAATAAGACAAATGGATTTACCTATACGAAAGCTCATTAAAACCTGCATGTTTATTGCTTAGCCCACATGTCTCATTGTAAAAGCATGACAGAGCAGTACAGGATACAACTCTTCAGCTGCCTATAAAATCTTCCAAAGATAATTTGTCAAAAGTCAAGGGAGCAGCTACTACAAGTGCAGCAGGTGCATAGCACCAGGGCCCACTACAAGACAAGGCCATCTGAAACCAGAAGTAGCCTGGAGTAACTCTTAACTTATTAGGGGATGAGAGAGTATAGAAATTTAGTTTTATATGTTGGCTTTTATATTGACCCATACTGGTTCCTACCATTACTAATAAACAGCCTTATTAAATTGTGATTCAGCAAATTTAAAAGGGCTCTATTTAAACACACAGCATATTTTCTTTACAGAAGTTTTTAGTTAGTGAACTTCTATCCAAAAGCAAAAAGAGACCTAGGGGAAATGGGGAAAGAGACACAGGGGAGGGAGGAGGGGGAAAGAGACACAGGGGAAAGGGGGGAAAAGTCAGATGGGGACATGGGAGGGAGGAGGGGAATAGACACATGGGAGGGAGAGGGGGAATGAGACACAGAGGAGGCAGAGGGGGAAGAGACACAGGGAGGGAGACTGGGGGAGAGACACAGGGGAGGGGGAGAGAGACAGGGGAGGGAGAGGGGGTGGAAGAGACAAAGAGGAGAGATAGGGGGGGGAGACATGAGGAGGGAGAGGGGGTGAAAGAGATACATGGGATGGAGAGGGGGGAAAGAGACCCAGGGGAGGGAGAGGTAGAAGAGACACAGGGGAGGGAGAGGTTGGGAAAGAGACTCAGGGGAGGGAGGAGGGAAGAGACACATGTAATATTATACCGTCATTTATGGTGGGTAAACGACTAGTTCATATGTGTAGGGAGAAGCTACAAGGGGAGCCCTAACATTATATGGCACTGGGCCTCTAGTTACTAGCTCTAATCCATCGTGTACTTTCCTATGAGGTCTTAAATTCGCTTACCTTCACTAGTAAGGGCTAAAGAGTGTTGGTGCGGCTTAGTTTAGTTGGGGAAGGGCGTGATTTTGGGACATTGGTACTCCAGACCACATGTTTACTAGGGGCTAGGGTGGACTAGTTAGATTAGACGTCATTGCTTTAGCATTAATTTAGTTATTGAAATTAATAATTATTTTCTTTACTAACGTCACTCCAATGCACTAGGGAAGGGGGAGAAGGGAGGATTCCCTAAGTTCATTTAGTTACTAAGGCCTTCCCATTTTATCATTAACTATTTCTTCCTACCCCAAAGGGGTCACAATTTGACTGTGTTGTACTGTAGTGAGTTTTGTGACAGGTCCCTTGTGTTGATGTATAATGAATGATGCATGTAAATCATGTGTGTGCTAGTGTTCAAATATGCATGGCAAGATAGTATTTGTGATTGTGAATTAGAGTATGAGCAAGTGGGTTTATTGATTTACTTAATGTGCTTGACTACCACATAATACACAGTGATAGGGATGTCATAAAGTCACTGCAGGTAAGGATCCCAGTAGCAGAGGAGTCATAGGCAAAATGAATGGTTCAAATAGTTAGGACTAGACCAAAGTTTAAAAGTATAAAAAAACAGGAGGCTAGGGCAGTAAGCAAGTAATGTGTGTTCAGAAACAGATTCAAGGTTCAGGAATCTAGAATCCAAGATAACATTAAAAAAACGGTCCATGGTGAGCAACAGGTAAATGTACGCAAGACACACAGAAAGTACCAAGCTGCAGAAGTAAAGCAAAGCAACTGAGAACTGCTGTTATGTTGCTTTGGCTTTACATAGGTCCAGGGTTACACTTCCTGATTCCTTCCTAATTAGATGGTCAGTGCAATATTAGGAATGGAATAGTGCAGATAAAACCCAGGTTGGATGACATTCCTAGCTTGCCAATATATCACTTCTGTGAGAGTCCAGATATTTTTTTATAACACATAATCTTAAGCACCATCAATCAAGATGCAGAATAAAGCTTCCTAGAAAAGTAGCACTGTCTGTACTTTTACAAAAAACTGTTGCATAGGCGTGTGGTTTCAACATGAAAAACAGCTGGCACGCATTCTGGAAACTGTTGTACTGGGTGTGGTCCCCACCAGACCCGGAAGAGGCAGTTTGAGTTCTGGTTGGGGTGCCTGAACTCAAAGGGTGGGAGGAGGTGGGAAAGAGACACAGGGGAAAGGGGGAAATAGACAGAGGGGGACACAGGGAAGGGAGGAGGGTGGAAAGAGACACAGGGGAGGGAGAGGGAGGAAGAGACACAGGGGAGGGAGAGTGGGGGAGAGACACAGGCTAGGGGGAAGAGACACATGGGGGGGAAATGGGGTTGAAGAGACAAATAGAAGGGAGAGGGGGGAGACACGGGAAGGGAGAGGGAGTGAAAGAGACCAAGGGCAGGGAGAGGGGGGAGAGACACAGGGGAGAGAGAGGGCGTGAAAGAGACACAGGGAAGCGAGGGAAGAGACACATATAATATTATACCGTCATTTATGATGGGTAAAAGACTAGTTCATATGAATAAGGAGAAGCTACAAGGAAACCCTAACATTATATGGCACTGGAACTGCAGGCGAAGAAGCTTATGTCTAGGCCAGGATTGTTTATAGTTCATTCACAGCTGTGGCTAAAGTTTTCAACTGTTGGGGCCTAGAGGAGAAATTGAAGAACTTCCTGTGAACTCCATCATTGGTTGGCTGTTAAGCTATGGCAGGCGAAGAGCTCTGTAGAAAAATAAGTCAGAATCATATGAGAAGAAATGTGCCAAAGGCAAAGAAGTGGTCAAAGAAGAGTGCAAATGGTCAGGGCTGGAATCAAAGTACAGAACCAGAGACAAGCAGAAGGTTGGGACCACAATCAAGTAACGGTGGCAAGTAAAGTCCAGAAACATGGCATAACGTTGTGGACACAGAAGTAAGGATATTCCAAAAAAACATTCCAAAGTCAGCAAAGAGTAATTTAAAAAAAAAAAAGAAAAAAAAAGAAAAACACCAAACCTAAGCTATAAAGCAAAACAACTGAGCACTGCTTTGTCTATAGAGGCCCAGATTTGTACTTCCAGATTCCAGGTACAGAAGGCATTGTGCATCCACTGCAGGGAAAGATATGGCACATATGCAAGTGCTTCATATAGTGTAGGTGTACCCTTATATACTGTGCAAAATGAAAGGAATCAAGTGTTACCTAGTCACCCGCAGAAGGATCATTAGCAGTTTTTTTTCTGCAGAGTATGTTTTAGCATGAATTAAGGGTTCTCCTAGCAATGACTGAAAATAAGAATTTGTCTTAAAGTAAATGCTAATGTAACTGAAATATTGTTGTATTTTTTTTCCAAATTGACAATAAAATTATCTTGCTTTGGACAAATTAGTACTGTTAACCTTACAATTAAATCATTGGATTTGATGACATATTATAACCAATAGACCAATGTAGTCTGCCATGTATATCTACCTAAAAAGCTTACCTTAATAAATCCTCAAGTTATGCTTATCACAGGAGTTTCAATATGCATAATGTTGACCTGAAGATTTATAAAGCCAGTTGGTGTATAAATTGGATTTGTAATACAGTGTTAAAGTAAAGATGTCATCACTGCCCAGTATGAGGGTTCAGATATGGTATGTAATTGAAAAACGTGCCAAAATGAGATTGTCAGAGAAGAGAGAAATAGATGACAGTTCAATGAACTGGAAAATCAATTACAAGAGAAAAAGGTACATGAAAATCTCTGATTGGGTCACTGTCATTTCAAGTTTGCTTCTAGGAAACATGCCAAGTAGAGTCCCTTGCGTAACCACTACTTTAACCAGTCTGTATAACTGTTCTGTACAATTAAAGTGTAATATGTCCACAGTCAACATTTCCAACATCCAAATCAACGCCCTGGGTTAAGAAATTGACAGTGACCACGATATTGGCATCTTTATCAAGTTTAGTTAATTGTGGCTGGCATGACAGAATTAAATAGAGAAAGATACTTTAAAGAATCATTGTACTTTAGGAAAACTAGCATTAGCAGCAATTAACATAAAGCCATTTTTAAAGAAAATGTAGCTTGCAAGGATAACTGCAAACACTCCTTATTCAGAAATGTAAACACCTCTCTCAAATAAGTAGGCTTCACAATGGATACCTCCAGGGACAAGCAAAGGCATCAACATTTACTTTTTTCTTAATTAAACATTTGTTTTATTACATTTTTTCTGATTAAGAATACTCTGTCAGATACATAAATTAACTATTCAGGGGCCCATGAATAATGTACACAGAAATCATGCAGCAACTAGTAGGAATGAGGGGAGGGACAAACGGGTCTTCAGGATGTTTGGACAGAGACAGTCATATAGGGAGTACAACAAGCTGAGTAAGATAGAGTCGGCTAAAAAGTGGGTCTCTGTAATTATTTTTTTATTTTTTTGGAATATGCAAGCATCATGAAAATAGAACATGATATTGTAAACCAACCAACCAACTAAGTGGTGACAGATAAATATTGGTTTCACCATATTCAATATGCATGGAGATTGTAATCCACTGCACGGAACAGGATATCCATTGACTCTGGGTGTCTTAGTGCTGGAGTAGGAGAGAAAGTTGAGGCATACATGTGTTGTACAAAATATTTCAGTATGATTGTTAGGAGTAGTGGACACTTTGCTGGTATGGTGAGGGAAATCCACCTAAATACAAGTTGCTGTTTTATATAGAAAAATCTTAGCTCTTTCCTTTTGCTGCTACAATACCTCTGTATGATATCTGACGCGAGCTGCTGGAGAATGCAGAAAAATGAATGTAACTACAACAGTCTAAAACTTCACTAGTAGTTGTGCCTCTTGGATCTTTAGATTTAGTGATAATAATAGAACAGCTGCCTCTCTGCTCAAACATGGAGCAGTAACTGGCAAACCTAGCAAACGTGGCAAACTAGACACAACTTTTACAGAAATATGTTGTTATGAATAGAAGGGCCCACTGGACATCAGTTATTATATGTGTAGTTAGAAGGCACTAACAACTTGCTTAACAGTTATATCATGGGTGTAACGCATACATGTAGTTATATCATGGATGTAAAAAGTGTATACTAGTACTGTCATTTATTAACATTAAAATACTGTATTTGTATTAGAAGTAGGTTAGTAGGCAGTCATATCAGGGATATACAAATGGTTAAATATTCTAAAGAATTTATATGGCCCTGCGATCGGCCATGTGTGACTGCTCTGGCTTTAGTATGGAAGGGGGAAGTTTACTTTTATAACCCTATAAGTTGAGATCTGGCAACTGGGGGATGTATCGTGGGATAGATATCTCCTAGGTGGTGACAGTGTAACAAGATATTGCCCACAAGAGGAGGGGTTAGGCATGTGGGTTCAGTGATATTTTTCTGTGTTTTTAGATATCTTTGTAACATTAAAGAAGTGGCAGTCTGATTTTGGGCACAGTAAACAAAGGTGGTGTTGGAGTCTGCTTGTACTAATCAAAGGTTAATGGTGTGTGATTCTTAGATCCTAAGAAAAGGGGTCTGATGGTGCATGTCTCTTCAGAAATGATGCTGTCATCTGAAGTGTCTGCTGGTGTTGAGATCTGAACAAACAGTTGCGACCCATTGAGACAGAGAGAATTGGGGTGAGCGTAGTCTCCCAAATCAGGCGGGCGTAACATATTTCTTTCTTCTTCTTTAACTGTGGTTCTTATATGAGACTTACTCTTTAAGATCAACAGAAAACTGTCCTGTGTGGTAAATCATTTGTTGCTGCCAAATAAGATCCTGAATGCTTCTCTCCCTTTGACAGTTCTCCTTTTATTGTGAAAGAGAGATTTGCAGAAAATTAGAAAAGGGCATGCAAAAGAAAACCCATCCTGGAACATGGCATGCAAATGGCCGAGAATTCAATCTCACTGTCAAGGACAACAGTTGATCTTAAAATCAGGGTTCTTTGAAGTAAGAACATTCTACTGGCCTATGGTCCAGTGAGCCTCATAACAGTGTGTGTTGGACATGGTTTATTTTAAGAGTTTGAAGCATCTTAAAACATTTTTCTCTAGTTAATCTGTTTTTACATGCTATTGTTCTGTTTAATGTGAATGAAAATGCATTACAGAATACCTCTGAATTACTGTAGTGAAACATAAGAGCAGTGGAGCCATTGCTAGTGAAACAGGGCCCACGAAAACATAGCGGCCCTCTGCTACTGGCAGCTACATGGAGCAAAGGGAGGCTGTTAATTTATTATGGTCAAAAATCAGATAATATTTTTATAGAAAGGTGATCTACCTAAATATTTTTTATTGACCCTTACATGTACCTACATTCTATAATTAGAGGTTGCAAGGGCCCCTGAATTATTTCATACCACCAGGGCCCTCCATTTACAAGCTCCGCCTCTGAGTGGAGTATATCACAATACTCTGGCTGGGATCTGATTAAGGAAGGTGATACATATAGAAGACTCAGCAAGAGTAAGATGTGCAGGGCAAGACAACAGAGGTGACTAGAAGCCCTTGTTAAAACAGAGACAGGTAGTCAGGGTCAGTATAACTGTCTGCACTCTGAAAAGGAAATGTATACTAATAATGGAAATCCAAATTCATCCAATTCTGAGTTCTATTGCATGCGCATATGGCAGACCAAAAAGCACATACAACCAATAGTGTAATGCATGAATATTGGCTTTAGTGTATTAAAGGACAACATTAGTCATATATTTAAAATGTTATATTTTGAAGAACCACCCTTTAAAATAGGCAACAATTTTGGTTTCTATTGATCTATTTCCTGAGTTGGGAGGAGACTTTGAATTTAGAATTTTCTATTTGTACAACTTGAACTGGAATAGTAGAAATCTCATTAGATTATGAGAGCATAAACTATCCTGAAAAAGTATATGACAAAAACAGCTAAGAAAGGAAAATGGAGCCACAATAAATTACACTTTCTTATAAAAATTAAAAATGTAAAGACAATATTTATTATTTTTGATTTCTAGAAACAACTTGAAATTAATGAAGTTTAATTATTCAAAAGACAATATATAAAAATAATGACTGTTTTGTTAATATATGAGAAATTACAAGTCATAATACTTATGAAATATTCTAACAAATAAATGCAAATAATATTTGTTTTTAACTGACTTACAGTACCTGCCCATTTGTTCATTATTATTATATACATAATATGATGCATTTGTGTATTTTACTAAGTGGGTCTATAGTATGCTTATTTTCCATGCTCTGCTTTCATTAAAATCATGTTGAAAGTTCTCACATTAAGTAACTATTTTTTAATTTTTTAAAGGGCATTTCATATAAAAAGAATAAAATAGTAATTTTGTCAGCACTGAGAATTGGGCAGTGCAGTAAGAGCTCATGCAAAATGTTTTGCTCAGTAGGGAAAGAAAACATTAAGGTGCAGGTTTTGTACTGAAATATTTGGCATCTGTGTGAGCAGATTGCAGCCCTACAGAATCCCTGTAAGAGCTATTGAAATCACATCCTCTACATCCTCTTTGACAGCTTCAACATTACATCACGCAATGTTACTTCATCCATATTGGCTACAGTTGTATTTTTGCAACACAAATTAAATTTTATTTTATGCTTCATGACTTTGTAACATTCTATAATTAGAGAGACATTTTTTTTTTATAAAGTCTTAGTTCAAATAAATCACAATCTACTTGAGTTATGGTCAATGGACGACTTTCCATGCAGCCCCTGTCTGTTTTCTGAACTACCAGAGTATGTTCCTCTTTAAAGGAAAACTGGACACATTTCCTGTTTAATAAATGTCTCTACTATTTTTAATTTACATATTTATGAATATCCTTCTGAATATATGCTAATACATATTTTAGATGAATATTCAGAGTATTGCAGTATATAGTGATACATATTTTATTTAGAGTGCCAAGCTTTCAAGAGTCATGCCTCTCTTTATCAAGTCAGAAGCAATACTGATTAATGTTTAGCACAAACATTGGAATACAGAGCAGAAATTCTGGGTGAAAAGAAACCCATGTGGGCCAAACTCAGGCATCATAAATAATGTACTGATTGGCCAAGTGTGAGATAAGAGGAAAGACACTGCATAGGATTCTTTAGTTCTTAACAAATAGCCTAAATTTTAAATACCCCCCCCCCCCCTTTGTTCCTTGGTTTTAATATGTTTTTATTTGCCGCTGTGAGCTAGACACATTAATAAAGGTTCAATATTGATTTCTTGATTTAATCCTTTTGTTGGCAAAGTGGTACCTTATATGTAACCCCTAATGGACCCCCAGGGAACTAATAGTTAACAGCAATGCAGGACCTTCATGGCTAGGTTAATTGATAGATGCCACAGATGTCCTTTCAGGACCACCGTAACTTGGGGTTATGGCAGGGGTTCATTCTTAGGTGCCACAGAGGTTCTTTAAGGACATAATCACACAAAGTTAATATATTAGATGCCATTGGGTTCTTTATAAACCCCCATCGTTATTACTATTTATGGGGACTGGAGTTAGAGGGGTAGGAAATCTTGCAGGTTCCTTGGGCTCATAGAGGGTAGGAGTATTGGGAGCATCATGAGATCCCGCAAGTTTATGTGGTGTTTAGTGTGTTGAGTACCATTATTAACACCTTAATTGTGTTGGTTATAAGGAACCACGCCTCATATCCGACTCAACTCAGGTGTTAGAGTCTGACACTTGATTAATTTTCTTAGGCATTGCTATGCCTCTATGGGTGGTCTGGAGTACATGTAGGGTAGAAGGTGACAATCAGGTCTCATAAGGGCTTACGTACAGTTACTAACATTCATGAAGCCCCAGTTTCTCTATTGCGATGGCTTGTAGGTAAATTTAAATGTGAAAACTACACTTAGCTTGCCAAAGCATGTCATTTTTCACTATTCAGCACTTCCTTCAGGTTGCACTGATTTTTTGTGGATTTGGATCAATACGTTGGAATTTACGTGCCAACTTGACATATTAATTACCAATGTAAAAGTGTTTAATGAGACCCCTAGTTTGCTGAAAGCAATGGGAATCCAAAGAATCAAAGAATGCATGGAAGTTACGGAGGCAAAGGACAAATTACACAGGAAAGGTTGTGAGTTGGAGGAGATTGTTCATAAATAAAGATAGGCACAAGTGCGTTATTGGGTGATATGTCCCAATGGGTACAGGAACAAGGGGACAGGTGTACTGGTAGATACAAGCTGGTACCCTGGCAGACAGAAACAGGTGACTATAGAAACTGGAAAACTGGAACCCAAGTGGTAAGCTGGCACACTAGCAAAAAGGAGCAGGTGACTGCTGCAGCTGGAACATTGATACCCAATAGTATTAAGCAGGCACACTGGCAGACAGGAATAGGTGACTGTAAAAGCTGGTACACTGGCACCCAGACCACAATAAACTAGCATAGTGTCAGACAGGAGCAGGTGACTATAACATTTGACACAAAAAGTGCTGGAACAAATGGGGGGACCTGGGAGTGTAATGCACTCAAGGACACTAATACAATGCATTAAAAATAGGGTTAAATATTCAGCAACTTCAAATACAAGCAATGCAATTAGGGCACTGTAAATGTTACGGGAGTAGCGTGTTAGGACACTGGAATACTGCAAAAGACTACTGTATAGTGGGAGACCCTAAGGAGTTAAGCTTGGTATGTGTTGCTGGGTGGACTCTGAAACATAAATAGCAATAGCGTTATTCCTTATTTAGAATATTATTGAGCTTACTAGAGGCAATTGCACCATCTGCTGTTCCATACATTTCAGAATATCTTGTTTATATTTTTACTAGCAGGGCTTATTGCACAGTGCTGGGAACACTACTCAAAATGGGTTAATTGCTTCAGGACTTCTAAGTGTTATTAGGAGTTCTACAAGTAAATGGCTTTACAGAGCTGACAGGATGACAGACCACATGATGAAAGCCTCAAAGTTTAGAAGGGATTAGCAGAAAAATATTAAAGTGAAAGGTGCTGAAACAGCAACAAAAAAATAAAATAGCAGATAGATTGAGGCACAACTGCTGATATTGAAATCAAACACATCTGCTTTCCATATATTTCCCTGTTGCTTTAGTGTTAATTTACTTGACGCCATTTATTTCACGTGTAAAAATAAGTTTGTGATGGATAAAACTAATTTTTATAGATGCCAAAAAGAAAAATCTGGATAATAGTGTTCCCTTTAAGTGCAGAAATGGCTTTGAGAATATTAATTACTCTTTGCAAGCAAGTAGCGTACAAACATTAATCAAGAGACATCCACTGGAAACAATTACACAAAATTAAAATTGGGTTAAAAAAGGGAAAATGTGTTTCAAACTCATGTTTAATTCTCCAGCATAACAAATGTATGTGATTTTTAGAGCCCTATAGACAAATTCTAATTTTACCAAATGGTGTTTACCCGATAATTACATGAAGTATTAACAATCACTAATTTGTCATGAAACGTGCTGATAGAATTTAAAATACGTACATAAAGAGACATGATTATAAAATTATTGAAATACCAATATTATTACTTAATAATAAAATAGCTGTGTTTTACCTAGGTTAGTGAGGTCCAGGCCTTTGCAGCATCATTTTGGAGGTGGCAAGTCCCCTGTGATAACTCTGTCCCCCTGCAAAGTTTTTTTTTCTGATGATGTCATTCATGATATCATATATAGTGCCTTGCAAAAGTATTCACCCCCCTTGGCATTTTTTGTGTTTTGTTGCCTCACAACCTAGAATTAACATGGATTGTTTGAGGATTTACATAATTTACTTTACAGAACATGCCCACAACTTTGAAGAGTTTTTTTTGTATTGTGAAGCAAACAACAAATAGGACAAAATAACAGAAAAAGTCAATGTGCATAACTATTCACCCTCCTAAATTCAATACTTTGTAGAGCCACCTTTTGCGGCAATCACAGCTCCAAGTCGCTTTGGATAAGTCTCTATGAGCTTGCCACATCTTACTACTTTTTGCCCATTCCTCCTTGCAAAACTGCTCCAGCTCCTTCAAGTTGGTTGGTTTGCGCTTGTGTGCAGCAAGCTTTAAGTCTGACCACAGATTTTCTATTGGATTGAGCTCTAGCCTTTGATTAGGACATTCTAACACATTTACATGTTTCCTCTTAAACCACTCAAGTGTTGCTTTAGCAGTGTGTTTGGGGTCATTGTCCTCCTGAAAGGTGAACCTCCGTCCTAGCCTCAAATCAGAGGTGCACAGAGTGGTGCAGGTTTTGCTCAAGAATATCCCTGTATTTAGCACCATCCATCTTTCCCTCAACTCTGACCAGTTTCCGAGTCCCGGCTGCTGGTGTTCTTTGGGTGATGTGATGTTGGGGTTTGCGCCAGACATAGTGTTTTCTTTGATGGCCGAAAAGTTCAATTTTAGTCTCATCAGACCAGAGCACCTTCCTCCATACATTTTGGGAGTCTCCACATGCCTTTTCGCAAACTCAAAACGTGCCATTTTGTTTTTTGCTGAATGTAATAGCTTTCTTTTGGCCACTCTGCCATAAAGACCAACTTTATGGAGCGTACGGATTTTTGTCGTCCTATGTACAGATACTCCAGACTCTGCTGTGGAACTCTGCAGCTCCTCAAGGGTTACCTTAGGTCTCTGTGCTGCCTCTCTGATTAATGCCCACCTTGTCCGGTCCGTGAGTTTTGGTGGGCAGCCGTCCCTTGGCAGGTTTGCTGTTGTGCCATGTTCTTTCCATTTGGTTATGATAGATTTGATGGTGCTCCTGGGGATCATCAAAGATTTGGATATTTTTTTATAACCTAACCCTAACTTGTTCTTCTCAACAACATTGTCCCTTACTTGTTTGGAGAGTTCCTTGGTCTTCATGGCAGTTTTTGGTTAGTGGTGCCTCTTGCTTAGGTGTTGCAGCCACTGGGGCCTTTCAGAAAAGGTGTGTATATGTAATGACAGATCATGTAACATTTAGATTGCACACAGGGGGACATCATTTCACTAATTATGTGAATTCTGAAGGTAATTGGTAGTACCGGAGCTTTTTATGGGCTTCATAACAAAGGGGGTGAATACATACGCACATGCCAATTTTCTGTTTTCTGTTTCTAAAAAGTAGTTATAGGTATATATTTTTCTCATTTCACTTCACCAACGTAGACTATTGTGTTCAGATCCATCACATTAAATTCAGATTAACAAAACATTGAACTTAAGGCTGTAATGTAGGTAAAAAGTCAAGGGGGGTGAGTACTTTTGCAAGGCACTGTATATAACATTAGATGACATCACATATCATATGAAAACTATTATCAGTTATGACATCACTGATGTCCTTGCACTAGACTCTATGATGTCACTTAATACATTATAAATGTACACTTGCTTAAATTGTTAATTCTGGAGGACTAAATATTCCACACTGAGGCTTATAATGAAAATATATACATGACTAAAAATATATTGCTTAAAGTTGGGGAAATTGTGTTAAAATTGTTTGCTCATGACTGACAAACTTAAGATAATTTGTGAACTTATGTTAAAAAAAATGTTGTTAATGAATGTTGAACTTGAAAGCACATAAGTGACAATATATTATAATGTATTTATCCAGGAGTAACATATTTAAAAAAAAAAAAAAAGAGATTGTTTTAAGTATACAATCTAAAATTTAAGTGAATATAAAAAGTGAGAGCATGTTTTAAGTTAGTTTGTTAGGACTAGCGAAAGTAATTAGTGTTAAAGTTAGTCCACCTTGATTAGTGAAATGTAAAAATAAATAAATGCATTTAAATTTGAGATGCGGGTCTGGTTTAACTGGTCTAGTGAATATAAAATAAAAATAATATATTTAAAAGGTATATATATATATATAAATATATATATATATATATATATATATATATATATATATATATGTGTGTGTGTGTATAATACAGCCAGGTTAATGTATAAATATTATTATTATTATTGCTATTATCCTTTATTTGTAATGCAACAGCATATTGCGTAGTGCTATACAGGGGTTAAGTACAAAGAAGTGAGCATAAGGCATGACCTTCCCCTGAAGTGGGAAAGACTGTAGGAGGAATATGAGAGTAGCACCTGAAAGCTTTAAGGTGTGGGCCGGTGCTCCTCAGACCAATATTCTGTGTGACCAGTGACCAGAGGAGCAAGTCACTCCCCTCCTGGCTGTGTGCTAAAGTGCATTTTTCTAAACTGGTGGAGCAACTAAAGCAGCAAATAGGAAAAGACTGGGTACGTGCTGAAGAGACCCTTACCTGCAACAGGAGAGTGAACTGCTGCGGGGCAGTGCCCCAGATGATCAGGCCCTGAGCTGGGTTTTTCCTGACTATGACCTCTTGAGGCTCTTTCAGGCATGATTCCAGCTCTGGGAGTCTGAGTACCTCAATACTGTTGAGTGGAGGCCAAGCCATAGCCACTTACAGTGATGTCACAGTGAAAGTTCTTCCTCTCAAAATGGTAGCAAAGGAAGTCCTGATCCCCCCATATAGCCACCACCAGAAGGTAGTACTGCATCGGGGCAAATAGCAGCCCCATTGGAGAACTACAGCAAAACAGTTAAGTGGGGGCAGTAAAAGGGTTTATGCTGGAGGAGAGGCTCATATGGATTTAAGGAGAAGTGGGGTGCTAATATGGAAGCAACTGTGATTTACTTCTAGCACGTAAAGAGTGTTTATTTGCTGTGTGCACTGATTTTGGCCAGGTGAGTAGTCGGAAGCTAATATAAACAGGGGAAGGAGCAAACTTGTGAGCCTGCCAAAAGTTCTGATGTCAAGTGCAGTTCTGATATAATTGTAGGAGTTTAAATGAAAGGAAGGAGTTCAAATAAAAGCGGGCAATCAATAGTGCAGAAGAGGGAAGCATTTATATATATTATATATATATATATATATATATATATATATATATATATATATATATAAAGCTTTACAGAAATATATTTTTTCTATTCTTGTTTATTTATTTTTCCCACTGAATTTGTGTAGACAATTATTATGAGTCAGTCCGGTGGCAACCTCACTCAGTGTACATCCTGCCACATGTATGCACTGCTGGAACAGATGATCCAGAGTCCAAACCTGTTAGAGGTGTGAGCATGTTGCCTCTCTGGAAGCTGAAATTGGAGAGAAGAATTGCAGCACTTACTGAAATTGCTCCACTGGAAAAGGAGTGGATGCTCACTACGCACAGTGTAGCTAGGGATAGCATGGAGGGTGGAGATGGGGCTAGTGAGGATGTCCAGGGAGGTAGCTGTGTTACAGTTACAAGGGGAAGCACGGGGAACAGGAGCAGGAGGCAGGCCAGTTCTGAGTTGGCAAGCAACAACCTGTCCATTCAGGAATGGCAATGTCATGTAGGGGTGTTCCCTCTAACACCCAGGAGAACAGTTCTACTGGAGGAGTAGGAGGGCAGACTAGGCAGAGCAACAGACAGGTTTTGGTGGTAGGGGACTCTATTATTAGGAAGGTAGACAGGGTGATTTGTCACCCAGATCCCAGCAAGAGGGTCTGGAAATGATCAGGCGGTCTTGGTACATATTGGTACAATGACAATGTTAGTGGTAGTGTCCTAAAGAATAATTTTAGAGAACTAGGGAAGAAGCTTAAGGCAAGGACCTCCAAGGTAGTACTTTCTGAGATACTGCCTGTGCCACGTGCTAGTCCAGGTAAACTTAGGGAGCTTAAGGAGCTTAGGAAGGTTAATGAATTGCTAAAAACGTGGCTCACTAAGGAAGGGTTTGGGTTTTTAGAGCCCTGGGCTGACTTCTAACTTGGGTACAATCTCTATAGCAGGGATGGATTGCACCTTAGTAATGAGGGAGCATTTGTGCTAGGGTATAGGATGGTAGAAAGGCTGGAGGAGTTATTAAACTAGTTGGTGGGGGAGAGGGACTTGATGAATGTAATGAGGTAGAAAGTGTAGAGAGGTTAATGGATGAATTAACTACTCATGGGGGAGGAGATGGGGGGTTAGTATAGTCAATAGGGAGGTATTATTATGTAACTCAAGTACAGAGGCAGGCACTTCAAAACTACAAACATAATGTGTATGCTCGCTAATGCCAGAAGCTTGCTAGGAAAAATGGACAAGTTAGAATTATTAGCAATTAATGAAAAATCGTATTTAATAGGTATTACCGAAACTTGGTAGGATGAATCTCATGACTGGACTGTTAATCTGCATGGTTATAACCTATTTAGGAAAGATAGGGGAAATGGTAAAAGAGGAGGAGGGATTTGTCTGTATGTATAAGTCTGAATTTAAGCCTATAGTCAGAGAAGATATTTATGGTGGAACTAGCGGTAATGTTGAATGTTTGTGGGTAGAGTTAAATAGCAGCGCAGCAAATTCCAAAAGAATATTGATTTGTGTATGCTATAAACCCCCAAATATAATTGAAAGCGAGGAAATACAATTATTGTTAGAGATTGGAAATGAAGCTAAGCATGGCCAAGTTTTATTAATGGGAAATTTGAACTACCCTGAAATAAACTGGATATATGTGACCAGCAGTTCAGCTAAGGGGAGCAGGATCTTGAGTTCACTCAGGGATCATTATCTGGCCCAGGCTATATAAGAACCTCCTAGAAATGAAGCTATCTTGAATTAGGTTATCACAAATAATAATGATATGGTATCAAATGTTGAAATAGGGCAACTGTTGGGAAACAGGGATCACATCACAGTCTCATTTGAGATTGAGTTAAAAAATAAAACTGTAAGGGGCCAACAAAAACTCTTAATTTTAAGAAGGCAGATTTTAACGGCCTAAGGGCAGCAATACAATGTATAGAGTTGGGCAAAGAACTGACGGGTAAAAATACTGAACATAAATGGACAACATTTAAATCCTTACTAAATATACATACTTATCACAACCAATGTGGGAATACAAGTAAAAGGAGTAAATCACACTCAAAATGGCTTAACAATGATTTAAAGATCAAGATAAGGAGTAAAAAAACAGGCATTTAAATTATACAAACAAAAGGGGACAGAGATTGCCTTACGTAAGTACAAGGACATCAACAAGGCTTGCAAAAGGGCTATAAGACTGGCTAAAATCAAAAATGAAAAATTAGTTGCAAAAGAGAGTAATATAAACCCTAAAATATTTTTTAAATATATTAATGGGAAGAAGGCCAGGAAGGAAGCTGTAGGAACATTACAATGTAAAACAGGCCATCTGATAAGTAGTGACCAGGAAAAGGCAGATGAACTAAATAGGTTCTTTTCTTTGGTATACACAAGAGAGGTACCAGTGTTTGAGACAACGCAACATAAGCTACACTACCTTCACCAAATAATTGGTTAATGCAGGAAGAAATCCAAAAGAGGTTGGAAAAAATAAATGTTAATAAAGCTTTAGGTCCTGATGGAATACATCCAAGGGTACTGAGGGAACTGGGCTCTGTAATAGCAAAACCCTTATATCTATTTTTTTAAGATTCACTCAACACAGGGTCTCTACCAGATGACTGGAGAAAGGCAGAGGTGAAACCTATATTTAAGAAGGGGACAAGAGTAAATATGGGGAGCTATAGATCAGTGAGTCTCATTTCGGTAGTGAGAAAGCTTTTAGAAGGCTTACTAAGGGATAATATACAAGAATATGTTTATTTGAACAGGATTATAAGTAGGAGTCAACAGTGATAGGTTGTGTCAAACAAATCTAATTTGTTTCTATGAGGAGGTTAGTTGGAACCTGGATCAAGGCAACTCAGTGGATGTAGTCTTTTGGGATTTTGTAAAGGCTTTTGATACAGTGCCACATGGAAGATTATTGTGCAAACTAAGGGATACAGGAATTGCAGTAAATATCTGCTCATGGAGTTTGTAGTAAACGGAACATACTCCGATTGGACTGATGTGGTAAGTGGGGTTCCTCAGGGTTCAGTATTAGGTCCTCTCCTATTTAACATATTTATTAATGACTTAGAAGTGTGACTGGAAAGTAGTGTCTCCATTTTTGCTGATGACACAAAGTTGTGCAGGGTAATTAAATCAGATAATGATGTACTTTCCCTCTAAAGGGATTTACATAAATTAGAGGAATGGACATCTAAATGCCAGATGAGATTTAATACGACTAAATGTAAAATTATTTATCTGGGAAGGAATAATAACCATGCAATATATAATCTTAATGTAGCAAATCGAGGGCTATCTGATATTGAAAGGGATTTGGGAGTACTTTTGGACAACAACCTAGGTAACAGTGCTCAATGCTAAGCTGCAAAGGCAAATAAAATATTAGCATGTATTAAGAAGGGTATAGAAGCAAGGGAAGCAAATAAAATTCTGCTACTATACAAATCCCTAGTACGCCCTAATTTGGAATATGGAGTACAATTTTGGGCACGACTTCATAAAAAGGAATGGCCATTCAGGAATGGCAATGTCATGAGGGGTGTTTCCTCTAACACCCAGGAGAACAGTTCTACTGGAGGAGTCGGTGGGCAGACTAGGCAGAGCAACAGATTTTGGTGGTAGGGGGCTCTATTATTAGGAAGGTAGACAGGGTGATTTGTCACCCAGATCCCAGCAAGAGGGTCTGGAAAAGATCAGGCGGTCTCGGTACATATTGGTACAATGACAATGTTAGTCGTAGTGTCCTAAATAATAATTTTAGAGAACTAGGGAAGAAGCTTAAGGCAAGGACCTCCAAGGTAGTATTTTCTGAGATACTGCCTGTGCCACGTGCTAGTCCAGGTAAACTTAGGGAGGTTCAGGAGCTTAGGAAGGTTAATGCATTGCTAAAAACGTGGCTCACTAAGGAGGGGTTTGGGTTTTTAGAGCCCTGGGCTGACTTCTAACTTGTGTACAATCTCTATAGCAGGGATGGATTGCACCTTAGTGATGAGGGAGCATTTGTGCTAGGGGATAGGATGGTAGAAAGGCTGGAGGAGTTATTAAACTAGTTGGTGGGGGAGAGGGACTTGATGAATGTAATGAGGTAGAAAGTGTAGAGAGGTTAATGGATGAATTAACTACTCATGGGGGAGGAGATGGGGGGTTAGTATAGTCAATAGGGAGGGGTTTTATTATGTAACTCAAGTACAGAGGCAGGCACTTCAAAACTACAAAAATAATGTGTATGCTCGCTGTGGCAGAAGCAGCCACAAGAGACTTTTGCATTGATTATTGCCTGTATTTGAACTGTATGTTATTTGAGCATAGTGGATTTTATTAGACTGGTTCTGGCCCTTTAAATGCTCGGACAAAGGATCTGCAGTTTTGCCATGCACTTCGGATGCAGAGTGTGAAGAAAAACCCTGTTTTATGGTTATTTTATTCTTACGGTTAAAATATGATCACATTGCTATACTGTAGATATGTTGGTCTGCTAGCCTAAAAGATAATCCTATCACAGGGGCTCCTAAGTGATAGGAAAGTCTATTGTGTAAAGTGTTTGTGAGAGATAGCACAAAGAGAAGGATAATCTAATCAATGTCTGTATTGTATAAAAGTAGCCAGGTAGCCTCCGGGAGGTGTGACCACACCTAGTGTCTCTCTATGTGTATTGTGTGGCCAAATAGGGGGATGTGTATTACCTGTGAGAAGAGATGTATATATACTTATGGATAACAAAATAAAGACAGTATTCTTTGACTCCCAATTGAGTGTCGTCCAATCTGGGAGGTTAGGGCTTGTGAGACTGCAGTGCTTCTTGGATATTTTACCGTATACCAGCTGAGATACTGGACTTCGTGTTCCAACTCCGTTACAATTGATGGCAGCGATGGGATTCAAACCTCACAGCAGACCGTTGTTCGGCAGTTACAGCCATTTGGGAAATTTGCTATTTCGTATGGAACCGAAAGGAAAGGATATGGGAATATACCCGAACGGATAGTGAATGGGGACAGACTATACCAACTTGAAACGGGCCACGCTAAATGAGCTATTGGAAGCAAGGGGAATTATTGTCAGCAATAAAACCAAAGCTACCCTTATTGCTGAACTCATGGAGGGAGACCGGGCAGCTGCTACTGCACCTCTTACGGACAGCACACAGAATGAGTTTGGTAGAGAACTCCAAAGCAGACTGGCCTTTTTCCCAGGTACGCCTCCCACAGAAACCTTGGAAAGGATTATGGCAGATGTCCAAGAATACATAATGGAAAAGCAGCGGGCAGACCGGAGGTCCGGAGAGGGGTCCCAAATCACACCACACATAGTACCGGGGAAGCCTAAAATCCCGTACCATGCTTTTAAAAACTATGTGGAGACCGAAGACATCGATGGATACTTGCATGACTTTGAGAGGTTATGTCAATTACATGAGATCAACGCCGCCGACCAGGTACCCCTGTTGGTGGGTTAGCTAGCGGGCCGGGCAGCAGAAGCCTACCGCACCATGCCAGACGAGGATAGCAGAGACTACCAGAAAGTAAAGCAGGCGATCCTGGACAGGTATGCAATTACCTCGGAGGCATAACGGCAGCGGTTCCGAGAAAGCCGAAAGACGGAGAAAGATACTCACATGGAGTCGGCACACCGCTTAACTAGGGCGGGCAAAGGTTGGGTGCAAGCCGCACAAGCAACCACAGTGGAGGACATGCTACAATTAATGCTACTGGAGCAATTCTTCCAGGGGTTAACCCCGGATTTACAAAACTGGCTGAGGGATCGGAAACCGCGCATCTTAACTGACGCCGCCAGGTGGGCAGATGAGTACCAAGATGCCAGGAGGGCACAGCGGGCACAGGCATGGTCCATCTTGGAAGCTGCTAACCCACCTCCCACATTTAACCCCACCCCAGCACTGCGTCCGGGTGGTGGGAACTACCAAACCCCTCCACAGTACAACAATGCCCAATGTTTCATCAGGTGCCACACGTTTAACCAGCAGGGCAACATGCAGAGAGACTGTCCCAGAAACAGAAACCGCCCCACATGGAATACTCCAACTAACTCCCCTGCAAACCGGGCAGCAGTACACTGCTACCAGAATGAGCCTCGACAACCTTTCTTCAGGACCCGGTCTAATGAAGATTCTTTGGGCACTCTCCACGAGGTTAACCCAGTACAAGCAGCTGCAGACAACCGACAGGGACACCGCCAAGGGGTACCCGTAGAGGGAAAATGCCTTCAGGGTCTGCCCGATTCTGGGGCCACCATAACCCTGGTTTGCAATCACCTAGTCCCCAAGCACCAGCTCACTGGAGAATATGTGGCAGTCCGGGTGGCAGGAGGAGCGATTTACAAAATTCCCACTGCTAAAGTACATTTGGATTGGGGAGCGGGGTTGGGGAATGTGGATGTGGGCCTTACCAGCTGATGTTATCCTGGGTAATGACTTGGGGAAGCTGACCTCCGCTTTTGTTTCTCAGCACCCCGCGCAGTAATCGCCCCTTACTGACCTCACCAAAAAGAACTTACCCAAAGTAGTGACCTGGAGCCCAGAGTGTGAGAAGGCATTCCAAGAACTGAAAACAGCTCTAATTCATGCCCCTGTACTGGCTGCTCCCGATCCAACTAAACGCTTTCTCGTTCATACAGATGCTTCTATGTTTGGATTGGGAGCAGTGCTGAGCCAAGTTGGGGCCGATGGCGGCGAGCATCCAGTCGCTTACTTAAGTCGGAAACTATGACCCAGGGAAGTAAGCTATGCCGCCATCGAAAAGGAATGCCTGGCGGTGGTGTGGGCCCTCAAGAAACTACAGCCCTACTTATATGGACAACAATTTGCCTTGCTCACAGATCCCAACCCGTTGGAGTGGCTAAACCGGGTGTCAGGGGACAACGCTAGACTACTGAGATGGAGCTTGGCACTACACCCATTTGATTTCACCATCCAGTATCGCCCAGGGAAACAAAATGGTAACGCCGACAGGTTGTCCAGACAGACAGAACTCAAGAAATGATTTGTGAGCCCTCCTCCGGACATCCCCAAGCAGATCCGTTGGGATCAGACTGTGTATGCTTGCTTGGTTCTGGGGGAGCATTATGACAGAAGCAGCCACAAGAGACTTTTGCATTGATTATTGCCTGTAAATTGAGTGTCGTCCAATCTGGGAGGTTGGGGCTTGTGAGACTGCAGTGCTTCTTGGATATTTTACCGTATACCAGCTGAGATACTGGACTTCGTGTTCCAACTCCGTTACAATTGATGGCAGCGACGGGATTCAAACCTTAAAGCAAATGCTCCGTACCTTCATGGATAAACAGAGGGACAGGGAAAGGTTTCTTCCCCATCTGCTCTTCGCATACCGAGAGGTACCCCAGGAGTCCACGGGGTTCTCGCCATTCGAATTACTATTCGGAAGGAGAGTGCGGGGTCCCTTAGACCTCATTAGGGAACACTGGGAGGGAACGGTCACCAGTAACGGTACCCCTATCGTCCCATATGTACTAGAGTTCAGGGAACGCTTGGAGACCCTAATCCAGACGGTATGGTCTAATCTCCAGGCGGCCCAGCAACGACAGCGCAGATGGCACGATAGGGGAGCCAGAGACCGCAGTTTTCAAATAGGACAAAAGGTGTTAATCTTGAAGCCAGTCCAAAATGACAAACTGCAGGCCTCCTGGCAAGGCCCTTATAAGGTGGTGGAACAGGTATGTGACACCACCTATATAATTGCCCCATGTACAGGAGCAGGCAGTAGACGCATATCACGAGCGGACCGAAGAAGTAACTGCCATATGTGCCTCGGCCGCCGAGGACCCAGATAATCTACCCCTACCAGACCTATTTGCCCAAGGGGGGCCAACACCGAATTAGGGGAAGTACAGCTAGGAGACAGGCTGAGCACTAGAGAGCGAGCTCAAATACTAGAGCTGATCCGGGAAAAAGGGGATACCTTCTCCAACCAGTCCGGGTATACCCCGCTGGCTACCCACAGGGTAAAAAAAACCCAGGGCAACACCCTCATCGACAGACCCCCTACCGCATACCCGAATCCGTAAACGATCATATGCGGAAGGAGATTGACGAAATGTTACAACTAGGAGTGATAGAACATTCAGATAGCCCATGGGCCTCTCCGGTAGTGCTGGTACCGAAGCGGGACGGAACCACCCGCTCCTGCGTCGACTACCGGAAACTTAATGATAAAACCATTTCAGATGCCTATCCCTTATATGGACAACAATTTGCCTTGCTCACAGATCACAACCCGTTGGTGTGGCTAAGCCGGGTGTCAGGGGACAACGCTAGACTACTGAGATGGAGCTTGGCACTACAACCATTTGATTTCACCATCCAGTATCGCCCAGGGAAACAAAATGGTAACGCCGACAGGTTGTCCAGACAGACAGAACTCAAGAAATGATTTGTGAGCCCTCCTCCGGACATCCCCAAGCAGATCCGTTGGGATCAGACTGTGTATGCCTGCTTGGTTCTGGGGGAGCATTGTGGCAGAAGCAGCCACAAGAGACTTTTGCATTGATTATTGCCTGTATTTGAACTTTATGTTATTTGAGCATAGTGGATTTTATTAGACTGGTTCTGGCCCTTTAAATGCTCGGACAAAGGATCTGCAGTTTTGCTATGCACTTCGGATGCAGAGTGTGAAGAAAAACCCTGTTTTATGGTTATTTTATTCTTACGGTTAAAATATGATCACATTGCTATACTGTAGATATGTTGGTCTGCTAGCCTAAAAGATAATCCTATCACAGGGGCTCCTAAGTGATAGGAAAGTCTATTGTGTAAAGTGTTTGTGAGAGATAGCACAAAGAGAAGGATAATCTAATCAATGTCTGTATTGTATAAAAGTAGCCAGGTAGCCTCCGGGAGGTGTGACCACACCTAGTGTCTCGCTATGTGTATTGTGTGGCCAAATAGGGGGATGTGTATTACCTGTGAGAAGAGATGTATATATACTTCTGGATAACAAAATAAAGACAGTATTCTTTGACTCCCAATTGAGTGTCGTCCAATCTGGGAGGTTGGGGCTTGTGAGACTGCAGTGCTTCTTGGATATTTTACCGTATTCCAGCGGAGATACTGGACTTCGTGTTCCAACTCCGTTACACTCACTAATGCCAGAAGCTTGCTAGGAAAAATGGACAAGTTAGAATTATTAGTAATTAATGAAAAATCGGATTTAATAGGTATTACCGAAACTTGGTGGGATGAATCTCATGACTGGACTGTTATTCTGGGTGGTTATAACCTATTTAGGAAAGATAGGGGAAATGGTAAAATAGGAGGAGGGATTTGTCTGTATGTAGAAGTCTGAATTTAAGCCTATAGTCAGAGAAGATATTTATGGTGGAACTAGCGGTAATGTTGAATGTTTGTGGGTAGAATTAAATAGCAGAGCAGCAAATTCCAAAAGAATATTGATTTGTGTATGCTATAAACCCCCAAATATAATTGAAAGCGAGGAAATACAATTATTGTTAGAGATTGGAAATGAAGCTAAGCATGGCCAAGTTTTATTAATGGGAAATTTGAACTACCCTGAAATAAACTGGATATATGTGACCAGCAGTTCATCTAAGGGGAGCAGGATCTTGAGTTCACTCAGGGATCATTATCTGGCCCAGGCTATATAAGAACCTCCTAGAAATGAAGCTATCTTGAATTAGGTTATCACAAATAATAATGATATGGTATCAAATGTTGAAATAGGGCAACCGTTGGGAAACAGGGATCACATCACAGTCTTATTTGAGATTGAGTTAAAAAAAAAAACTGTAAGGGGCCAACAAAAACTCTTAATTTTAAGAAGGCAGATTTTAACGGCCTAAGGGCAGCAATACAATGTATAGACTTGGGCAAAGAACTGACGGGTAAAAATACTGAACATAAATGGACAACATTTAAATCCTTACTAAATATACATAATTATCACAACCAATGTGGGAATACAAGTAAAAGGAGTAAATCACACTCAAAGTGGCTTAACAATGATTTAAAGATCAAGATAAGGAGTAAAAAAACAGGCATTTAAATTATACAAACAAAAGGGGACAGAGATTGCCTTACGTAAGTACAAGGACATCAACAAGGCTTGCAAAAGGGCTATAAGACTGGCTAAAATCAAAAATGAAAAATTAGTTGCAAAAGAGAGTAATATAAACCCTAAAATATTTTTTAAATATATTAATGGGAAGAAGGCCAGGAAGGAAGCTGTAGGAACATTACAATGTAAAACAGGCCATCTGATAAGTAGTGACCAGGAAAAGGCAGATGAACTAAATAGGTTCTTTTCTTTGGTATACACAAGAGAGGTACCAGTGTTTGAGACAACGCAACATAAGCTACACTACCTTCACCAAATAATTGATTAATGCAGGAAGAAATCCAAAAGAGGTTGGAAAAAATAAATGTTAATAAAGCTTCAGGTCCGGATGGAATACATCCAAGGGTACTGAGGGAACTGGGCTCTATAATAGCAAAACCCTTCTATCCAATTTTTTAAGATTCACTCAACACAGGGTCTCTACCAGATGACTGGAGAAAGGCAGAGGTGAAACCTATATTTAAAAAGGGAGCAAGAGCAAATCCGGGGAATTATAGACCAGTGAGTCTCACTTCTGTAGTGGGAAAGCTTTTAGAAGGCTTACTAAGGGATAATATACAAGAATATGTTTATTTGAACAGGATTATAAGTAGGAGTCAACAGTGATAGGTTGTGTCAAACAAATCTAATTTGTTTCTATGAGGAGGTTAGTTGGAACCTGGATCAAGGCAACTCAGTGGATGTAGTCTTTTGGGATTTTGTAAAGGCTTTTGATACAGTGCCACATGGAAGATTATTGTGCAAACTAAGGGATACAGGAATTGCAGTAAATATCTGCTCATGGAGTTTGTAGTAAACGGAACATACTCCGTTTGGACTAATGTGGTAAGTCGGGTTCCTCAGGGTTCAGTATTAGGTCCTCTCCTATTTAACATATTTATTAATGACTTAGAAGTGTGACTGGAAAGTAGTGTCTCCATTGTTGCTGATGACACAAAGTTGTGCAATGTAATTAAATCAGATAATGATGTACTTTCCCTCTAAAGGGATGTACATAAATTAGAGGAATGGACATCTAAATGCCAGATGAGATTTAATACGACTAAATGTAAAATTGTTTATCTGGGAAGGAAAAATAACCATGCAATATATAATCTTAATGTAGCAAATCAAGGGCTATCTGATATTGAAAGGGATTTGGGAGTACTTCTGGACAACCACCTAGGTAACAGTGCTCAATGCTAAGCAACAGCTGCAAAGGCAAATAAAATATTAGCATGTATTAAAAAGGGTATAGAAGCAAGGGAAGCAAATATAATTCTGCTACTATACAAATCCCTAGTACGCCCTCATTTGGAATATGGAGTACAGTTTTGGGCACCACTTCATAAAAAGGACATTTTAGAGCTGGAAAAGGTACAGCGAAGGGCTGCAAAACTGATAAGGGGAATGGAGTGGCTAAGTTATGAAGAAAGACTAATCAAATTAAACTTATTTTCTCTAGAAAAAAGGCGTCTACGAGGAGATATGATTACATTATATAAATACGTACAGGGCTTTGTTAAGCAAGCTTTTGGGGCCGAGTGGTTTTTTAACTGACAGGAGGACATCCCTTGAGGTTAGTAGTAAAAAGTTCCACCTTAAAGACAGAAAACGGTTCTGCATAGTAATGGTGGTTAATCTGTGGAATTCTCTACCAAAGGAGGATTTGATAGATAACTTTAAAGATAACTTTTAATTAAGAACAGAATTCAGGGTTATCCTGGATAATTAGAGAGAGAGTATTGATGCAGGGATGAATCCGATCGCCAGTATGTGGGATCAGGAAGGAATTATTTTTTTTGCCTTTTGAGATGATTGGCTAAGTTTCACTTGGGGGGTTTTCTGTTGGCCTTCCTCTGGATTAGTTAACAACTAATCAACATATTGCAGATCAGAGGAGATCTTAAAAGGTTGAACCTGATGGACTAAAAGTCTTTTTTTTCAATCTCAATTACTATGTAATTATGTAACTATGTATAAGAAAGGAGGATAGTAGGAATAAATACCCTAATTTGTTAAAGAACAAGGTGTACCCGGAGAGTCCTGTTATTCCACCCCGTCAGAAGGATTGCATGCTCCCTCCTTCCTTCCTCACTGTAGGGATTGGTAGTAGACACAGGAGGAGATCTAGATCTCAGTCTAGACATAAGAGACATTAAATATATGGCATATATATGCATCCAGATCATTGTCATTTGTCATATCATGGTAGTAGGAGAATGTCTGTTGCTGGGCATAGTGGTGGATGAAGTTCTTTGTCCTGTATGGATGCCGCTGAAGGGCAATGGCATGTGCAACATCTGGAGATCCGATCTGCTGGATTGACGACCAGAGACTTCAGCAGATGATTATCAACCAGTGCAAAAATGGCTAGTGTCAAATGTGGGTCATGTAGTGTCAAATGTGAATAATTCTCCAGCGGGAGAGTGAATGTCTTTGGGAGCTCCTAGTGTGGGGTGGCAGATCTGAATACGCTGCTATGTCAGTCCCAGGTGTTAGTGACTCTTCACCTGAGCAAGCTGATCAAAAGGAGGAGTCGTCTCATAGAGGGACAATTATCAAGTTGGCACATCTTCCCTGTGCTCATCCCTTTAGAGTTATAGCAGTGCATTTGGAACAAGGTATTTATTGAGCTCTTCTCTTTTGCTTCTGGCATCCCAATATCATGAGATCAAACAGAGTCCCAAAGTTGGTGATGTTAAGAAAGCAGGGGATAAAGTAAGAGATTATTTAGAAGAATTTATGAGACATTTGATAACTGGTTATGGGCATTTACTATCATCGCATTCATATTAGATCACTGAAGTGCTTAGAAAGTTTGGGGGTTTATCTTGGTGGCAGTATGACAGATAATTTTGTCAGTGTCTCTCTGTCACACTATCAATCATGTGGAAACTGAAAGATGTATGCACATGGTTAAACATCATGATATCTGCTTGTGACAGACCCCACCCTTTCAGCAGAGAGCTGGTGGTTAAGGTGAAGTTTCAGACTCCATAAAAGCCTGCTTCTCTTTTAATGGGGGCAATGTAAGTGGGGTGATGGGTTTAGATCCAGACATTTCTGTTTATTTTGCTTAGGGTCCCATGTCACAAACAAATGCTTTAAAAAGAAAACTGTTTCTGCCAAAACCCAAACAAAGCTGAACAGGCTTTGATTTTTTCTAAAACAGTACAACCAGGTTAATGAGAAAGTAGGGGACGTTAAGTTATTCTAGTCAGGCTTTGGGGACAGTTTAATTATTCTGGCTGTAGACATGGTGGTGGGAGTTTGGCTGAAAAATCTTCCCTCTGCATTGTGTTTTCCTGAGGTTGAAAGTAATAGGTTGGCCTGCGAAGAAAGTTTTTTTTTTTCTTTCTCTTCCTCTTCATAATTTAGTTATGTATCCTCTGGGTTTAGTTCCTAAAAATGAGCCAGGTCAGCTTCAGATAATTTCAAATCATCTGTCATTTCAAAAAGGAGCCTTAGTCAATGATGCCATGGAAAGAGGTCTTGTAGTGGTGTCTTATTCATGCATTGATCAAGCTCTTGCAATGGTCAGATTGGTCAGGGACATGGCTGTACTGACCAAAGGCTGCTAGGGTGTCACTTTCATGACATCTTCTTTGTGGATATGTGCCTTCCACTGGGCTGCTCTATCTCATGTTCTCCAGTTCATCAATCAAGCCAAAGGCTACTGGAGTGTCACTTTGAGGAGATCTTTTTTGTGGATATGTGCCTTCCAATGGCCTGGTCTATCTCATGTTCTTTATTAGACACATTTATCTCTTTATTAGAATTGTGTGTTAAAAAGGCATCTAGTCATCAGTCATTATTTGGATGACATATTTTTCATTAGCCTGGCGGCCTCTCCCTTATACACAAGGCTTCTGGACAACTTTGAATAATTGGCTATTTTGTTTGGGGTACCATTGTCTAGGGATAAAACGTTTCTCCTTTCTCCACCCTCCAATACCTCGGTATTACAGTTGACACCAGTCGAAGGATAAGATTGCAGCCCTTTCGAAGGTGACACTGAAGGTATTATAACCTGTGATAAGAAAGAAGATTAGCTGATTTTAAGCAACCTTCTCATAGGATTCGATTTTCCAGGGCTTTGCATGTGAACGTGGTAGTTTGGATTTGCTTTAAGGAATCGTTCAATGGCAAGGTCTTTTTCAGGAGGGTCAAATTGTCTTAAAGTCAACTGACTTGTTCACTGAAGCACCGGGTGGTGTAGGGCTGGGCATTTACGTCAATGGTAAATGGTGCACTTCAGCATAGGCCCAGCGTGTGGGTGGTGGATGGGCTAATAAAATTTGGCCTTCCTTGAATTGTTTTGCATTGTATTGGCAATGTTTCTATAGGAGGATGAATCAAGGAACTGCTTCATTGTTTTCCATTCAGACAATTTGGAGTGGTGCATACCATCAATTCTAAATTGGCTTCTTCTGCTACAGTAGTTCGCTTGCTCCTGCATCTAAAGTTTAGGTGTTTACAGCTCAAGTTAATGGTGCAAGTGAAAAACATCCCTGGGGTCTCAAATTCTGTTGCTGAATCTCTGTCTCATTTACAGTTCAGAGAGTTAACTCCAGAGGCAGAAGGGACATAAATAGACCAGGTCACTTATGGGAGCTAGGATGGAGGAGATAGCCCAGCTTATTAATGGTTCATTAACAGTTGATAAAATGCCCAAGATGATGGAAGAAATGGTTGGAAGGCCTACAATATTGAATCAAGTATTGCATATGATGTTGTGGATTGTTTTGCAAAAAGGTTTACCAAGATCCGCCTTTGCTAAACATATGGCTGCATTTGCTGTTTTTTATTCAAGGTGCAAGGGTTAGAGAACATCACCAAAGCCTTAAAATATAGATATATATAGGTATATACAAGTGAGCTGGGTTATGAATCCATCTGTTAGTGGGGAATTAGTAGTGTATGATTTTATTTATTTCAATGCACTTTGTTTTTATAGCTTTACATAAAAAAAACTGTTGCAGGTGATGTTTACACCCCCAGGATTGAGATTGGCACAAAAAGTAACCCTCTCAGGAGCTTATCAGCAATGCTGTAAGCAGCCAGCAAGATGAGGCTGCTACACTGGGTTCTTGAAGGACCATAAATCGACATTCAAGTAAAAATGCTTGATCGGTTACACGGTTGTTCTTTAGACTTACACTCTCTCATTGATAAATTCTGACAAATAATATTTGTAATGAAACCAAACATTTCAGCTTCTTCTATTCTAATTTGTTTTTTAGGCGAAAAATTTGTTTTCCTATGAGAAGGTTGCTTAAAATCAGCTAATCTTCTTTCTTATCACAGGTTATAATACCTTCAGTGTCACCTTCTTGGATTTGAGCAACCCTTGAAGCCCCATCGAAAGGGCTGCAATCTTATCCTTCGACTGGTGTCAACTGTAATACCGAGGTATTGGAGGGTGGAGAAAGGAGAAACGTTTTATCCCTAGACAATGGTACCCCAAACAAAATAGCCAATTATTCAAAGTTGTCCAGAAGCCTTGTGTATAAGGGAGAGGCCGCCAGGCATGTATGCTTGATTTATGGTCCTGCAATAACCTGCAAAGTTTTCTATGCATGTGTCTCTGTGTGAGTGAGTCCATGCAATTCACTGGGGCTGGGAGATATCTCAGGGGCAATTCACTGGGGCTGGGGAGGTAATGGGGCAATTAACTGCGGTTGGGAGAGGTGATGGGGCAATTCACTGGGGCTGCGAATGATCACAGGGGCAATTCACTGGGGCTGGGGAGGTGATGGGTAAATCACTGGGGCTGGGGGGTTACAGGGGCAAATCACTGGGGCTGGGGGAAGTTTGACCTGGGATGTAGATAAAACAATCAGCGAATGAAGGGATACAGACCTTGTTCTGGGTATTACAGAAACCCACAGGAAAGAAGCAGCTCAATTCACAGACCAAAAAGATACAACGTATTATGTATGCTAATTTTCTCTGGGTATTTCAGGGAGTGTTAACATTGATAGAAAATGTTTGTAAATGCAAGAAATTCAGCAAACTTTAGGGTAACTGTTTAAATGTTTATTTTGGTATTTTTCATGCAAACCATTTTTTTCATACACTAATAATTCTCCACTATCATATGCATTAATAACACAGCTCACTTGCATATAACTTTATTAGTTAAATAAACAGTTTTAGGCATAACAGACTGTGGATTTCCTTTTCAATGCAGTTAAAGTGTATGGACACTCTGTTGGCGATTTACTTGAAGCAAGTTTTTTTCAAAACTGTCTACTCCTTGGCTTTCTTTGGAGCCTTGCACATTTGGTCAAAACTAGTATGTCTGCCCCTGGTGGTTTACTCATAGGGATGTTATAGATGCAGGTCACGATTTTATTATTTGTACAAGAAGGTGAAAAATTGACCAGGAAGCCAGGAGGAATCAGATTTGTTTTATACCCCATACAGAGCAGTGCATGTCCTGTGACTTTGTAAAGGGATTTTTTGGCCTTGGGCTCGGTTGGTGATGGACCATAATTTTGTCATGCCAATGGCTCCCATCTAAGTTTTAATTTGTCAAGGTATTGAGAGATTGTATATCTTAATTTGGATTGGGGCCTGATGATTATGGATGTAATCTTTTTGGATCTGGGCTCATACTAAGCTTGCTAGGCTGGGTCTCCACAATAAATAGGATTGGCAGATATGAGTCCTAGTGGTCCACTTTTTATATTCACCCATAATGGATCGCCAATGTTTAACAATGTTTGCTTTACAGGTAAAAAGCTTGTCTTTGATCACTCTCATATTTACTGGGCCCAGAAGTTGGCCTTAGGGCGAGCACAATGGAGTCAATTGGGTCTGGATCCGGCATTGTATACAGTGTTAGGTCTTAGATGCCTATGTTGGCAAGGCTTTTGCACTACAGTTTTTGTCTATGTTAACCCGTTTGGGGATGGGGATGTGTGTTTCATTTGAGTGGGAATACTTTTGGGGTAAAAACCAATGAATGTTCCATTAAAATGGGTGCAAGGGGATCTCTAAAAAGTTCTGAGCAAATGACCCAATGCAAAAAATATGTGGTCAGAGATGGTGAAGAGGAGCAATGGTGGGTTACGAGGGACACACTCTGTGTTTTAAACAGATGGTTATGATTGTATGTTTCTTAAGCATAGGGTTCATCTGGATAACCTGTTTGTTGCTAATTTGAAAGAATGGTGGATCCAGTTTATTGGGAGCACTGATGTGGTGGTGCTTGTGGTGAATGCTTTGCTGCTGGAAGGTAGTTGGAAACAGGTTCAGTCATGGTTTAGTGTCGCCTTTGGGGCATGTGAAGATCTGATTTCACCCTATGAAATAATGCTTGTGAAGATCTGATTTTCTCCTATGAAAAACGCCATTTTAGTCTGCTAGGATACAGCCAGATTCACTGTTATCATTATCCTGAAGTGACATCTTGTGGCCATGTTGATTATTGCATGCATTTATGCTCCTTTGTTTGTTTCCTGTTCTTTCTCCCTGTAAGTGCCTCCCATAAATCCACCCCCAAGGTGGGCAAATCAAGCCCACGGTTTTCCTCCTGATTGGCTCTTTATGGACCAATCAGCTGCATAACCCCGTAGGCACATTTGCTATTAGTTAGTTCTAATCTGGGCAGTGATTTTGCATATGTTGAGCCAACAAACATGTAAATCCTTTGTGCTAAAATTATATAAATACACTGCCTCTAACCAGAAATAAACATGCTCTTCTTGGGACACATAGAAATGGTGTGGTTCATATAGAGGGAAGACTTCTGAGCTACTGCCCTGAAGCTCTACTCTTCTCTTGGGAGAAGGGATTGAATACTGGGTTGAACTCTGCTGGGTAGGATTGATCTCCTTGGCCTTTTAAAGCCCACTGAAAAAGCAGATGACACCAGTTAGCTGATCCAGTGACCCTGGGCTCGTGAGCTGATGCTGATGATCCTAATCTGACTGCCAGGCACCGAGAGGCACATTCCTTCGAAGAAGATAGCCTGAGAGGGGGATTCCTGTAGCCAAAGGCAGGAATTTCTAGAGCTGAATAGCGCTCCTCCCTGGGATCTTCACAGGGCAAACCGGACATGTTGAATTTTGGACTAGCCAGGAATGTCAGACTATGTTATACAAGCCCAATTTTTCGAAATGTTACAGTACAATACATTCAGTGGCGTGTCTAGAGCTTTTGAGCCTGGCGCTACCCCTGAGTTTGAGGAATCCCCGTTTAGCCTCCTCAGTTAAGATACAAAATCTTCAAAAGAATAGATGGGCTTTTGAATATTTTTATCTTAACTTAGTTAGGAAGCCACAGAACGAGTGGCGACACTTCTTTATTACAATTTTTATTGTTTATCATGTATGAATCTGGAATAAAGACCATCTCTACATGGAATAAATTATAGTCTGAGTAGAGTGTTTATGACAACACACAGTAGTGGTACAAGTGTATACAATACTATCTGACAAGTACACATCATCACCGGGAGACAAGGCCAACGTATTATGATCAGGGGATCATCAAGTATTTTCGATTAAAATACCTCATAAATACTGAGGTATACAAAGGTGAGAGATCAAACAACTGATTTTCACGATTTATCAATAATTTATGAAATGACCTGCGGAAGGTTTTTGTGCGCTATCTCTCCCCCATCCTTCTTCTTTTTATACTCATTTATAGATGCTCTAGTGGACAGCATTTCTGAAGAAGCAGCAGACTACCAAGAGGCACCAAGATACATACACAAAAAGTGGTCAATCCATCCATGACCATACTTTCAGAAACTTGAGAGAACATCATCTAAATTACAACTAACCAATAAGATCTTGTGGCACCGGGTCATTTGAGAGCGCTGACTACAAGAGTGGGATTTTGTAAAATGCCGACCCTCGCAAATCAAAAGGCCACATTTGCGGAGGTGGAGGCTCCCATGTCGGCACCCAATGACTAAATACGGACTTACACAAAAAAATATGAGCCGGGGAACTTAGAAATAATCCATTACGGACTTAAAAATACGACCTTAACGAACAACCCGCGCACAGCCGAAAACATTAAAACATCACAAAATACACACAAAAAACAAAACAAAAAATTACCCACAGCAAGGGGGGACAACCGGGTAGTTGGCAATACAGGTTACACCCCGATTTCAGTAGAATTAAAAAAGTTTAGACACTCGAAAATTCCTTAAGCAACAGACAAAATGGCCGCAGACAAAAATGAAAACGAGGCTACATGACCCCTAAAGCCGCAAAACACCGCCAGGCACATCCGACTTTTACTAAAACCTGTACGACCTACAACATACACCATTCGGAAGGACGCTAAATCATCCAAACCCGCATACCACATACACATTCGCCGCCACTACCTTACAGAGTACCCTGCTACACTAACGGTTTCCCGTCACGCACGCAGCCTATTTACACTACACACTGCACACATTGCTGACACTTACACCACAGCTCAACAACAGTGCAAACCTACATTAGATGCTGCAGGAATATCAAAACACATAGTTAGCTCTTGAGACCATTGCTTGCTGCATATATTAATTACTAATAGGTAAGGAATATTCATTTATCATTTAATTTATTTAGTAATTAATTATCATTAAAACATACAGATATACAACACTTTAAAAAACACCACAATACACGATCGCCATAAACGGCGAAGGCGCTCATTGCCAGCCACACGATGAGCACCAAAGGCACTCACCACGAGGCTCGTAAACACTGCAAAACACTTAATTTTTGTGCCAAACACCATTTCTTGAATTACAATTCTATTGCAGTCATTTTTTGACAGGCAATTCGCTAGTATAGTAATAATTAGTTTCAAGTGACAGTAACGTGTTCACTCAGACTATAATTGTCTCATAATTGTTTTTTATGTAAGTATTACGTCGTCGATAAACCAAGATCAAAATGTATCTAGGCCTTTAGATTCTCACCAGATTAGAGAATCTTCATTAAAACTTTGGGGAATTGTGGATGGGGAAATAATGGTGACAGTGGAGAGAATTTAGGAATTAGCTGGAATTTCGATGAGAATGAGAGTTTGATGGATGGGTTTAAGGGATTTCGTATCCCAGTCAGGGGTTTTGATAAACAGATAATTTTGTCTCAAGAATAAGGATGCATTAGGTCATATTCAATGAAGACCCTGGCTTGTTGGTGTAGGGTAGAGTGGGCCATAGGTAGGAAGGCTAGTTAGGCTGCCTTGAAGTAAAGTTTGAGGTTTGGGCATGACAGCCCCCCTCTAGATTTATATTTGTACATTGTTCAGATTAATTTCAATTTCTGTCTTTGAAGTCCATCTAAATCTTTAGGGATAATTGAAATAGGTAATGTACAGAATAGATAGAATAGTCTAGACAAAATGTTCATTTTGACTGCATTCATTCATCCAGTCCATGGAATATAAAATATCCTTACTTTGTAATAGCTTGTCCAGACTTGCCCTAGCTTTCCTCCATAAAAGCAAATCTTTTTTTTAATTGCATAGTCTGCAGGGATCTTGAAGCCCAGGAGAATAAAATATGTCACTGACTCCACTTCTTCTCCAACTTTTTGCCAGAACCTGAGAGCCAGCAACCAAACAATGTATATCTATAACTTTGTGGTATTCTGTGGTATTATGTCTTCAAGTTGATATTGTTACATGTTATGTTGATGTTAATAAAAGTGGTGACAGTGGCCTCCTTAAACCCAAAAATGTGTGTATGAGTTTTATTCTATGTAGTACACATCATTGAGGACTGATCATTACGGACAGTTGGTGGGTCATGACTTTTATGTATGAACAAAGTTTAAGTTTATTGTAAATAAAAACATGTATAATTTTGTTGGAAAGGTCATACTGCAAATTGCACGGTTCTTACCATCTTTCCAATGGAACGCCTCCCATCTTTCCCTTACTGTTGCAGAGTGTTGCGCTAAGTTACTTGAACCTGCCTTTTTTGATGGCAAAGTTTGGTGATATGTACTGTAATTCCAATACATCCCCAATATCCTTAATTTTAACTTATGCTTCCACCAGCAATTCACTTTATTGACCATTTATTTGCTATGCTGGCTCAAGTTATGGAGTCCTCTATCCTTGATCAACCCCCGGAGAAGGATACTCACTCTAGAGTAACAATCTCTCACCTGCTTCTGGAACTCCATCCCAAACAGCAAAATTGTGTGCATTCGGCCATGAATTTATAGGGGAAGTGAAGTTGGGAACAATAAGTGCAATCCTTTATTAGAAAATATTACAATATTCATACTCTACAGGCTAATGAAATTGTGACTTTCTTCAATAGCATGTCAGAGCTAGTCTGTACTTTGTGTTCTTATGCTTCCCTCTTAATACCTACAAACTCCTGTCAACAAGAATGTCTCCATGCTGCATTTGTGGAATTCTATTCACTCCAATGGTCTCTCACCAGTTTCAAATATTTAGACAAGAAAGATCATGTTATATATGACCTACTGAACTAAGTTGTTTATTTAGCTCATACTTTGTTAAGGAACATTTCCATGCCCTAGTCAGTACAGCATGATTACTAAATCAGTACCCACCATCATCAGAGGTTCATGGGATTGCCAGCACATGACTTTGTTTTTCAAAATCATATTCACAGTGAAGTATATTTTCTTAGTTTTTGTTGCTCCTCCTTAGCATATTAGCTTCTAGAAGAACAAAAAGTTTATAATATTGCTACCAACCGCTGAAAGGATTTTGTATCAAAAGAAATGTACTTGTTTCTACTGATGTTTAATCAGAGGGGTGTTCCTGACTAGGCCTAGGCCTAGGGCTGTACATTTTCAGGGGTAACAGGTTATCTGAAGATGCAGTGCAGTACATGGTGGAAACATACAGTATATTTATATCTATAAGCGTACTTGACACTTTTTGTCTTCCTATATATATATATATATATATATATATATATATATATATATATATAAACACACAAACTTAAGATTTGAGATATAGAAATGAGGAGCTGCAAGGGGTGTGTGGTGGTGGGGGGGGATGCAAAGATCTGAGTGCTTAGAGCAGCATCAATAAAACAGTGTGCAGCAACTTCCTTGATTAATGGGAACTATGATTTAAAATATTTTCTTTCTGAAGCCTTCTTTGCTGCCTTTTGCATATGTACTTGTATTGTTTATTAATGGTGAACTAAAGAAACTAAAGAAAATGTAATTTGAAAAGCTCTTACACTGACCCTTGTTAAAAACATTGCTGTTAAAAATCCTAGAAGAGTTTGAGTCTTTAAGACAGGGGTGTCAAACTCGGTCCTGGAGGGCCACACCCAGGCCTGGATTTGTGGATATCCTTGCTACAAGCAGGTGAGACTATTGCTTCTGCAGTCATCCTGACTGACTCACCTGTACACAGAAAGGAAATCCTCAAATCCAGGCCAGGGTGTGGCCCTCCAGGACCAAATTTGACACCCCTGCTTTAAGAGTACCCATAATATATGTTGGGCAATGAAATCCCTCTTTGGGGGTATCATATGCCTCTAATCAAATGATCCCCATAAAAATCTGGGGTGTATTTAGTTTTTATACTGCTATGTTCAGATTTGTGGCCCTCACATGAGCCAATTACTACTCTTGCTATATCCCAATCATACGTTTACCACACATCTAAATAGAAAATAAGAAGTGTATATTTGTCTATGTAAATATATAGTAAGTCAGAAACTCTTAGGTAAACTTAAAGACAGAATATTCTCTTCATATAGATATTTTGTGCATATACCATGGCATTACATTGAAACTGCAGGCAGCATGCTGCCCACTGACAATGTGCTGCCCTAGGCCTGGTCCTTGGAGTCTCTGGCTGAAATACATCCAAAATAAAAATAGCATTCATAGCACAGCACTATAAGCAAATGATTCATTTTGAAGAGGAATAACTCTAACATAGCTTATATTGCTCGCTGCGAAAATCATAAACAGACACGAGACATAATCCCATGACTTCTTTACTATCCCATTTTCAGACAAGGCTGTAAACGAGTGCCTCAATATGCTCTAAACCACCATACAACATTTTTTACATAAAAACCTTTTGTTTGAATAAAAAAAATTGAACTGCAATTTTTAAAAGCACAAGTGATACGTAACATTACTCCGAACTCAGAGCTTCTTTTTACCGCAATTTATTTGATGTTACTTTACATACTGGAAAGCTGACTCTTCTGATCCTTATTCTGTCCACACGTTGCCAGAGAGAGAAAGCAACAGGCGGCTGATTAGGAGGTGGGCTGGGGTACTTGAAGTAGTAAAAGCAGCGTCCTGTGGAGAACAAAATCTCCCAATTCTCTAAATCATATAACAAATTGCTAAATCCAGCCTCGGGCAATATAAAACATAGATGGAATCAAACAGAAGTTGGTTTAGTGTTTTTTTTTTTTTTTTTTTACAACAAATGTACTATGGCACTTGTAAAGAAAATAAATTTCTCTGAGTTTGAATACTAGGTTAATATGTTCTGTTGGCTAGCAGGATAATTCAAAATGTATGGAGAACAAGCAGATGTCAAGTTTAAGCCAAAACTGTACAATGCTGTCCAGAGTTTTAGTAGTAAATTATCTCTGCTGTGATTCTGCATAGGTTTATTTAAAGGAACACAGTATAACAAAAAAAAGCATATCCATTTGAAAACTTTGAGACTGATTAAGAGTATAATTAGACATGGAAAATGCCATAAAGCTAGTTTTTCATTAAAAAAAAAGTTCCTTTTGCTGGAGGCAACTATGATAAATTGGTGAACATTGTCTGTTTAAACTTCAGCAGAAACAGGGCTTGCATTGCCTGTTTCTGAGGGAAAGGGATAGGTGTCAAATTCAGTATGATTCAGTTATAAAGCAATTACATAACAAATCATTCTCATCTCCCCTCTTTGGTCCTCCCACCCACATCCTTCCCATCTCTGATGGATACATAACAAACCCATGAGGCTCCAGCTATCAAGAATGTATGAAACGTTAATATTAAAATAATTTTGCCAATTAAATAGAAATGTAGCCTTTGATGCCTTACAAATTACCAAATTTGCTGCCGAAAAAAAAATATATTAAGAAAAAACAAAGTACAGGCATACCTAGTTTAAAGCTGTGGATAGGTTCCTGGAAGACTTAGTGCTATGGAAAACAGCACTAAATGGGGTCATTTTAACATAGGATAGATCGGGATAGGGGAACTTGTGACAAAGAATACACAATTGCAAATTAAATTTTGAACTTCAGAAAAACAGTAAACATAACACAAACACAAACTGAACATTACCAGAAATAGAAATGTTAAATGTATGCTGTTGAATCTTCTGTCTCTTCCTGGATTCGTAGGCTTCCATTCAATTGAGCAAATTCTAGTTACTGGAAACCGTAATGGAGCCCGTAAATTAATTTGCTATTCAATTGGGATTATTTGTGGATTACAGGCTCGTAACTCCCACCCATCTAAGCCTTTGATCTTTCAAGTCCGTATATCGCTATACAATTGCTACAATTCCTCAAGATCAGCAAATGTTTTCACACCCGTAAATGGCAAATGTAGAAGAAAATCCTACGAGTACCAGATAGGACTCGCAAGGGGATTAAACACCTGTTCGTAGCACTGTAAATGCAAATAAAAAAACAATACTGCACTATAAAAGACTAGGAAAGCGAAACAGTCTCAAGCTCGCAAATCTGCAATCCAAATTTTTTTTTTTACTTTTAATTTCCGTGTTATTTCAATCTTGGGAATCGAAGAGTTAATACATATCAGGCCACCAACATGGACTAGAACCGTATCTTCATGAATTTTTATATACATTGCCTGAATGCGAGTCCAATCGCATATCAGACTTCTAAATCTTATTGATTGAGGTTTAACCTCCATGTTTTACTGACGTCATGATGATGGTATCATTTACTGTTGGGTGTTTCTAAATCAGTAGTTACGGTCTTGCTTAATTGGTCAAGATCATGCTCTGAAATGCTTCTTACAGGTGCATGGTTTATGGTTTAGGCTTTTGTCCAAGTAGCTGCGGGCTTGTTCAATTGAATCGCTCTGTAACTGTTGCAAATTTCAAGCCAGCAGACTTACGGCCGGTATGAAGTCAACTGTGGCCTTGCAATTGAATAGAGGCCTTAGTTTTTTGGTTTTGAATTTGTCCAATGACATTTGTCTTTTTGTCTTTCTCTCATCCAGATGTTGGTAGCAAGATATTGCACCCAAAATGCCTCGTCTTGCTTTTCTTCTTCTGTCAAAGTTAAATAATTGAACTTGAAAACCTATCTCTTATCAAGGGCCATTAACACTCACAGTAGATGTTAATAGGGAAGACATGCACACCCAGTTAGTATAAATGACTGTAACATCTTTATCACCCACACTGTGATAATTTTTTAAGGAGACTTAGAGGGAGAGATCCTGTAAGTATAATTTATGCTGAAAATACCCAAAGTTCAAGTTATTTAACACTTGCACAATAACACAAATTTCAATTATATATACATATATATCACATATATAGTTGTGAGCGTACGAGTTGTTGCTAACGCTGCGGGCTCGCGAGGGCACTGGGCGAGGGTCGCAGTTGCTGGCATGGAGCGCCTGTGGCGCTCCATGCCAGCAACTGCGACCCTCGCAAACTTCACGTCGCAACCCAAAGAGCACGACACACACATTACGACACTCGCAAACAACATACGACACACGTTCACACACATTACGGCCTCGCAACACTCGGATGCATCTCGCGAACATTACAAAATTAAAAACACAATTCATACACACAACATATACATAAAAACCTTACCTACAGAAACAGGAAGCATCCAGGACCTCAAAAATGCAACTTACACCTTAATTTTACTCAAAATAAAAGAGTTTACACAGTAAACTATTTGCTAAGCGACACAAAAAATGGCCGACGAACAAAACGAAAACGAGGCTACACACGCAAACACCATACGAGACACGTTAGCACACATTACGACCTCGCAACACTCGGACGCAACTCGCGAACATTACAAAATTTAAAACACAATACATACACACAGCACATACATAAAAAGCTTACCTACAGCAAGAGGAAGCATCCAGCACCTCAAAAAAACAACTTACACCTTCATTTAAATCAAAATAAAAGAGTTTAGACACTAAAAAAAACTGTAAGCGACAGAAAAAATGGCCGCCGAACAAAACGAAAACGAGGCTACAGCACTCTAAACTCGCAAAATGACCACAAGAAACTCGCAAAACGCCACAAACGACCTACGGATATTCATACCACACATTACCCGCCATTTTACCCCAATGCGGAAGTACACAACTATGCTAACGGTTTGGTCTTGCGCACGCACACTATTACACTGCACACATTCATCATGCTTACACAACAGCTCCACACCACTTATGCTGCAGCAGCATCAAAACAGATTCACAGCTCTTCAACACAATGCTTCAAAATAGGTAAAGTATATTCATTTATTAATGTATTATATATTTCATTATTATACACCAAACAGCATTAGCTACCTTACAATTTCATTGCCGTCATTTTTTGACGGGCAATTCACTAGTTATATATATTTTTCTTCCTGTTAAAATTGGGACCTTGGCTATACCACTTTAAAAGACCACTGTAGTAGTATAAGAACCTTTTTGTATTTAACTTAAAAATCATAATATTATTGTAATAATAGCTTTTTGATGCAAGTTAAATCTTCCAAATATTAACTTACTTGTAATTCCCTCCAGGTCATATTGTTGCTCGCCTTTGCTCTGCTTCTACCATATTATGTTAGGGATGGAGCCAGTGTCTATGTATTTATGTGTTACTGTTAGGCTTCATGATGGCATTTGGTATGTAGGGCTCTGTACCTGCACAGAGGGTGCCAATGATGTCATCCAAATAGTATGTGAAAACATCAATTGTGATGCAATGCACATGTGCAACCCATGAGTGAGGAGCACAATAAGAGCAAATAATTCTGCTCACTAAGAGGTGATTTGATATTTGAGAAAGCACAAAATTAAGGGTGGCGAAACTGTCCGATCATTTTTTACATTTTATTACATGTTTTTAGTGAACACACATATGGATAGTTCAGTTTTTCATAAATGCATTTACATATTATTATTGAATCTTCTGGATATGGCAGATTTTTTTTTATCACAATGAAGAGTGACACATACTACTGGCATCATTTTCATCTACATAGTAATGCTATTAGTAATGATATTATATATAGGTACTAATTATGGCACATATTACTAGTACCCATACGCATATACCTGATTACAAATTGTGGATTTCAAAATACAATATAAAACAGAAAAAGAAGAAGTACAAAACCTATAGTGAAAGCAGATTGGGAAACGCCAACTATACCTCATCAGTTGAGGTCACCTAAGGTCAGAGTTGAATCTCTATTTACATACCCACACTGGAATTGGGAGTGTTATACCATGGTCATCTGCACTAGGATTGGTGCGCTATATCTCCCCTACCCTTCTTGTCTCTTGAAATTAAGCTGTCCTTATAATAATATATATATATTTTAATGTAAATTAAATCTTTAAAATGTAATTATGATTTTAGATTAAATAAATAGCGATTCCTTAAGTTTTATAATGCTTGACACACTTATATGTTACTTCCATATGTTGTGTTATTCAGCAACAAGGCTAAAGTTGGTTTCGTATTTGCTCTGTTTCCAATGTGGCTGAGCATTTTAATGAGAGGGGAGACCTGTGTGTTAGCTGTGTACTCTGCGCCAAGTTGCAAAATTAACGTATCAGATGAAATTGTAACACAGGCTTTATGCCCTCTGAAATCAAAATTAACAATAATAAAATGGGCCAAGCAAGAGTCACAGTTATGAAAGAAAACTTTACCTATAAAAAACAATATTTGTAATTAATTATTATTAACAAAATACATCTAAATTAAGGAAATTGACGTTGAATGTTGCTCTTATTAGGCAGAAATTACTTTTCAAGATCCTCCCTTCTGGCTCTCTAATTGACAATAGGTCATAAATTAACTTTCACATGAAGTAGGTGGTTAGCAGAAAGAGAATGTTCTGTTGGTTAAATTTCCAAATCTAAAACACAGAGATCACCCCAACCCCAAGAGAAAATCTTGAAAAGCGATCTTAAAATGTGGCAACTTTCATGGTCAATTATCTAACACTAATTTAGATGTATTTTAATAACATCCAATTGTAAACATTATAATTTATTGGTAATGTTTTTATTTTCCACTGTAATCAAGATGTTTGTTGTGTACCTTTTAACAACATCTCCAATACAGTTTAGTTTTCTTGTAACATTATAGAAAAAAATCTTTGAAAATATCAGTCTGGCTCCCACTTCAAACATCTTTCCTTTTAGATAAGGTTGTAACATCCATCTCAGAGGTATTTTGAATCTTTAGATATTGCTCCTAAAAGTACAGTTGTCTTGGACTTAAAGATTGCAAATGCCTCCTACAAAAATAAAAGGTTACCTCTGATATTATCAGTAACAATGAAAGATAATAAGATTGTACATAATATCAAACTAAGGTTTTAAAAGGGAAGCAGAAAGTTTCCAGGAATTGACTAAGTAAAGACTCTAAGGTATTGGCTAAGTTAAGGAAATCAATTATCTTGAAGCAACAGAGAAACTTTAACACAGACACAAGAGTACGATAAGAATGAGGTTTATTTATGGAAGTGATCTATCAAAAGGACACAAATTCTTTAAACCACGTCCACTATAGAAATCAATTTTAAAAACATTCAACAACACACTGATTAGTAATTTCCTCTTTGGACAATTAAGTGCAACAAAATAAAAAATAAATAGGTAGTTTCTTAGATGTAATACAAAATAAGAGAATAGTAAAGGGCCATTACAGATTAGGAATTAATTCACAGCAAAATATGCAACAAACCAACAACATTAGCAGTGAGGCAAACTATGGACACAAAAGAAAATATTGGACGGGCTGTATACCTCCCCAGGCCTCCTGGGGTCGGTAGGAGGGCCACGTGAGAGAGGGGGTGGCTAGCCAGGGCGGAGCCACTAATAGGAGTTGGCGCCATTTGGCCATTATGACCCTAGCTAGCCAAGAAATTAGATCCCACCCACCCATCCCTAATATTTGGAACATAGGTGTTAAGTTATTGTAAATGTGGAAATCATGTGTTTATGTATTGAAAATTGGAAAATATGTATTCATGGTTGTAAAAATAAAAAATATAAATAAATAAATAAAAGGAAAATAAAGAAATATAATAAGTCAAGTTTTGAGTTACATCGGTTTACAGCATTAGCAGTTGTGATATGACTTAATTTTTTCAGGTTGTATTATGTTGTTTTGTATTTGTTGTTGTCACAGCGGGGCGGTGGTGATGGGAGTCGCCAGGACAGTGGTAAAGTGGGTGTGATCCTACCCTACGGGGGTACTGATGTGCCATCAGGGTAGGCCCTGGACGAGGGTTCAGGGTGGAGAGTGTACTGTCTCGGGTCAGGCTCCTTCCCTCACTTGTTTATGTTTTCTTAATTAATGGTATTGTTGTTATTATTATGTGATCTTGGGTTTACCAATAAACGCTGTGGCCAGTATGTTACTCCACAAAGTGGTTGTGTCTAATTATTTAATTAGAGAGCGCAGGAAGTGTTTTGTGCCTAACATTCAGGGAGAGAGTTGTGCCCAAAGTGTCTTACGGACATACCCACTGGGCTGTGCGCAGGTCATGATTTTAGTAGACTCTGTAAGTGCATGGAAGATGTTATGACAATAATAATTACTTTGCAAGGCATGAAGAGGTGGCCACAAAGCAGGGCAAGCAACGTTTGTTACTTTACATGTTATTGTCTTCTGCTGAACATGTATAGAGAGGGGGAAATGTCAAAGGCTAAAAGCTTATCTGAATCAAACAAACAGTGAAATCCCCCTACCGCTCAGCAGGAAGTGGGAAAAACAGAAGTTTGTAAACCGTTAGGAATAAGCAGAATGTTCTGTATACTTACAGCCTTATTAAATTGCAATTTGGGCAATTGAATAGGGCTCTATATAAGCACATAGCATTTTTTTTTACAGATGTTAGTCAAGAACTTGCTTTTGGTTAGAAGTTCACTAATTAAAAAACTTCTGTAAACAAAATATGATCTGTGCTTATATAGAGCCCTATTCAATTGGCTGAAGCGCAATTTAATAGGGCTCTATATCTTTACTTTTCATTGTTTACATAGCTACTAATTCCATTAAAGGACAACTGCACAATGAAAAATAATATTTTAGGTGTCACTTAGACCAGAATTAATCCTGAAAAATGATTAGCTATTTAATAAATAATAATTATTATTATAATAATAATAATTATTATTATTATTTAATAAATAATGTATTTTGCAGGGCCCTGGAGAGACCCATGATACATTCATAGAATATGTGTGAGATAAGTGTTTACATTTGGAGAGATTAGTGTTAGTTCTTTTGATGCAATGTCCTAGTTCTGGGTCAGTGAGGGAAAATGGGTGTTGTGTAAATTTCAATCTTATCCAGTTATCGAAAAAAGGCTCTGGACCTGTTCCTTCCTCCACACCCCTCCCTCCTTGGAAATATACAAACACCCACGCCCCATCACCTTTCTCTCAGGAAGTGATGTAACAAATACAAAATAGATTTCTTAACTTATCAACAGAGTCTTCAAAAATTCAGATTTTCCCATAATGTGTTTTTTCCAAAATTGTTACTTTAGTACATACTTAACAAACAAGTGTCTGCACAAACATACAAAGCTTTCACTAAACTACAGTGATCCTTTAACTGCTGTATTTAATATTTTAAAATAGAATTAGTAATAAGAATGATGCCAACAAAACAAGGGACCTAAATAGATTATTTAAGAAAAGGACAATTTATTTACATCTCCAGTTACATGCTGAGCTTTGTAATACATTTATATGGTGGGATGAGCAAATTGGGAAAATAATAATCTGAACAGCAATGCACAAATTCAATTAGAGAAACTTATTAGTTAGGGATATAATTGCATTACAAATTCTACAAACTTTTTTAATTTATGGGAAAATACACACTGTGAGAAAAACACTCATGCTCAATGAATGGGAATATAAGGAGGTAAAATATAAAATAAATACAGCTTAATTTTTTTGCCTATAATGAAAAATACAATAGGTCAAAGATAAATCAAGTATGTATCACTTGGCTATGGTCTAAGAAAGAGGTAATAAATATCTATGTCTATTTTTCTAGACTGCACTTCATTAAAAGTATTATTTACACTTGTGCAACTTTCATGTTGTTATGAGAACACTGTAGTGGTAAAACAAGTATTGGACCTCTTAAGTATAAGTTGCATCTAGTGTAATAAAAGCCCTGTAACGGAGCTGTGACATCAGAGGTCAATCTCTCCGCTAATAAATAACAAAGGACAGCCAAGTATAGCGCAGCCCGGTCCCACAAGTCCCTCTCTCCACAATGGACGATACACACCGTGGATTTTCAGAACAGGAATAACTTTTAATTCTTTTACACACATATATATAGTCAGAAGGGGGTGAGAGTCTCCACAGGGACAATGGAATACTCCCACCTTTGGCCATACAAAGACTTAATTAGCAACTGGATTATAATCTTATCACATTATCACGGGAGCTGACTGGTTCCATACACAATAGAGCTACAAACAAAGCAGATGGATAATTGGGTTAGCTCTTCCTGTCCCTTGCAGACTCCCATTTCTAAACAAGAGGATGGAAAGCCAAGATTAACCCTTGGGCCTCGTATAGTCCAGTGGTTCAAAAGATAGATCCTAGTCCTTTCTGACCAAATGAAGCATGGCTTCCATGTCTTTGTAGGGGGAAAATCAAGCGTATCAACATGGGCCGTAATCAAAAGGTAGAATTCGGGCAACCAGGCTCCTCCAATTCGCAGTGACGAGACGGATCTCGTCACAAGCCCTAATAGCCCAACTGTGTCAAGTTATTAATTATTTCTAGTTGTTTATTTTTAAGTGCTATCATCTACGGGGCCACCATGTTGACCTTTCTCCCATCTCCGATCTCTCAGTATGTGTCACTATGTTAAGTGGAAGAATACTCCCATAGATACAATGGTAGCCATATGTACATTACCTTGTCTGAAATACTGAATTACTCATCACCATAGTAAACTATTTAACAGAGTTTTTTTGACACTGCTGTAGAAATTACAATTGCACACAGCATTGCGACTATAGTGAAGAGGAATTTATTTATCTGGTAGACAAACATCTACCAGAACAAACTCCTATTGGAGAAGGAACTGTTAACCCCTCCAGTATCTTTGCCAAGAAAAGGTCATAAGGTGACTACTACATTACTGGGGCGAAGCAAAGGACGAGTGTGAGTAGCACCAGATCTAATGAGGTTAGTGGGCCAAAGCCGAGAGAACGACAAGCTGCGGATGTGTCTGGAAGGGAAAGGAAAGTCTGCTGCTGCAAAGAATTATCCACCATTGGAACCTGAACCTTAGAACTATGTATGAAGGCAAAATGGAAGTGGTCAAATATGAGATGACAAGATCAAACATTGATAGCCTGGGAATTAGTGAAGTCAAATGATTACCAGATGTTCTACTGTGATCTAGAATCCCACAAAAGAAATAGTAGCCCTCATAGTTAATCAAAGGGTGATCAAACGTAGTTGTTGGTTATTAACCATCAAATCACAGAATGAGATCAATTCGAAATCAAGGAAAGCCATATAACATCATAGTGATCCAAGTCTATGTTCCAATCATGGATGCTGAAGAGGTTGGCGTTGCCTAATTCTACAAGAATAGATAACACTTCCTAGATATAACCCTAAGAAAACATGTTACTATCATCATAAGAAATTGAAATGCTAAAATAGGGAATCAAAAAAATAACTGGAATAATGAACAAATTTGGCCAGCAAGGTAATGCTTAAGATCCTTCAAGCTCGGCTTCAACAAAAGACTATAGGTTTTGGGGTTTAAAATATTTTGGTGCTTTGGGGAAAGCACTATGTATGTTTGATTTTAAACTAAATAACAGGGCCCTCCATTCTTGTGCAATGTGATTACAAATGTTTTGATTTATACAGTGCTACGGAATATGTTGGCGCATTACATAATAAATAGGATAATAAATCAAGTATAACAGTTGTCAAACTGTGATTCGTCATCACGCTTGCGAGCCTTGCAAAGCGAGTCGAGCCGTTAACGCATAGAAGCCTTCCGAGCTCGGAGCACTTAGGTGATCAGCGGCAAAGGCGCTCATTGACCTGCGAGCCTTGCAAAGCGAGGCGAGCAGTTGAGGCATTGAGCTCGGAGTACTTATACGATTAGCTGCAAAGACGCTCATCGTCCTTCGAGCCTTGTGAGTCGAAGCGAGCAGTTGAGGCATTGAAACACGCGGTACTTAGCCTACATGCAGTTAAGAAACGCGGGACATACTTAGGCTGCAAGCAGTTGAGGAACGCGGGACTTAGAACAAAAAATTCCGACCTTGCAAAAATACAACTTTAATGGCCGACCCGTGGAAGTAAAAAAAACAAGAAAAACCAGGAACGTATGAGATACGGAAAATGCTCGCAAGCCAAGTAACACATAGAAAAAGCCGCCATTTTACAACACTAACTTGCAAAGAATAACATTACGATTCTAAAATGGTGCTTTACCCACCTAACGGTTTGGCCTCGCGCACGCAGCCTATTTACTATGCACACTTGGCACATTGCTGACACTTTCTCCTCAGGTGATCAACAGTCCAACTGTACATTTTCTGATGCAGGAAAATCCAGAGAGAGATCTTCACGATATTGATTGCTGCATATGAAATATAAATACGTAAACTATATTCATTTATTGATTCATATTAATTTATTAATTCACTGTAATAAAAAAATAATATATTTTACACTATACTTATATATCTGTGTTCGCGGTGAGCGCCGAAGGTGATCGTGTAAAGGAGGAAACTTGAAGTACACAAGGGGATGGGCTCGCAATGAGCGCTGAAGTTCCTCAGAGGAGAAAAAGCCTTACATTGTGTGGCAAACAGCATTGCCATGGCTTCAAATTTTATTGCCGTCATTTTTGACAGGCAAGTCGCTAGTAATAATAATAATGACCAAGTACTGACAGATGTACAAGCAGAGAGGCACAAGAGATCAAATTACCAGTGACCGCTGGAAAAATAGAGAAAGCAAAAGATTTCCAGAAAAACACTTACCTCTCCTTTATAGAATATTCTAAAGCCATTGACTGTTTGGATTATAACAAAATGTGGCAAGTTCTTAAAGGGATAGGGTCACCAGGCCATCTCATCCACCTCCTAAAGAATCTATATGTGAACCAAGAAGCCACGGACATAACCGAACATGGAACAACCAAATGGTCCAAGATAGGAAAAGGAGTGTGACAAGGTTGTATAATGTCGCCTTTTTGATTCAATTTATACACTGAATATATTATCCATTAGGCTGGGCTCGACGAATCCAAAGCCATAATTAATATTGCTGTGAGAAATATCAACAGCCCCAAATATGTGGATTGTAGTACTCTGATGAACTATTGATGAGGGTGAAACAAGGCTGTGCAAAAGACAAATATCATGGCAAACGGCAATCTCAGTTCCTGGCAAATAGATGGGGAAGAAGTAGACAGTGGCAGATTTTATTTTCCTGGGTTCTAAGATCTCTGCAGATGGTGAATGCAGCCATGAAATGAAACAATGTTTGCTTCTGGAGAGGAAAGCTATGGCAAATATTACGCTATCAACAATGGTCTGCATTGTTAGAACTATGGTATTCCCAGTAGTAACATACGGATGTGAGAGTTTGATCACAAAGAAGACTTTGAATTGTGGTGCTGACAAAAACTGCTTATGGTCCCTTGGACTGCAAGAGGATTCAGCCAATCAATACTACAGGAAATCAAATGAAAAAGCTTGATTATGAGGCTGAAGCTAAAATAGTTTGGCCATATCATGAGAAAACAGGATTCCCTAGAGAAGATTCTGATGCTGAGAAACATTGAATGCATACAAAGAAGGGGACGCCAGTGCCGGATCTTTTTCCCTTTTCTATGCATGTATATCGCTCCCTTGCTGTGTGAGTAAATCACAGACATTTCCCCATAACAGCCATTTTACAAAATAGCTACTCATACACTAAGGTCAACAACTTATTTATTAAATGTACTTGATGGCGGGCCATAATAATGCATAAAAAAAATCTTTATATTTTTCTATTGGAATGCAGCGAGCATGTTACACAATTCACGATCACTTGTATCTCAAATAAAAACTAATCGTGAGCCACTGCACAATAAGAAGAGGAATTGTTGGGAAAAAAAAGAGTCTAAGAGCATAATTAAAAAGTAAAAAGGTGATACAGCTAGTTTTTAAATTAGAAAAAATAAATGTCGATGCCACACAGGCACACAAATATAGACATAGACACACACAGGCAGAAATAGATACACACACAGAAACAGGGCTGGAATTACATTTCTGGAGCCAATGGCTTTCATCCCATGCTACTGACTGCTTTGCATGCATGCCGATGACATTCCTCTCAAACTCAGTCATTTTTACCCCATAGCTACTTACAAAACCACTTAATGTAGTTACTATCCCCTAACTAGTTCTCTTTTGCTGGCTGCTTTTCACCCTTAGTTTGTCCACTGGAGTTTTGAAAAACTAGCCAGTATTGATTCTGATTTGAAAAAGAGTTGTTCCTCTTGGAAGTTTGTCACTATAAACTGAATTTGTATCATCATAAACACAGACACTAAATAAGTATGCCTTAATTCAGAGATAAGTCCGTACACAGGTCAGTAATATCTACCATATATTAGAGTAATTTAAACAAACATACTATCGCCCAACTCATGCCATATTTTTTTATATAATTTTATATTACTAGTTCTGACCCGCCATTTGAGCTCTGAAGTAACAACAAACTTAAGATAAACAACAAATACATGGGTAAAAGGAAGAAGGCTGATAGGCATGGGTCTGGAAACACTGACCAAGACTAGTGAGGGGGGGCAGGGCTACCTAGGATAAAGCATGGCCTGCGTGTAATGACATGTGTAGCAGGCCCTGCTGAATCGTTACACCCTAGATGTGAAGCTGCTTAGCTTGAGATGTGCAATTTATATTTTTATAGCAACACTGTCTAAATATAATTCACCCAATGCAACAACACGTACTTTATCATTATATATGCACCGTACAATTAGGAGGATAGCCTTTATTATCACACAGCATATATGTAAGACACAGTATACATATATAGTAGAAAGAGGTTTGAAGTTCTCATTTCACCTTACATTTCGTCTCTCCTATTACTGCTTTGCTCACCTCTTGCTTTGTATGGCCCTCATTCAATTGCAATTTGGCCAATTGAATAGGGGTCTAAATAAGCACATAATATATTTTTTTAAATAAGTTTTTAGTTAGTAAACATCTATCCAAAAGCAAGGTTTTCACTAACTAAAAACTTATTTTAAAAAAATATGTTATGTGCTTATTTAGACCCCTATTCAATTGGCCAAATCGCAATTGAATGAGGGCCTATGTCTTTTCTCCTGCTGCTTCTCTTCTGTTACATGCTGCACTTCTCTCCTCCATATCTGTAGATGTTCTCTCTCTCTCTCTGCTGAATCCCCTTCTCTCCCTTGACCTAAGCAAGGCCCAATTGGTAGCTGCATATAAGAATTTATACCCCTCACGCATTAAATATAAAAATTAGACACAGATCACTTCTTGGGAGATTACTGGCCACATGGTTTACTGGTAAACACAACATGATGTATTAACCATAGCGATAAATAAATAACATAACATAAACATAACCCCAAGGGGAGGAGCCTGGACAGAGACAGTACACCCTAAGCCCTGAAGCCTCATCCAGGGCCTACCGTGTTGGAACATCCGTACCACCGTAGGGTAGGAGCTCACCCATTTTACCACTGTTCTGGCGACTCCCCTCACCACCCGCCGCTGTGACAACATAAACAAACTTTTGATACCATATACTATATACTTCAATGAAACATCCACAACAACAAGTACTTCAGACAAATAATCCACAATTTACTATTATTCATCCGTAGCTTTTTTTTTTTACAGTACAACATATACATCATTTTAAACAACAATACTTTAGGGATGGGTGAGTGGGCATCTGCTCCCATGGCTAGCTGGGGACAAACTGGTGGAAATTGGCACCAAGCTCCTATAATGGCTCCACCTCCCCCAGCTAGCCACCTTCTGCCCCTACCTGCCAGGTCAATTGGTACCTCCCTTCAACCACAGGCAAGCCTGAGGTGGCCTACGGGCCCATCATTTCCTTCTTACTCCAAGCTCTCTTGCCCTGTCTTTGCTGTTTCCTCTCCATGTTCCCATGCTCTCCTACTCCTGTTTCCCCTTCATGCTCCCCTCCCTATGCCTGCTGCTCATCTGTATGTGTGTCCTCTAGTTTCTCATTCTTGCCTCTACTTTTCTGATCATTTTTGCTGACACTGTGCTCCACTCCCACTAGTGTTACAATTTGCAGTGTCACCTCTCCTCCCAGCTCTCTGCTGTCTCTGTTTTCCTGCATGGTCACACTCCCTGTTGTCTGCACTCCCCTTCTCTAACTGCTGCCTCTGATTCCCTGCATGATCACACACCCTGGTGTCTGCACTCCCCTTCTCTCCTGCCTCTCATTCCCTGCATGTGCACACTCCCTGGTGTCTGCACTCCCCTTCTCTCCTGCCTCTGATTCCCTGCATGATCACACTCCCTGGTGTCTGCACTCCCCTTCTCCCTGCCCTGCCTCTGATTCCCTGCATGTGCACACTCCCTGGTGTCTGCACTCCCCTTCTCTCCCTGTGGCCTCTAACTCCCTGCATGGTCACACTCACTGGTGTCTGAAATCCCCTTCTCTCCTTTCTGCTGCCTCTTATTCCCTGCATGTGCTCACTCTCTGGCGTCTGCTTCCCCTTCTCTCCCTGCAGCCTTTGATTCTCTGCATGGTCACACTCCTTGGTGTCTGCACTCCCCTTCTCTCTGCACTGCCTCTGATTCCTTGCATGGTCACACTCCCTGGTGACTGTACTCCCCTTCTCTCTGCGCTGCCTCTGATTCCTTGCATGGTCCCACTCCCTGGTGTCTGCACTCCCCTTCTCTCTGCGCTGCATCTTATTACCTGCATGGTCACACTCCCTAGTGTCTGCACTCCCCTTCTCTCTCTGCTTAATCTGGTTCCCTGCATGTGGTTTCCACACTCCTCTTCTCTCTGCGCTGCCTCTGATTCCTTGCATGGTCACACTCCCTGGTTACTGTACTCCCCTTCTATCTGCGCTGCATCTGATTCCCTGCATGGTCACACACCCTGGTGTCTGCACTCCCCTTCTCTCACTGTCCTGCTTTTGATTCCCTGCATGGTCACACTCCCTTTTGTCTGTACTCCCCTTTTCTTTGCGCTGCCTCTGATTCCCTGCAGGGTCACACACCCTGGTGTCTGCACTCCTCTCCTCTCTCTGTCCTGCCTCTGATTCCCTGCATGTTCACACCCCCTGGTGTCTGTTCTCCCCTTCTCTCGCTACTGCCTCTGATTCCCTGCATGTTCACACTCAATTGAGTCTACACTCCCCTTCTCCCTGCCCTGCCTCTGATTCCCTGCATGGTCACACTCCCTGGTGTCTGCACTCCCCTTCTCTTTCTGCTGCCTTTGATTCCCTGTATTGCCACACTCCTTTGTGTCTGCATTGCCCATCTCCCTGCACTGCCTCTTATTCTGTGCATGGTCACACACCATGGTGTCTGCACTCCCCTTCTCTCTCCGCTGCCTCTGATTCCCTGCATGGTCACACTCCCTGGTGTCTGCACATCCCTTCTCTTTCTGCTGCCTTTGATTCACTGCATGGTAACACTTCCTGGTGTCTGCACTCCCTTCCCTCTCTGCTGCCTCTGATTCCCTGCATAGTCACACTCCCTGGTGTATGCACTCCCCTTCCCTCTCTGCTGCCTCTGATTCCCTGCATAGTCACACTCCCTAGTGTATGCATCCCCTTCTATAAAAGAGGGCAGGGTCAAGTAGAACCCCAAGACAACGGGATTGGGAGGTGGGAGTGATGATGGCATTGTTGACAGAGAGAGAGATGTGAGGAATTTAAGCTGTAGTAGAGGGTGGAAAGATTAAGAGTTCAGTCTTAGACATGTTGAGTTTTACATGGTGGGCGGACATCCAAGAGGATATACTAGAGAGGCAGTCAGAGACGTGTGCTAGAAGAGAGGGGGTTAGATCTGGTGCTGAGAGGTAGATTTGGGTGTCATATGCATAGAGATAGTACTGGAACCCAAAAGAGTTTATTAGGGTGCCGAGTGAGGAGGTGTAGATGGAGAAGAGGAGGGGGCCTAGGACTGATCCTTGGGGTACGCCAATAGACAGGGGGTGAGGAGAAGAAGAGGTCATTGGTGATTTTTAAGAGGGCTGTCTCAGTGGAGTGTTGGGGCCGAAAGCTGGATTGGAAGGTGTCTAGAAGAGAGTTAGAGAAGATGAAACTGGTAAGGCAGTTATAGACGAGCCGCTCCAGCAGTTTGGAAGCCAGGGGAAGAAGAGAGAAAAGGCGATAGATGCAACATCAGAATCGGATGAGGGTTTCTTGAGAGTGGGTGTAATTATGGCATGTTTTAGAGATTATGGAAACGTGCCAGTGTTTAGGGAAAGATTAAAGATGTGTGTGAGAGCTGGGATTAGTTTAGTAGAGAGGGGAGGGATGAGCTGAGATGGAATAGGATTCAAAGGACAGGTAGTGAGGTGAGAGGATAATATTAAGATGGAGACTTCATTGTCTTTTAAAGGGGTAAAGTAGTTCAAAGTGGCTTTGGGAATGGGCAGGGGAGTAGATTGGGTGTTGTTGGTTTGTTGAGAGGGTGGAGTGTGTGAGCCACGATGAGAGAAGAGTTCATTACGGATAGATTGAATTTTATGTGTAAAATGGTTGGCAAAGTCTGCAGCCATAAGACAGGAAGGGATGGGGGAAGGTGGTGGGCGGAGGAGAGTATTGAACGTGACAAACAGAAATTTTGGGTTGGTGGACGGAGTTGATATTAGTGATGTGAAGTAGTGCTGTTTGGCCAGGTTGAGGGCAGAGGAGTAGGCACATAGCCTAAACTTGTAGTGAAGGAAATCTGCTGTGGAGTGTGATTTCCTCCATAGTCGTTTAGCAGCGCGGGAGCACTTCTGAATGGTAATGTGTGTAGTGTGCCATGGTTGTAGATGAGATTGAGGGCGTCTGCGTGTGGTTATGGGGGCAAGGGTGTCAAGGGTGGAAGAGGGAGTAGAGTTGTAGTGTGAGGTGGATATTGAGGTTGGTGATAGTGCTGAGAAGTGGTTGGAGCACAGTGGAGAGCTGTGTAGGGTCGAGTTCTAGCAGGTTTATGTGGGTTATTTTGGCTGGGGTTGAAGAAGAGTGATGAGAGGAAGATGTGGTGAAGTTGAAGGTAAGAAGGTGATGTTCAGATAGAGGGAGAGGGTGGATGACTGGGTTGGAGGTAGGGCTAATACTGCTACTGCTAGGGAGGTGGGAGTGTCATTGGCAATGTTGAAGTCACCAAGTATCAGTGTGGGAATGTTGGAGGAAATTAAAGTGTGGGAGCCAGGTGGAAAAGATGAAAATTGGAGGGATGGGACACGGGGTATGAGATGATATGTAAAGCGAGAAGAAAGTAATACACCCACACCACCACCTTGTTTGTTCCGAGGTCTAGATGTATGACTGAGGTGAAAGCCACCATGAGAGAGTGCTGCAGGGGAGGCAGTGTCTGAAGAGGAGAGCCAGGTTTCAGTGAGAGCCAGTAGATTGAGGGAGTTGGTAATGAAAAGGTTGTGAGTGAAAGTGAGTTTATTGCAGATAGATTGTGCGTTCCAGAAAGCGCTGGAGAAAGGTAGATTGGAAGCTTTGTGACAAGTGATGGGTATCAAATTCTGGGTGTTTCAGGTGTTTGCTGCCCTTGGAGCAGAGCATGACTGAAAGCAGGTAGAAATGAGGGAGGGACCTGGGTTAGGGAATATGTCTCCAGCAGCCAGGAGAAGGAGGAGTGAAAGTGAGAGAATATGGGAGTGGGACTTACAGTGATGTTTCTGCTAATGAGTGTTGGGGGGGGTGAGATTCTGATTGGAGGAGGGAGTGTAGCTCGTGGGAGCAGATAAGGAAGGTGAGATAGTTATAGTATTGGGGGGGTGATATGGATAGGCTGCAAATGAAAGTCTGAGAGAGAGGCAGTAGAAGATGAGGAGGAGAAAAAAGTGAGAGAGCATTTCAATACAGTGTGTAGGTGTAGGGAGTGGATGAGATGAAGGTGAGGAAATAAAAAATAAAGAAAAGTTGTTAGTGACCGTGATGGGAGAGTAGCTGGGTTGTGTGTAATATATATATTTGTATTAAATTAATGAATTCATTAGAAGCAGGTAATGCTGAGTGAGCAGGTGTAAGTCAGGTGGGTATCTATAAGTTAAGACAACGCAAGGGTGGGTGGGAGTGGGTCAGGGAGGGAAAGCAGAGGAAGCAGTGTGAGCAAACGCCAGAGCAGATATTTCAAGATGGTTGCTGGAGGCTGAAACAAAGAAGAAGTAGTGAGATATAGTTTGGAACTAGCCCAGTATTTAAGCATTTAAAAGGAGCATTTGGTGCCGACAGATATGAAGGTGTGAAGGGAGTGAAAGCTTACAATTTCACAAAGTAGAAATAAAGTTACTATGTGAACAAAAATTATATCAGATATGGATATTCATGATTAATGTAAAAGGAGGATACAGTAGAGTAAAAGGTGAATCATTGAGATGGCTGTGTCTGCACTCCCCTTCCCTGTCTGCTGTATCTGATTCCCTGCATGGTCACACTCCCTGTTGTCTGCACTCTCCTTCTCCCTGCCCTGCCTCTAATTCTGTGCTTGGTCACACTCCCTGGTGTCTGCACTCCCCTTCTCTCTCTGCTGCCACTGATTCCCTCCATGGTCACACTCCCTGGTGTCTGTACTCCCCTTCTCCCTGTCCTGCCTCTGATTCCCTGCATGGTCACACTCCCTGGTGTCTGCAATCTCTTTCTCCCTGCCTTGCCTCTAATTCCCTGCTTGGTCACACTCCCTGATGTCTACACTCTCCTTCTTCCTCTGCTGCCTCAGATTCCCTGCAAGGACACACTACCTGGTGGCTAGACTCTCCTTCTCCCTGCCCTGCCTCTAATTCCCTCCATGGTCCCACTCCCTGGTGTCTACACTCCCCTTCTCTTTCTGCTGCCTCTAATTCCCTGCATGGTCACACTCCCTGGTGTCTGCACTCCCCTTATCTTTCTGCTGCCTCTAATTCCCTCCATGGTCCCACTCCCTGGTGTCTACACTCCCCTTCTCCCTGCCCTGCCTCTAATTCCCTGCATGGTCACACTCCCTGGTGTCTACACTCTCCTTCTCCCTCTCTGCTGCCTCTGATTCCCTGCATGGTCACGCTCCCTGGTGTCTAAACTCTCCTTCTCCATGCCCTGCCTCCGATTCCCTGCATGGTCACACTCTATGTTGTCTACACTCTCCTTCTCCATACCCTGCCTCCGATTCCCTGCATGGTCACACTCCCTGGCATCTACACTCTCCTTCTCTCTCTCTGCTGCCTTTGATTGCCTGCATGGTCACACTCCCTGGTGTCTAAACTCTCCTTCTCCATGCCCTGCCTCTGATTCCCTGCATAGTCACACTCTATGTTGTCTACACTCTTCTTCTCCATACCCTGCCTCCGATTCCCTGCATGGTCACACTCCCTGGCATCTACACTCTCCTTCTCTCTCTCTGCTGCCTCTGATTCCCTGCATGGTCACACTCTCTGGTGTCTGCACTCCCCTTCTCTCCTCTCTGCTGACAGGCTCTGTAGCTCAGACCTACACACTGTAGTCACTTCTCATGCGCAGCAGTGAGGGAGGAAGCAGGAAGTTGAAAGTGATTTGTGACTGGAGGAATGGGACAGAATTTAAAATCAGTAACAACAGCATGGAGGAGACACATCCACTGCTGGGGATATTAATAGCAAGAAAATAAAATATTGTATTACACTTTAAGAGGTGCCCCTCCTAGAGTCCCACCCTTAGGCACATGCCTAACTCGCCTTATTGGTAATCTGGGCCTGGGGACGGCAGAGTTGGAGATATAAAGATAGAGATTAGATTTAGGTCATTCAGAGGGGCAGTAACTGATAAATGTGCATGGCATGCTGCGGTCCATAGGGTCACAGAGAGTCGACAAGACTGAACAACTGAACCACAGCAAATTCCTTCTTAAATCAGTGGTAGAGCTACTGCTGGTGCAGCAGGTACAAGCACCAAGGGGGGGGGGGGGGGAGCACAATAGGGTAGGGAACCTTTGCTATAGGTCATGTCTCGATTAAAGTGGGAATCCTAATTTATTACCCTAGGGTAATCGGACCACATATACATGTTTTTGGATTTTTTTTTGTGCACAGCTACCTTTCCTGGCACTTGAGGGGAGGGAGGATCGTATATTATTTTGCACCAAGGCCCTGCATTCATTAGTCCTGCCTAACTCGCCTTATTGGTAATCTGGGCCTGGGGACGGCAGAGTTGGAGATATAAAGATAGAGATTAGATTTAGGTCATTCAGAGGGGCAGTAACTGATAAATGTGCATGGCATGCTGCGGTCCATAGGGTCACAGAGAGTCGACAAGACTGAACAACTGAACCACAGCAAATTCCTTCTTAAATCAGTGGTAGAGCTACTGCTGGTGCAGCAGGTACAAGCACCAAGGGGGGGGGGGGGGGGGCACAATAGGGTAGGGAACCTTTGCTATAGGTCATGTCTCGATTAAAGTGGGAATCCTAATTTATTACCCTAGGGTAATCGGACCACATATACATGTTTTTGGATTTTTTTTTGTGCACAGCTACCTTTCCTGGCACTTGAGGGGAGGGAGGATTGTATATTATTTTGCACCAAGGCCCTGCATTCATTAGTCCTGTCACTGTAAATGTATTATTTTACAAGAGATCGCAATGGTAGTAAACCAAATTCCGTGCAGCTGCTTATAGCTGCTTATAGACACTGCAATTTTCAATCCTCCGATCTGCATTTACTTCTAAATTCTTTTCTATCAAAGGACGTTTGGCTGATACCCCATCTGCAGCCTCATACATACTGTTGTATCAGAATTATTATACAGTTTTATTATGCAAGTACAAACCTAATGCTGGTTTTATGAGCCCATTTAGCTATTGTATAGTTATCCCACTGTAAACATGTATAGCATTATTGTTTTTTATTTTTTTTAAATAATATATAGTAAATGCCAATCCAAAATGCCAATATTTTTGTTTTTAACATATTTTTGTTGAAAAGTTTTAGCAGCCATACCTCTCAAAATTATATTTAATTTCTACCTTTATCTACCACCCTGCAAGCTGCAGCATATTAGGACAATCTCAGGAGGAGCATATTTTTGCCCATTATTGTAAAATTTCTAGAGTAAAATACTTTTCATGGATAATCATATACCTGTCAGCATTAGGCTGGAATCACAGGCAATAAACAGCTGCAATGTTATCCTGCTATTGTGATTTGTATCTATAATCAAGACACACTCTAATTAGAGGAAACCTCTGATTTTCTTACAACAAGACTCATAACTAAACACTTTACTATGTACACCTTATAAAAGAGCAAGTGAAAGAGTGATATGCTAGTCTTAGTGGTGATAGAAAAGGATCCCATATGTTTATTTAATAACTGATTGGTAACATAATCTGTATTTAAAAAAATAAATTCAATGTAGCTTTAAAAATGTATATTTGAACTTTAGTGTTGAAGAGACTAGCAGAAGTGCTCCTCTCCAATCATAAAAAGTGTCTAGGGGGACATGTAGACATATTTATGTTTTATGCTGCCCTCGGCCATTCAAATATGTGAATACTTTCAGTTGCCTATTTCCTGTTAATATATGTCAAATTATTAGTTCATGTGTGTTTATGTATATATAGGATATGTCTGACGTGTACAGTACAATATATTTTTGCATATAGACATGGTGGGAAAGATGTGAGGCCTAGCCAGAAGACAGAAGCCTGGAGTCAGATAGCTTCAGCTGTTGCGGCATTAGGGGTTGCAAATAGGAATGCAAGGTCTGTAAAACACAGATCTGATTGGTATAGATATTGATATACTATTGGCTGGCTACAGTGTGTGTACATGTCTGGTTATGTTTAATATTTCAACAATTGATGCTCAATGTGGATTGACCTTAAGATGAGGTGTTGTAGTTAATCAGAATATTGTTATGATTAATATCTTGTTCTTGTCTCTGTAGGTGTTAATAGCCAAATCTCATGACCATCAAGGCATGTTTTTCGTCTTCAAGCAGTACAATACCATCATGTGAATGAACACTAGACCCAGTTCCCAACAAGCATTCGATCAGTGTCATTCCCCACTGCACATGGATCTGAAATGCAAATTATGACTACAAATCTCTTCACTAATTAATATGGCTGGTGTGAGTTTCAATTATAATGAATAGTATTCCTGCTTTAGAGTTGCACGGTCCCATTAGGATCTGCTAATCCAAACCAGTAGTTATACATGCGTTTTTGTTGCATGTCATACCGTTAACAGTATGAAAGCGGATCAATGGATTATTTCCTTGGATAAATGTGCATGTGTTTAGGGGTAATATGAACAGTGTAATCTGTCTGACCTTGGTACCACCCATATACCAGTGAGATGTGATATCAGCATGGCACAACTATTCCATGTAGATAGTGATAGTACTTTTTGCTGAAAGATTATGTTCACAGTGAAGCATGCCTTGTTGTATTACACATCCTCAACATATTCCAGGAAGGCTGATTGAACAGGACATAATCAATATAGTTATCACTGCTCATAGATGATGTTCATGTTGATTGGTTTATTGTATTGTCCAGAGCAAAAACAATGTACTATAATAGAAGCTTAAGATTGTTCTAACACCTCCTCTTTATTTTTCCAGATTCCTATCATCTATTTGGGAATCAGCAGTAATGTATGAAAACACACTGTGTGTGGAATTGATTAGTATCACATGATCCATAATTTCAAGCATCTGTTTAAATTAGCAGATGGAGACCATATGGTTGCTGTATGCGCATTAATGGATATTTCTTTGAAATGGAGTGTTATATGATGTTCCTATGCCACATCTGATTATGGTTACTGTGGTGTCCTGACCACATGTGACCCTAGTAGATGCTATGCTTTATCTGTATGATGTTGTCTAACAGTTAACACTTTAGGAGTCCTTTGAATGCCCAAAGCCTTTTGCCCTTCTGCTATCCGTCAACAGCACACTCATGATATTAATGCACTATTGCTGATTGCTGATTGTGCTCTGTGTATGAAATAAAGCTTTATTATACTTTTCTCACTATTATATAATATTCTCAGTGTGTCATTGTGTTTTCAATGGTTGTGGTTATAGGACATCCACATACATCCCATTTGTGTCACATTCCTATCTGTAAACTAATGAAAACTAGTTACTATGCAATAGATTAATACATATAATAATAATAGTAATAATAACAAGATCATAACATATCATAATATGATATATATCATATATGATAATAAAGGGTATATACACATGACAGGCCCAATTTGTGATAGTGTGGGGTATCAACATTCCACTGAAGGCCTGATTGGAATATGACAGGGGATATTGTTACATAGTTACAAAGTATTTAAGGTTGAAAAAAGACTTTCAGTCCATCAAGTTCAACCTTTTAAGTTCTCCTCTGATCTGCAATATGAGGATTAACTATTAATTCATTAGTTGTTAATTAATTATTAATCAATTATTTAATGTTTTTTTTTATTTATTATTATTAATTAGTCCAGAGGAAGGAAAATAGAAAAAAAAAAAAAACACAAGCGAGACTTAGCCAATTGTCTCAAAGGGAAATGTAAAAAAATTGGATCAATACTGTCTCTCTAATTATACATGATAACCCTGAATTCCCTTTTTAATTAGAAATAAATCTAGTCCCCTTTTAAAGTTATCTATCGAATCCGCTGTCACTACCTCCTCTGGTAGAGAATTCCACAGATTAACCACCCTTACTGTGAAGAACCCTCTTCTTTCTTTGAGGTGGAATCTTTTTACTTCTAACCTCAAGGCATGTCCTCTTGCCAGTTGAAAACCTCTTGGCACAAAAAGCTCCCCTGACAAATCTTTATACTGACCCTGGGTGTATTTATATAAGGTAATCATATCTCCTCTTAGACGCCTTTTTTCTAAAGAAAATAAGTTTAATTTGGTTAGTCTTTCTTCATAACTTAGCCCCTCCATTCCCCTTATTAGTTTTGTTGCCCTTCTCTGTACCTTTTCCAGCTCTAAAATGTCCTTTTTATGAAGTGGTGCCCAAAATTGTACTCCATATTCCAAATGAGGGCGTACTAGAGATTTGTATAGTGGCAGAATTATATTTGCTTCCCTGGCTTCTATACCCTTCTTAATACATGCTAATATTTTATTTGCCTTTGCAGCTGCTGCGTGGCTTTGAGCACTGTTACCTAGGTGGTTGTCCACAAGCACTCCCAAATCCCTTTCAATATCTGATACACCTATAAATTGCATGGCTATTTTTCCTTCCCAGATACATAACCTTACATTTATTCGTATTAAATCTCATCTGCCATTTAGATGCCCATTCCTCAATTTTATGTAAATCCCCTTGGAGGGAAAGCACATCATTATCTGATTTAATTACCTTGCACAACTTTGTGTCATCAGCGAAAATGGAGACCCCACACTCCAATCCTACCTCCAAGTCATTAATAAATATGTTAAAAAGGATAGGACCTAGAACTGAACCCTGAGGAACCCCACTTACCACATTAGTCCAATCGGAGTATGTTCCATTTACAACAACCCTTTGCTTCCTGTCTTTTAGCCAGCTCTCAATCCATGAGCAGATATTTACTGCAATTCCTGTATCCCTTAGTTTGCCCAATAGTCTCCCATGTGGCACTGTATCAAAAGCCTTTGCAAAATCCAAAAAGACTACATCCACTGAGTTGCCTTGATCCAGGTTCCTACTAACCTCCTCATAGAAACTAATTAGATTTGTTTGACATGACCTATCCCTCATAAATCCATGTTGACTCCTACTTATAATCCTGTTCAAATTTGACATATTCTTGTGAATTGATTGATAGCAAAATACTTAATAGGAGGTCAGCCAATGATAATGGGCATACATCTTGGTACATGGCCACCAGCAATGACGTGGGACTTTCCAGGATGGGCATAGCAGAGATGGAGGTGAGTTGGCTGTTGCTGCATATGCCTTTGCACAGCCTCCCTGTGTTACATAGTTACACAGTTACATACTTACATAGTAATTAAGGTTGAAAAAAGACTTTCAGTGCATCAAGTTCAACCTTTTAAGATCTCCTCTGATCTGCAATATGCAGATTACTTAATAATTAATTCGTTGTTAATTCATTATTAATCAATTCTTTAATTTTTAATTTTTTTTTAAAATTATTAATTGATCCAAAGGAAGGCAAACAAAGAAAAAAAAAAAGTAAAACTTAGCCAATCGTCTCAAAGAGGGAAAAAGAAATTCCTTCCTGAACCCAGATATTGGCGATCGAATTCCTCCCTGGAACTATACTCTCTCTCTAATTTTCCAGGATCACCCTGAATTCCCTTTTTAATAGGAATAAATCCAGTCCCCTTTTAAAGTTATCTATCAAATCCACTGTCACCACCCCCTTTGTTAGAGAATTCCACAGATTAACCACCCTCACCCTTTTCTTTCTTTAAGGTGGAATCTTGTTACTTCTAACCTCAAGGGATGTCATTTTGTCAGTTGAAAACCTCTTGGCACAAAAAGCTCCCTTGACAAATCTTTATACTGACCCTGGATGTATTTATATAATGTAATCATATTTCCTCTTAGACACCTTTTTTCTAGAGAAAATAAGTTACAATTTGGTTAGTCTTTCTTCATAACTTAGCCCCTCCATTCCCCTTATTATTTTTGTTTCCCTCATCTGTACCTTTTCCAGCTCTAAAATGTCCTTTTTATGAAGTGGTGCCCAAAATTGTACTCCATATTCCAAATGAGGATGTACTAGGGATTTGTATAGTGGCAGAATTATATTTGCTTCCCTTGCATTATTCCCTTCTTGATACATGCTAATATTTTGTTTGCCTTTGCAGCTCCTTGGCTTTGAGCACTGTTACCTAGGTGGTAGTCCACAAGCACTCCCAAATCCCTTTCAATATCTGATACCCCTAGATTTGCTTAATTAAGATTATAAATTGCATGGCTATTTTTTCTTCTCAGATGCATAACTTTATATTTATGCATCTGCCATTTAGATGCCTCAATTTTATGTAAATCCCTTTGGAGGGAAAGCACATCATTATCTGATTTAATTACCTTGCACAACTTCGTGTCACCAGCGAAAATGGAGACACTACTTTCCAGTCCCACCTCTAAGTCATTAATAAATATGTTAAAAAAGAGAGGACCTAATACTGAAGCCTGAGGAACCCCACTTACCACATTAGTCCAATCTGAGTATGTTCCAATTACAACAACCCTTTGCTTCCCTGTCTTTTAGCCAGCTCTCAATCCATGAGCAGATATTTACTGCAACTCCTGTATCTCTTAGTTTGCACAAAAGTCTCCCATGTGGCACTGTATCAAAAGCCTTTGCAAAATCCAAAAAGACTACATCCACTGAGTTGCCTTGATCCAGGTTCCTACTAACCTCCTCATAGAAACTAATTAGATTTGTTTGACATGACCTATCGCTCATAAATCCATGTTGACTCCTACTTATAATCCTGTTCAAATAGACATATTCTTGTATATTATCCCTTACTAGCCATTTCTAAAGCTTCCCCACTACAGAAGTGAGGCTCACTGGTCTATAATTCCCTGGATTTGCTCTTGCTTCCTTTTTAAATATAGCTATAACATCTCTTTCCCCCAGTCATCTGGTAGAGACCCTGTGTTGAGTGAATCTTGAAAAATTAAATATAATGGTTTGGCTATTACAGAATCCAGTTCCCTCAGTACCCTTGGATATATTCCATAAGGGCCTGGGGCTTTATTAACATTTATTTTTTCCAACCTCTTTTGGATTACTTCCTGCTTTAACCAATTATTTGGCAAAGGTAGTTTAGCTCCATTATGTTGCAGTGTCCCAACCACTGGTACCTCCCTTGTGTATACCGAAGAAAAGAACCAATTTAGCTCATCTGCCGTTTCCTGGTCACTAATTATCAGACGGCCTGTATCACGTTGTAATGTTCCTATAGCCTCCTTCCTCGCCTTCTTCCCATTAATATACTTAAAAAATATTTTAGGGTTAGTCTTACTATCTTTTGCAATTCATTTTTCATTTTTTATTTTAGCCAGTCTAATAGCTCTTTTGCAAGCCTTGTTGATTTCCTTGTACTCCCGTAAAGCAGTCTCTGTCCCCTCTTGTTTGTATAATTTAAATGCCTGTTTTTTACTCTGTATCTTGATCATTAAATCATTGTTAAGCCACATTGGATGTGATAAGTATGTATATTTAGTTAGGATTTAATAGTTGTCCATTTATGTTCAGTTCTCTGTCCCGGTCTATACTTTGTATTGCTGCCCTTAGACCATTAAAATCTGCCCTTTTAAAATTAACAGTTTTTCTTCGCCCCTTAAAATTTAGTTTTTTTAATTCAATCTCAACTGAGACTTTGTTGTGATCACTGTTTCCCAACAGTTACCCTATTCCAACATTTGATACTATATCAATACTATTTTTGATGACTAAATCTAAGATAGCCTCATTTCTAGTAGGTTCTTGTATAACTCAGGCCAGATAATGATCTCCGAGTGTACTCAAGAACCTGCTCCCCTTAGCTGAACTACTGGCCTCATTTACCCAGTTTATTTCAGAGTAATTAAAATCTCCCATAATTAGAACTTGCCCATGCTTAGCTGCATTTCCAATCTGTAACAATAATTGTATTTCCTCACTTTCAGCTATATTTGGGGGTTTATAGCATACTCCTACTAATTTTCTTTTGGAATTTGCTGCTCCACTATTTAACTCTACCCACAAACATTCAACATTACCGCTAGTTCCGCCATACATATCTTCTCTGACTATAGGCTTAAATTCAGGTGTGTTTGCGGCCCTTCCTGATGGGTTAGAGTAGATTAGTGTGGTGTACGTTTCTCTGGTCCCCTTGTGGTTTGCAAGGTGGTTGTGGTAAAGGGGCTTGTGTACCTGCATGAAGCTGTGAGCTATACCATGTAGGACATGTGTAGGTCAGCAGGTGATAGCAGAGAGGTCAGACAAATCACAGTCCACTAGAGAAAAAACTGGCAACCCACTCCAGTATATTTGGCATGCAAAACTAGTGGAACCGCATAGGCAGAGACCTAGCTAAAAGTGCTGCAGTCCATAGGGTCACAGAGAGTAGGACACGACTGAAGGACTGAACAACAAATAATAAAATGTTCCCCTGGTACTTGATATATGTGATGTGGCAGTGTAATGTGGCCATTATTTTTAGGTTATTCTTAAAGAGCATGACTATATGTTGACTTGTGGCTGCATTTATAAGCAAATAAGCATTTCATGCATATTAATTAGTTGTTTTGAAATGCTAATTAGTAGTAGAGGCAAAATAAATACCTGCAATGCTATCTACCACTCTTTTCAAGTCACACATTAGCATACAGGAGCAAATCAATGTAAATATTTCAGAAATGATTTATTGTAGAGTCCATTTAACACCTTAAAATTAAGAATATCCTGATTCCATTTCACCAGGTCTCAGTGAGTGTTTTCTGCTGTACCGCGCCATAGCGCTCAGTCAGCACTATGGCGAATTGGAGAGCATTGAGTGGGAATTTAAAGGGCTAAAGAGGTTTTGGCACTGAAAACGCACTATTGCGAGGTTTAGAGCTAAGCAGGGAATTACAGGAAAAAAGAGCGATATAGCGAATCAGCTAAGTGTTAGTTTTAAGCCGGGGATACCTCTATAAGCAATTTAAGCCGGATATACCTGTATAAGGGATTCTAAAAAAATTTAACTTGATGTTGTTTCAACAACAATTAAAGTTTGTTCCTGTTAGTTCTAGGAAACTGCACCAGTTATTGGAAAAGATTATGCATATGGTCGATTATTAACCTTAAAAGGTAGGCATTTATAAATTACTTGAAAAGATCTTCCCTTTCTGCTAGTAACAAATCTAAGATAATTACCCCTCACAGTGGTGGGGCTGATAAACAGGAAGAACATGCCCTGTTGCTTAAATGGTAATAATCACTTTGGCTTATACACATAAAAAAATTATTCCAATACTTTTATTTATATCAACTGGGCAACCTCTTATCTATTATCAGCCTCATGGTGAGAGTTAATTACTTTAGATACATTTAGTTTCAGATAGGAAGTAACTTTTGGGTAGTTTATACTTACATTTCAAGCTCAATCATTTAACATTTTTAGTCCAAATTTTAATAGCAACCAATTGCAATAATGTTTATTTATATCTATACCTTTTACAACTGTGGCCTTTTCTGTGTCAGTATAAGCAAAACATTTTTTGTAGAACGTTTCCGTACAATTTTTAGATATTTGACTTGACAGGACTACTGAGAAAAAAAATTGGAATAATATTTGTTCTTTTACGGTTTCACGTGAAAAGACTCATTCCATATTACTGATTTTGCTTTATTTTTCTGTAATATAATTTGTCTCCACAATACTTTTTGTAATGCTGTTTCTTTTGCAGGATACAGACAGGATTTTTTTGGGCTGTTTCAATTTCAGACAAAGTAAATGGATTAGTGAATTATTTATAACCTTTGACAGCTAGTTGGTAGTTCTTTTTTTCTATCTGGACATCAGAACATTTTTTGCTGTCTAGTTTTCAGAGACATGCCAATGTTTCAAGGCTTTCACACATAGACAACATTTAATCAGAAGACATTTTATTTGTAGGATGCAGGCACTGATGCATCCCTGCTGATTTAATACCCTCTCTCCTGAGGGCTTCTGTATAGTAAAAATAAAATAAAATAGAAAATATAAAAAGAAAGTGCACATAGTGTTATAACTCCTATTGTATCAACAAATTGCTATTGTACCTTTGCTTTTAAACCACACAGGGTTCTTTATCATACAGTGCAAGTACTGAAAAAAGCAATCACAAAACTAATCTATACTGAAACAAATGCTTATCAAATTTCCACAATATTAATAAAGCTCACAATGAGTTATGGCACAGTCAAGCTTATCAATGACACTGACATCCGATTTTCATAGACAAAATGTTTTATAGAGATAAACAAAAAGCCCATTTTTTGTATTACTATTTGTATGCAACTATGTTAATAACTACAGGTGGCTATTTTATAATGTTAATGTGAGTTAACCTGTCTGTCCAAGACCACCCTCATAGTCTGCTTATACCAATATTAATAAACTTTATCACCGATTTCTTAGGCCTTACCACTCTCCTATCCATTCAAACCTATACCCCATATCCACCCTATCCTAGAACACCCCCCCACCACCATTGCAACATCCTTCCACCACATCCAACACACATACCACTATTAGCTAACACATACTTACCATACACCATTACACCATTACCTTTACACCTTAAGCTATTGCATGTTTCACTGGAGATGAGAAGCACTGATGTAGTCCCTTTTTTAGCTAATTAGCTTTTTTTCTCTTATTTTCAGGTAGTTTTGAAATACAGCATTTCAATGTGTTGATCGCCAAGCAGTGGTACCTTTTGCTGTAAGTAAAGCATGGACTGTGCACACCAACAACATACATGTGCATAACCACATCTGTTCTGAACACATCGCAAATAGCTTTATATTTCAATAGTGTGGATGTCACAGTCAATTCATGTTGGCAGGAGTAATCTAAATTATTATGACCTAGCTCACTGCAACAAAGTCATAATATTGGCTTTATGTAGCCATTTCATGCTTCTTGGCAATTATCATGTGTGTCTCTCCAAAAGACACGCCATGAAACATTCAACTCTGTGGCTCTTTGATGTCTATAAAAAATTAATAGGATGCACATTGAATATAGAGATTTTTGCAGAGTAAGTGCTCTTCTTTAGAGTGTCATCCCAATGCATCAGTGTGAGATCTGAGATCAGTAATAAAAATATGCACAGTATATATTACAATAGACTCTCAGTGATCCAGCACCCACTGGAATTGATAGATGCCAGATAAATGTAGTTTCTGGGTGTTTGAGAGTCACTATTAAAATAGGCCTAGATTAGCTGCACATAGGATGCTCTGCTAAGTATATTTGTCAGTGATGGCTGTTCTGGCAGCAGCAGCTTTCACTCCTCACTTGCACACAGGTACGTTTGGCTGGAGGGTGCGGAACCCGGGCAATGTAACGCCAACGCTGCCCTGGCTCAGTCACTTATGCCTGTCTGCTTCCAGGTAAAATAGAATTGCAGAGACATACAGTGGATGAAATCTAGGTGCCTGTAAGCATTCTGGGGCATGACAACCTGGCTCCTGGTATTTGTTGAGCCCTGTAAAATAACATTTTTATTTAAAGTACAGTATTCAATTTTTTTTCTGGTGGCTTGAGTTCTGGTTAACTGAGAGTCTACTGTACTTTAGAGTTTTACAGTTAAAGGGATATGTAAGTGAGCTGGATTATGAATTTATCTGCTAGAGGAGATTTAGTAGTGTATAAAAACATTTTTGCACGTGGCTGAGACAGCTTAGGAAGGGAAACCAGCAGTTTAGGGCAGAATGAATGATTCCTGATACTTATCAAGACTTATTATTTTAAAGATTAGTGTTATGAGGTACAAACCCATATTGCCAACGAAATGAATCCAAATTTTTGCATACATGGATAATCTTTGAGACAAATACTGACATATAATGAATTCAGCGTTGGGCTACCTAAATACTATTTAGCAGGAACTTTAAAAAGTCTCCTTAAGGGAGACTCCCTATCTTTAACCTTAAGTCATATCAGCACCATTTATTAAATACTGGAATACCCTATAGTGAGTAAGCTAGGGGTAAATTACTTTAAAATTACCCTGAGGCTGTGTGCAATATCACTGATAGTATAAAAGGGATTCCTTAATTTAAATGGTATATATAAAAGGAACGTGATTACTTAAAAGGAGTTAGAAGCATCTAACCATTCAATCTGTATATATGATATATTTAGAAACCCCAGTTTCCTATAATTTACCATTTCTCTATTAAAAGGGAGGTATTTCCTTTTAAGTGTTTTTAAATTCTGTTTTTATTCTTGTATGTGCAACGCTGTCTAACATATGGTATAATAAAATGTACCTTTGTAAATATGTGAAACAATATTTTTCCCCATATAATTTTTGAGTTGCATGAAAATATCTCAAAATAAACATTAATTAGCTTACCTTGAAGTTAGCAAAATGTCCTATGTTTTATGGCATTTTCATTTGATTGTGTACTCCCCTAGAAAATCCCACCTGAATTAGCATAACATTAAAATTCTGAATCAGGCTAATACATTGTATAAGTCTTGACCTCGGTGGCTTCTAGTGTGCTCAGTACAAGAACTTCAACAGTTACTTCCTGTGCTCTCTACCAGAAAGGTCAAAATATGTACCCTGCCTTCTATGCATGTGAACAGCTGGATTTGACTTTTGTGCAAATAACTTTGTAAGTAAACTAAACTTTTCTATATAACACATGTTTTCATACACTACTAATTCTCCTCTATCAGATGCATTCATAATCCAGCTCGCTCACTCACCTCGCCTTTTAATACAGCATTGGTAGCACTGATTGTATATCAGCAGCAGGGGGAATAATTAATGGAACACTAAAATGTAAACCTTACTGAACTGTACATATTCAACCATTTTTTCTCCTTTCCCTCCTTCTTTTTATTTTTGAGGAGGGGGATTGCTGTGCCTACTCCCCCTGGCGTCATTGACTCACCTGGAGAAGGGAGAAGTAGCCCTGGAGGTCTGGAACAGCTTGTGAGGGAAGATGAGACGCAGAGCAGCCCAGCGGCGGTGTCAGTGGAGGTCAGGACGCCATCGGTAGGTGAAGAGGCGTCGCGCTTATCAATGCGCAGGAAAAGATCCGGACATTGGTGTCTGAGAGGTCTGATAATGTAGCACAAGGTTGGTTCGGACCAGTTAGGGGAAGAATTGAGATTGGGAGAGACAGAGGCACAGATAAGGGGCATCCCCGAAGAGGAGTCCACGTTAAGGCTCAGGTTCTCCTGCTCAATCTACAGGGCGTGGTGAGCATAAGAGAGGAGAAAAGAGAGCAGAAAGGAGCTCTTATAATTACAGGAAGGACAGAGTACAGGAGGACCCCAGTAGAGCTAAAAAGATGGAGTGTTTGGTTAAAACAGTATTGTAGACTTTCAGACAAGAAGGAGGATGCACAATTATTGTTTGCAGGTTTTAGTAAAGGTTTTGTTATCCCCTTGGGAATCGAAGTTTCAAAAGGTGGCCCACTCAGGCTAAAATCTGCGAGGGACAACCCTCAGGAGGTGTGGAAAAAATGATGGATGAGGTAACAAAAAGGAGGATGGCAGGACCTTTTGGAACAGTTCCTTTAGAGAACTCAAGGGTGTCATCATTAGGTTTGGTCCCAAAGAAGGAGGAAGGCGCTTTCAGGCCAATACACCACTTGTCATAACCCAAAGGTTCCTCAGTAAATGATGGAATAGATAGGGACCTCTCTTCTGTTACTTACACTTCATTTGAACAAGCATTGAAGTTGGTTGGAAGGGCTGGGAAGGGAGCGTTGCTAGCCAAGGTGGACATAAAATCAGCTTTCAGGTTGCTGTCTGTTCATCCAGATTCTCAGTATTTACTAGGTCATATTTTGGGAAAGTACTTTGTAAATTTGTGTTTGCCTATGGGATGGTCTATTTCATGTGCATACTTTGAAAAATTCAGTTCCTTCTTACATTGGGTGGTAACTAAGCAGGCGGGCTTATACTCAGGGGCTCATTACTTAGACGATTTTCTATTTGTGGGTGCAGGTGGTACGTCAGTGTGTGATACATTACTACATAATTTTCATAGTATTGCAACTGATTTTGGTATTCCCATAGCAGAAGAAAAGTCAAGAGGCCCTTGTACTCCTTTGTGTTTTTGGGGTATTTTTTGGGTATACGATCGTTTGAATGCAGATTGCCAGGGGATAAGTTAGAGGATTTAAAAAGGAATGTGTTGGCAGTTAAAGCGGCAAAAAAGGTGACATTAAGGGTAATGCAGTCATTGTTAGGCAAATTCAACTTTGCATGCAGAATTATTCCAATGGGCAGTCCATTCATTCTACGACTGCTTCTTCGCCTCCTGTGGTCAGGTTGCTAAGACAGCTGGTTTTGAGATGTTTACAGTTTAATATATTAGTGAGGGCTTTGCATCTCCCAGGAGTGAAGAATGTAGTAGCTGATGCATTATAGCGTTTCCATTGTGAGAAGTTTAGAAGAGTAGTGCTGGCGGCGGATGCAGAATCAAAGTTTTTTCCTCAACAGTGGTGGAACATGGGGAACTGACCGGGTATGGAGTACTGCCTGGCAAAATAATCTTCCTTCATTGTTGTATAAGAATAATGTTAACGTATATTAAACTTTTCCTTTGTTAATCACTGATGGAATATATAATGTTTTTTCAGGTTCGCCTTTACAAGTGTGGATTGTGGGGCATTCTTAAATATATTGGGTGAGAAGGTCAGCATCGATTACGGATGGAGGTCAACAGTTGTGTTTCCCAGTTGAGGTAGCACTGTTTAAGTGGTTTGAAGTTCAGGGATTAAAATGGGAGCAAGTTTTGGTGATGGTTGTAAGTTATGCCAGGTCCTTCCCTCCACCGGGAATATTAGTTATACATGCTGGGGAAAATGATTTAGGGACAACCCCTTTAAAAGAATTGGTTCATATGATGAAAAGGGATGTTTTTCATTTGTGTCAGTTTTTTCCAGGCCTGGGAATAATAATAATATGGTCTCAGGTAATGCCTAGAATGAAATGGAGGGGGGCATTTAATCACAAAATGCTTAATAAGGCAAGGCTTAGACTAAATAACATTATGGCATCCTCCATAAGAAAGCTGGGGGCGGGGGGGGGGGGGGGGGGGGGGTCAATTAGACTCAGGGACTTAGAGATGACAGATGCAAAGTCATATTATTTATCTAATGTTGCTCACCTTAACAAGGTGGGCCTTTCCCTGTTTAATTACACATTAAACCATGCTGAGTTTTGCCTGTGCTGAACCCGGAGGGCTTGCGGGAGGTGGGGGTGCTGTATCACCTGAGTTTGGAGCTCAGTAGATTGGAAGATATCCATTTGGTTGGTCCCAGTGGCCTCTTGTACATGGGGGTCCATTGGGCCTCTGTGGTGGGGGTGGAGCTCCTTTCCTAGGTCTGGTGTACAGCTAACTCTGATTGTAAATGTTACAAGTGTTAATAAAGCTGTGGCCTGATAATACCCAAGCAATGGTCTTGTGTCATTATTTAAATGGGTAATATTGGGTGGTGGTAGGATTTAGTATCAGGACGGACCAAGTCATGTGTGCTCAGGTCATGTGTATTCAGGTTGTATTTGGTTGAGCTCAAGTGCATAACTGTATGATCTTCATTGTAGCCGTGCTTGTAGTGTTGGCGGCACGCATTGTACTGACTTTATCCTCAATGTATCGGACATTATGTCATATGTTCAGGTGTTAATGATCACACTGATTCATAAAATATGTATATTTTTTTGATTGATACACATGAACATTGCATTTCACATTTTTCATATTATGTATTAATCTCACAAATATAAAATTTTATTATAAATAAGAAGAGAAGATACACATTAATTGCTGAGACAAGATTATTGTTAAGGGGGATTGTAAATGTATTAGTAGTTCAGGTGGGAAGGTGTTATCCCCTGGGGCTCTGTATTAAGCAGGTGTGACTTACCATCAGTTGTGTGTCAGTGTTTCTTTGTGTGAACAGGTATTTGTAATTGACATTGTGACTTAATTAATGATTCTTTAGTATTGCTGTTGAACGCTGGATTAACCAGTAGAAAGGCTTCTTTTGTGCTTTAGGATGTGTAGGCCTCAATTTTATTTTACTAGAACGCTGAAAAATCCTTCCTATGCTATTTTCTTCTTTACTGGGACACTTATAACAATTTAAGTGTCTTGTAAGTGTTCTTGTGCAGATTTGTCTCACTGTGAACACTTGCAGTGCCTTAACAGAACACTTATAATTGTCAATAAGTTCAGTAATCAGTGAACAGTTCACACATAGAAATCACTCTTAAGGTTTCGAGACAGTAAAATGCAAAAGCTACATGGTTCCCTACATCTAAAGTTCACTTGCAAGACTGCAATGGTCCAATAAAATATTTAATTTAATCTCAGTACAGAAGTCTATATAATGGACTAGTGTTGGTAACACAGGTACAAGTTAACTATAAAACACTCATACTCTATTTGATTACTTTGAACTGTGCAACTGATTTTCATTTCTGTAAATAATGGGATATTACATTACACAATGATATAATAGCCTTTAAGATGACATTTAGTACATGAGAAGATAGAAACTAAACATATGTTGCAGCACGGAACTGTGCCTGCTGGAAATTACAAAATTCTATTATTTTCAGATGCTACCAATTATAAAAAAAAACTTTTGGTGGCCTGTTTAAGTTACTTATATACTAGTGGTCCAATATAGAATTTCCAATGACACAAGTAGACTGATAATTTTAACATTTTATGTTCATGGCTTAAATAACTGATGTTGCTAGTCAGTTACATACTTCACAAATCTGAAGTTTTTCTAAAGCTACAGTTGTCCGTAAAATTTGCTTTGAATTTGACAATATCTCACAGAAGATATTACAAAACGTATAATCTTGTCATAATCTTGTTACATCTCGATTACCATATCCCATCCTTATTGGCCTTTCATCCCATCGCCTGCATGCCAACTTCTCAACAACAAAGTTAGTTGTATTTATCAATAATGCTCTACATCGGGGTGGGCAAGTCCAGTACAGGAGAGCCCCGCATAGGCCTGTGTTTGAGGATATCCTCAAATATGAAGAAGTGATTAACTCACCTGTGTGCAGCAAGGATAATCTCAAATCCTGACCTGTGTGGGGCTCACCAGGACCAAGCTTGCCCACCCCTGCTCTACATCATCAAACAGAGCACTGAAAACCAAGCAAAAAAAAAAAATGTTTTATGTATTGTATATTTCACTTTTATATATCACACAGTTAAAGGACCACTGAAGTTGAAGATAAGATGGACTCCTTTGTGAAGTATGTAATAAACTAGCAAAATTAGCAGTTGTGCAAAACACTGACATATAAAAAAAATGTTTTGTTGAGAAAATTAAAATGTTTGAATTCTTAGTGCAGTGTTTCATCACTTCATGGGTCATGAGGGTGTGTTTTTTTATAAATCAGTTGAAAGAGGGGTGAGGAAGAGGGAACAGGAAAAAGTCTGCAGTATTTGTTAGACGACTGGATAAGATCGAAATTCACACCACACTTCTTCCCAATATCAGTCACAGGAACAGCCAGTTTGCATCAATAGATACAAGCATTGGGCTCAAGAAATATAAAGGCCCTTCTCACACAATATTAATAAAAAAAAAACATACACATAAACACAGCAATTAAAAACAACCTTTATGACTTTTTCATTGCTTAAAGGAACATTAAATTGGTAAGAAATAGACACCAGCATGAGAAAGCTGTTACAAAGGCATATTAAAACAAAGTTATAGAAATGTTTATTTTAACCCATTTTGCAGCAGTTAACCTGCCTCCCAGCCTCAGCACAGGTAATGTGTTGAAAGCTTGACCAGGAGACAATTAAAAGTCAGGTGTGGGGTATATGTCCAATATTGGTCAGTCAGAAAGTGTTTCTAATCACAATAAATGAAATAAGCTAGTGGAAGAAACAACATCAACATAATAAAAGTAGCCCAAATAGTATTACAAATGGAATATATAGGGGTATATATATTTACATAGATATATTGACATGAAGCAATACCTCGTTTAGCGCTCCACATGCGTTTCTGCATGCAGAAGCAGAAAGTGAAACAGCACTTAATGGGGCATTCTATTCGCCAAAGCTCTCAGACAGCAATGGTTTTATTTTTAAATCACCACTGGTGTTTCTGCCCAGAAGAAGGTTTAAACGATCTTTGGCAGTTTTGAATCCTGGTGCTCTCTACTGTTCTCACGATATAAAGGTGGGCTCTGGCATTCTCTTCTAGACAAGTCCAGTTTTATCAACGCTGAAAACTAGTTCTGGAGGATAATTTCCTCTTTCACTTATGTCTTATAAAGTCAATGGAAAGGCTGCAGCTGCTTCAGTATCAACACTCGCAGCTTATCCAGTGATTTGAATGTAATACAAGTTGTTTCTTTTTTAAATCTATCAAACCAACCTTTGCAAGCTACAAAGTTTTCAGTTTTATTGTTTGTCTTTGAATGTAACTATAGATATTTCTGTCCTTTTCCATGATGATTGCCTGACTTAGTGGCATGGTGTGTTTTGTTTCATCATTGAGATTTGGTGGGCAAAAAATGTGCTATTGCTAGGTTTAGCGCTGAGTGGGGAATTAGAGCTAAAAAGAGCACAATAGCTAATAAGCACACATCGGGGTAGCATTAAGCAGGGTTTCCCTTGCATAGTAAAGTTATGAACAGAAGAGCCTACTGGACTGTTTGAGGTTCATCAGTTATTATATGTGTGGTTAGAAGGTACTAACAACTTGCTTAACAGTTATATCATGGGTGTAATGCATAGATGTAGTTATATCATGGATGTAATAAGTGCATATAGTACTGTCATTGATTAACATTAAAATACTGTATCTGTATTAGAAGTAGGATAGTAGGCAGTCATATCTGGTATATACAAAGGGTTAAATCATTCTAAAGAATTTATATGGCCCTGTGATCGGCCACGTGTGAAGGCTCTAGCTTTAGTCATGAATGGGGGAGCTAGTTTTATGGGAGATAAAATGTGTAATGAGAACAAGAAAGACCCCTCTATACATCTCTAAATCATGTGGGTGAGGGGGGATAGCAAGCAATTTGCCTAGGAGTATGGGCTAGAACTGGGAGTGAGATCTTTGTGTGTTTTTAGATATCTCTGTAACAATAAAGAAGTGGCAGTCTGATTTTGGACACACTACAAAGGTGGTGTTGGAGTCTGCTTGTACTAATCAAAGGTACATGGTGTGTGATTCTGAGATCCTAAGAAAAGGGGTCTGATGGTGCCTATCTCTTCAGAAATGATGCTGTCATCTGAAGTGTCTGCTGGTGTTGAGATCTGAACAAACAGTTGGGACCCATAGAGAGAGAGAGAGAATTGGGGTGAGCATAGTCCCCCCAAATCGGGCGGGCGTAACAAGTAATAAATAGAGGATGATGTAAATTTGTTATCTTTATTGTTGGTGTTATTTGATTTAATGTATTATTTTCATGTTGTTCTTCCATTTCTTTATTTGATTTATTTCCCACTTGCTATTAGAAACACTTGCGTGTTACTTACTAGATGAGATTATCTGTCCTGTGATGGTGGGTCACTCTTTCTTATCTGTGCAAGTTAGACCCAGCATCACAGCTCACACTGGTGCCTTGCAAAAGTATTCCCCCCTTGACATTTTTCGTGTTTTGCTGCCTCACAACCTGGAATTAACATGGATTGTTTGAGGATGTGCATCATTTAATTTACAGAATATGCCCACAACTTTGAATATGTTTTTTTTAAATTGTGATACAAACAACAAATAGGACAAAATAACAGAAAAAGTCAATGTGCATAACTATTAACCCCCCCTAAGTCAATACTTTGTAGAGCCACCTTTTGCGGCAATCACAGCTCCAAGTTGCTTTGGATAAGTCTCTATGAGCTTGCCACATCTCACCACTAGGATTTTTGCCCATTCCTCCTTGCAAAAATGCTCCAGCTCCTTCAATTTGGATGGTTTGTGCTTGTGAACAGCAATCTTTAAGTCTGACCACAGATTTTTAATTGGATTGAGGTCTGGGCTTTGACTAGGCCATTCCAACACATTTACATGTTTCCCCTTAAACCACTCAAGTGTTGCTTTAGCAGTGTGTTTGGGGTCATCATCCTGCTGGAAGGTGAACCTCCGTCCTAGCCTCAAATCACACACAGAGTGGTACAGGTTTTGCTCAAGAATATCCCTGTATTTAGGACAATCCATCTTTCCCTCAACTCTGACCAGTTTCCCAGTCCAAGGTGCTGAAAAACATCCCCACAGCATGATGCTGCCACCACCATGTTTCAATGTGGGGATAGTGTTCTTTGGGTAATGTGATGTGTTGGGTTTGCACCAGACATAGCGTTTTCTTTGATGGCAGAAAAGTAAAATTTTAGTCTCGTCAGACCAGAGCACCTTCCTCCATACATTTTGGGAGTCTCGCACATGCCTTTTCGCAAACTCAAAATATGCTTTTTGTTTTCTGCTAAAAGTAATGGCTTTCTTCTGGCCAATCTGCCATAAAGCTCAACTCTATGGAGCGTATGGCTTATTGTAGTCCTATGCACAGTTACTCCAGTCTCTGCTGTGGAAATCTGCAGCTCCTCCAGGGTTACCTTAGGTCTCTGTGCTGACTCTCTGACTAATGCCATCCTTGCCCGGTCCGTGAGTTTTGGTGGGCAGCAGTCTCTTGGCGGGTTTGCTGTTGTGCCATGTTCTTTCCATTTGGTTATGATAGATTTGATGGTGCTTCTGGGGATCATCAAAGATTTGGATATTTTTTTATAACCTAATCCTGACTTGTACTTCTCAACAACATTGTCTCTTACTTTGGAGAGTTCCTTGGTCTTCATGGCAGTGTTTGGTTAGTGGTGCCTCTTGCTTTGGTGTTGCAGCCTCTGGGGCCTTATATTGCACACAGGTGGACATAATTTCACTAATTATGTTACTTCTGAAGTTAATTGGTTGCACCAGAAATTTTTATGGGCTTCATAATAAAGGGGGTGAATACATACGCACATGCCAATTTTCTGTTTTCTATTTCTAAAAAATAGTTTGATGTATAGATTTTTCTCATTTCTCTTCACCAACTTAGACTATTGTGTTTTGATCCATCACATAAAATTCAGATTAACAAAACATTGTACTTCAGGCTGTAATTTAACACAATAGGTAAAAAGTCAAGGGGGTGAATACTTTTGCAAGCCACTGTATGTCTAGCAGCTCCACTGGACTGCAATATACTGTGTGGTACAGTAATAATTTGCTGAACCACATCACATCACCCTAAAAAAGGGATGCATAGCCACCCAGGAGGACTGTAAGGGCAATGGGGTTACCAACTATAAACTCTGTGGAAGGAATAAGATTTATTTATTGTAAAGTGCTTTGGGGCTATCTTAGCCTGTCTCTTTGTGCCCTTTCACATAATGAAGAGCAGTACGGACGTGTAATGATATAGGAATCACAAGGTTGTGGAGACGAGTAGCCAAGGTCAGCAATAATCCAGTTCAGCAACTTGTAGGTGAAACAGGAACAAGCTTTATTGAAGGAATCAGGAACCAACAATAATCTGGCAAGGATACAGAGACAGGAAGTGCCTTATACAGGCCAAGAACCAGACAGCTGACCAGACACAGCTAAAGAGAGTTGTCACGGATTACATTGCTTTTAGAGTCAAGGTATCAGATCTCAGGCAAATCTGCAAGAGGCAGGCTGGTGTACCGGTAGGGAAGAGGTCCAGCAACATGCAAACCAGGGTTTGAATCCCAGCAGAGTCAATTCCTCACAGGATGACTCTAGTGGCCCTTTAATCATGTTCTTAGTCAAACTCAAGGTTTTCAAACATATATAATTTTTCTTCTTGTACAGTGGTCCTTTAATGCCTAAATTGTTCTAGGTTATGACAATGCTGAGCTTCTTACCCTAGTCAGGTTCTGCAAGGACCAAAAATCACATGCACCCTACATATGTCAATAAATGTTCCTTGCTGCAAAAATGTAAGTGTATTCCTTCGGGTAATTTAGAAATATATAATCACAAAAAAGAGAGAACCAAAATCAAGGTCCAATCATTTATGCGGCCTATAGCAGTTACCACTTACAAGCCAGCAATAGTTGCCTTAAGAATGGGACATTAGTGCTTTGAATAATTGCTAGTCCAATAATATTGGGATAATAGAATGAGGCAGTTAGTCCCATTGAGGACATTAGGCTTGAAATTTATTTTCATTTTTAGCAGTATGGATGTGGTATATGTATATTAAATTGTCTTTAGAACTTTGCATTTGGTACTTCTCATGTATCTGGCATATATTACCATTACTCACAGGGCATTCAGCTAGTTTTTGGGGCATACCGTAGCCCATAAGGAGGTCTCAGAAAGAGACACAGGAGTTTGATTTGATTATATACTAGCTCCTTTACTTATAATGTGGTTGTTGTTCAAGTCTATTAGTTTGTGGGGCACACCATAGCCCTTCAGTCAAGAGGTCTCTGAAACAAGACATAGTGATGCTACTCCTTGACGAGTTACATTTTCTATTTTTGTATATATATCAAGTACTATTTGGGTGCTAAGTTCTCAGTCTTATACCTAATAAACCATTTTGTTTGAATTTTATTAAGTCTATTAAGGTATATTAGTAGACATATCCTTTCAAATAACATTAACCCATTATTGGAATTTGTGGCAAAGATTTCCAAATACACATCCCCTCTAGAACTACTAGTATTATCAGATGGTTATACATATTTTTTAAGCGTCAGATTTTTTAAAAGCACCATAGTTGATTTAAAGGTTTACCTAATTTAGAAATATTCTTAGGGAAAACTTTGCAGTGAAGACAGTATAAAAGCATTTAGAGGGCACTTGTAATTTATGGTCCTTTCAAGACCTGAGAGAATGTCCCATTAAGCTCAATAAATTGCAAGAAGCAAGCTGACTCAATTTAAACAAACCGTTTGAATTATATAAAATCTCACACTGTAAAACAATTACAAAAAGGTTCAAATTTATGTTTTTATACATTTACTTCTTGATTTTGAATGCTCTGGAGTGACTTTGGTTAGCAAATCACAGTAAGTAAGTCATTTGATTAGAGTATAAATGGCGTGTAACATGGATGTATAAATTACCCTGAAGAAGTTGGCTTTGAAACATGTTGGCATTTGTTTGTTCCAGTACATTGTATTACTTATATGTTTTGAGAATAAAGACATCTTGTAAACAGATTCATTTGGTGCATTTGCTTATTATTGTTTTGGACTATTTTCACCATTTGGGTTTTGTTACTTGCTCTCTCCCCTGTTGCTTATTATTGAATTATATTTGTTTTACATAGCTTGATTCCTATTTAATTGAACTTGAGAGGCTCTTTTGTCGTTCATTTAATGTAAAATCGCTAAATCTTAAATCACTTATTTTTCTTGCAAAAAAGAAACAATGTTTGTAGTCTTTCAAATAAAGTATTTTAAATGCATGATACACAGTTTCATCGGACTTTGAAAAAAAACTCAATAAGAGAAAGTAACTGGGCAGAAGTATTGCAAGCTCTTAGCAAGTACCCTGAGGTTTTTGTTGTTTTTGCCAAGTTGCACTCTGTGACGAGAGCGCTGATCCATTCTAAAAAGTGGATTTTGTTCTTGGCTCTGTCTTTGATAGAATTAAGCTCGGCTTTTTTACTTCTAAACAGGGCCTATGGGCAGACAAAGTTGCTGTTTGAAGGGGATTTTAGCAGATAATAGCAAATGCAAATAATGCCGTATGAATGACAATTTACTATTGGAAGCACAAAAATCTGCTAAAAAACACGTGATTCCTGCACAGATCCGAATAATCTGGATGTGTTCCAGCACTGTGCATGATCCTAGGTAAAACTGCCATGCAGAGAGAAATTTCATACACTGGGGAAGTTACTTTTAATTATTTTAACAAAGCACTAAAGGACCAATGTGGTCAGTTTTGTTTTATATTGTTTTCTGAATAACTAAACGTGATATTGAGCAAAATGTTTTTTTAGAAATGCAAATCAAGCAATAAATAAACACAACATTTATATTTTTAATTATTATTTACTGCATGGGTCCATTTTGCTTTCTTGACTGTTAATTGCTTAGTAGGTGCGTCCTTGAAAACTAATGACCTTCTGTTGGCTCTGGCAGATTTTCTTATTGTTTAGACAGCCACTTTCTGGATATTGAAATGTTCTAAATTGTCAGTTTTGCAGCAATGTAGTGAGACAGTTCTCTACATCCCACAATGCTTATGTGTGGGGCCAAGAGGGGCTGTGGACAGCAGGGGCACCATGGGGGGTCCACGTCGGGCCATTAAAGGTTGGACTAGGGTCAGTAATGGGCCCCCAAGAGCAGGGCCCCAATGCATTGCACCAGCTGCACCGGCGGTAGCTCTGCCACTGCGCATGATGTATATACCGTATATACTCGAGTATAAGCCGACCCGAGTATAAGCCGAGGCACCTATTTTACCACAAAATACTGGGTGAAATGAGTGACTCGAGTATAAGCCGAGGGTGGGAAATGTGCTGCCCCTGTGTCCCTCTTGTGCCCTCTGTGTCCCCCTCTTGTGTGCCCTTTTCTTGTGTCCCCCTCTCTCTCATGTGTCTCTTCTCCCCTCTCCCTTCCCTGTGTCTCTTCCCCCTCTCCCTTCCCTGTGTCTCTTCCCCCCTCTCCCTTCCCTGTGTCTCTTTCCCCCAGTCCCTTCCCTGTGTCTCTTCCCCCCTCCTCATTCTCAACCTCCCTCCTCAACCCCACTCTTCATCCTCAACCTCCCTCCTCATCCTCCCTCCTCATCCTCCCTCCTGAACCCCCTCATCCTCATCCCCCCTCCTCAACCCCCCATCCTCATCCTCAACCCCCCATCCTCAACCCCCTCCTCATACTCAACCTCCCTCCTCATCCGCAACCTCCCTCCTCATCCGCAACCTCCCTCCTCAACCCCCCTCCTCAACCCCCCATCCTCACCCCCCTCCTCAACCTCCCTCCTCAACCTAAACCCCACATCCTCAACAACTCCTCAACCTCCCTCCTCAACCTCCCTCCTCAACCTCAATTCCCCTCCTCAACCTCCCTCCTCAACCTCCCTCCTTATCCTCAACCTCCCTCCTCATCCTCAACCCCCTCCTCATCCTCAACCCCCCATCCTCAACCCCCCTCCTCATCCTCCCTCCTCATCCTCAACCTCCCTCCTCAACCTCCCACTTCATCCTCAACCTCCCTCCTCAACCCCCCTCCTTAACCTCAACCCCCCATCCTCAACCTCCTCCTCAATCTCCCTCCTCAACCTCAACCCCCCATCCTCAACCCCCTCCTCAACCTCCCTCCTCAACCTCAACCCCCCATCCTCAACCCCCTCCTCAACCTCCCTCCTCAACCTCAACTCCCCATCCTCAACCCCTCCATCCTCAACCTCCCTTCTCAACCTTAACCCCCCTCCTCAACGTCCTTCCTTATCCTCAACCCCCCTCCTCATTCTAAATCCCCCCCTCATTCTAAACCCCCCTCCTCATTCTACTACTGGGGGGAGAGTGACTCGAGTATAAGCCGAGGGGGCCCTTTTTAGCCTTAAAAAAAGGGCTGAAAACCTCTGCTTATACTCGACTATATACGGTAAGTGGAATAAATAAGCAAAAGTATTTTTTTCTTTTTTTTCTGGAACTCTCTTGCTTTCTTTATTATCCAGCGGATATTGGCAATTTGATATCTTGTGCCTCTGCCTCTGTGGAACCCAGCTTGCACATCTGGTAGTTCCTGGTCCATATATTGTTGAAGACGAGCTTGTAGAATCTTAAGCATTACCTTGCTGGTATGTGATCATTCTTTGGTACTGACTTTTTGGACTGAAATTTGAGTTTTCAGGCATAAGGCAAGCAAAATGTTCACAGCATCATCTTGTATTATTTTGAATAGTTCACCTGGGATTCCATCAACTCCAGTTGTTGTCTGCACATATGGTCCTTCAAGTGATATCGGTTGTCCATAAAACATATACAGCTATACCTTGTTTAATGCTGTAGATAGGTTCCAAGCAATAGGAGTGTTAAGAGAAATAGCTCTAAACGGGGTTATTTTAACATAGGGTATAATGGGTTAGGGGAACTCATGAAAAAAAAATACACAATTGCAATTGAAATTTAAACTTTTTTTGCTTTATATGCATTCCAAACAAACAGCAAACATAACACTAACACAAACTGAACATTAGCAGAAATATAATCTTTAAATTTGTGATGTTGAAGCTTTTGGATCACCCTGGATTCAGTTTTTTTTTTAGAATTAGAGCATTAAAAAGGGTTTGGCAGTGCGTTAATCAGGGAATTATGGGTCAAAATAGTGTGATAACGAAACAACGCTAAAAGAGGTAGTATTAAGCAAGATACAATTATAGGCATACCCCTTTTAACTCTGTAGATGTGTTCCTAGAAGACCAAGTGCTAAACAAAAAAAATGTTAACGGGTCAATTTTAACATAGAATAAATCACACGTAAACTCGATTTTAAAATTCCTTCCATGGCTCTTGGTGTTTTTGAAGGATACACAAGCATCAAATGAGTGTTACTTGTGGATGTGTCAGGCAAAAAAAACTGTGTTATATCCAATGGGGGATGTGTCAGGCAAAAACAGCGAATCAGTGTTAAACGGAGTCTGCCTGTATATATACAGTTGTGCTCAAAAGTTTGCATACCCTGGCAGAAATTGTGAAAGTTTTGCAATTATTTTGAAAATATGACTGATCATGCAAAAATAAATTCTTTTATTGAAGCATAGTGATCATATGAAGCCATTTATTATCAAATAGTTGTTTGGCTCCTTTTTAAATCATAATAATAACAGAAATCACCCAAATGGCCCGATCAAAAGTTTACTTAACCTTGAATGTTTGGCCTTGTTACAGACACACAAGGTGACATACACAGGTTAAAATGTCAATTAAAGGTTAATTTCCCACACCTGTGGCTTTTTAAATTGCAATTAGTCTGTGTATAAATAGTCAATGAGTTTGTTAGCTCTCACGTGGATGCACTACGCAGGCTAGATACTGGGCCATGGGGAGCAGAAAAGAACTGTCAAAAGATCTGCGTAACAAGGTAATAGAACTTCATAAAGATGGAAAAGGATATAAAAAATATCCAAAGCCTTGAAAATGCCAGTCAGTACTGTTCAATCTCTTATTAAGAAGTGGAAACTTCGGGGATCTCTTCATACCAAGCAATGGTCAGGTAGACCAAGAAAGATTTCAGCCACAACTGCCAGAAGAATTGTTCGTAATACAAAGAAAACCCCACAGGTAACCTCAGGAGAAATACCGGCTGCTCTGAAAAAAGAGGGCGTGGTTGTTTCAAGAAGCATGATATGACGATACTTGAACAAAAATGAGTTGCATGGTTGAGATGCCAGAAAGAAGCCTGCACTGCGTCAATGTCACAAAAAAGCCTGGTTACAATATGCCCGACAACACCTTGACACGCCTCACAGCTTCTGTCACACTGATATTTGGAGTGGTGAGACCAAAATAGAGCTTTATGGTCACAACCATAAGCGCTATGTTTGGAGAGGGGTCAACAAGGCCTATAGTGAAAAGAATACATCCCCACTGGGAAGCATGGTGGTGGCTCACTGATGTTTTTGGGGTGTGAGCTCCAAAGGCACAGGGAATGTTGTGAAAATTGATGTCAAGATGAATGCAACATGTTATCAGAAAATACTGGCAGACAATTTGCATTCTTCTGCACGAAGGCTGTGCATGGAACGCTCTTGGACTTTCCAGCATGACAATGACCCTAAGCACAAGGCCAAGTTGACCCTCCAGTGGTTACAGCAGAAAAAGGTGAAGGTTGTGGAGTGGCCATCCCGATAATATTATTGAGTCACTCTGGGGAGAGCTCAAACATGCAGTTCATGCAAGATGACCAAGAACTTTGCATGACCTGGAGGCATTTTGCTAAGACGAATTGGCAGCTATACCACCTGCAAGAATTAGGGGCCTCATAGACAACTATTACAAAAGACTGCACGCTGTCATTGATGCTAAAGAAGGCAATGCACAGTATTAAGAACTAATGTATGCAAACTTCTGAACAGTGTCATATAATTTTTTTTTTTGGTGCCATGTTTTGTTTTGATGGTCCCATTCTGTTATAACCTACGGTTGAATATGAATCCCATAACAAATAAAAGATATATATATATATCATCAAACCACTCTGGAGAGATCTCAAATGTGCCGTTCATGCAAGAAGACCAAAGACTTTGCATGACCTGGAGGCATTTTGCCAAGACGAATGGGCAGCTCTACCAGCTGCAACAATTAGGGGCTTCATAGACAACTATTACAAAAACAGCACACTGTCATTGATTCTAAAGGGGGCAATACACAGTATTAATAACTAAGGGTAAGTAAACTTTTAATCAGGGCCATTTGGATGATTTATGTTATCATTATGAGTTAAAAGGAGCCAAACAACTATGTGATAATAAATCGCTTCATATGATCACTATCCTTCAACAAAATATATTTTTTCCATGATCAGTCATATTTTCAAAATAAATGCCAAAATTTCACAATATCTGCCAGAGTATGCAAACTTTTCAGCACAACTGTATATATATGGTACTACCTGCTATGTGTTTTCTTTCTTCTGCATTGTTAAGTTTCATAACTTTACAATGCAAAATATTAAATACACTCTGTATCTAACATTACAGGAAATATTTTTGTAGCATACTTTTTAAAATTGCAAGTTTTCATTAATTTGAGTGCATAAAAACATGCAGTGTACTTGTTAAACCAATGCGCTTTGCAAACTGTTATGAATCTTGTGACAGAGAGTTAAAACCATGTGGAAAAGTGCTATCCTTTATGAAACTGCTGCCCAATTGAGTTATATTTGTTTTTTATATTTAGGGGTTTTAGAGTGACTGTTTACATAATGAGATTCATCAGTGCATTATGTATACAGGCACTAAATAAAACCACCTAAGAAAACTGAGTACAAAAGTCGTCCATTTCTTTTAATAGTTATATTGTTGTTTTTCACTCCTTGGTATTTATCAAGATATGTATTTGTTATATGCAACTATATATTTTGCCCTTCAATTTCCTGACTCTCGTTTGTTTGAGTACTCCATATTTCTTATTACACAATCTCATATTTAATCAGTTTTTGTGTTAAATAAAGTTAGTATCAAGATGTAAAGAAAACTAGGTCAGCTGAAATGTTTCTCTAACTGGTGTGGAAATTGACCCCACTTCTGCCTTCTCACTAGAATAAGAGGAAGGAACTCTTGAAAGGAACAACTCTGCAACATAAAGGTAGCCTGGAAACCACATGACCCACATCCGATAGATACACTCTAAATATATGACATTCTTAAAGGGCCATTGTAATGGCCCAGCTTTCATGACTACAGGGAGTGCAGAATTATTAGGCAAATGAGTATTTTGACCACATCATCCTCTTTATGCATGTTGTCTTACTCCAAGCTGTATAGGCTCAAAAGCCTACTACCAATTAAGCATATTAGGTGATGTGCATCTCTGTAATGAGAAGGGGTGTGGTCTAATGACATCAACACCCTATATCAGGTGTGCATAATTATTAGGCAACTTCCTTTCCTTTGGAAAAATGGGTCAAAAGAAGGACTTGACAGGCTCAGAAAAGTCAAAAATAGTGAGATATCTTGCAGAGGGATGCAGCACTCTTAAAATTGCAAAGCTTCTGAAGCGTGATCATCGAACAATCAAGCGTTTCATTCAAAATAGTCAACAGGGTCGCAAGAAGCGTGTGGAAAAACCAAGGCGCAAAATAACTGCCCATGAACTGAGAAAAGTCAAGCGTGCAGCTGCCATGATGCCACTTGCCACCAGTTTGGCCATATTTCAGAGCTGCAACATCACTGGAGTGCCCAAAAGCACAAGGTGTGCAATACTCAGAGACATGGCCAAGGTAAGAAAGGCTGAAAGACGACCACCACTGAACAAGACACACAAGCTGAAACGTCAAGACTGGGCCAAGAAATATCTCAAGACTGATTTTTCTAAGGTTTTATGGACTGATGAAATGAGAGTGAGTCTTGATGGGCCAGATGGATGGGCCCGTGGCTGGATTGGTAAAGGGCAGAGAGCTCCAGTCCGACTCAGACGCCAGCAAGGTGGAGGTGGAGTACTGGTTTGGGCTGGTATCATCAAAGATGAGCTTGTGGGGCCTTTTCGGGTTGAGGATGGAGTCAAACTCAACTCCCAGTCCTACTGCCAGTTCTTGGAAGACACCTTCTTCAAGCAGTGGTACAGGAAGAAGTCTGCATCCTTCAAGAAAAACATGATTTTCATGCAGGACAATGCTCCATCACACGCGTCCAAGTACTCCACAGCGTGGCTGGCAAGAAAGGGTATAAATGAAGAAAATCTAATGACATGGCCTCCTTGTTCACCTGATCTGAACCCCATTGAGAACCTGTGGTCCATTATCAAATGTGAGATTTACAAGGAGGGAAAACAGTACACCTCTCTGAACAGTGTCTGGTAGGCTGTGGTTGCTGCTGCACGCAATGTTGATGGTATACAGATCAAAACACTGACAGAATCCATGGATGGCAGGCTTTTGAGTGTCCTTGCAAAGAAAGGTGGCTATATTGGTCACTGATTTGTTTTTGTTTTGTTTTTGAATGTCAGAAATGTATATTTGTGAATGTTGAGATGTTATATTGGTTTCACTGGTAAAAATAAATAATTGAAATGGGTATATATTTGTTTTTTGTTAAGTTGCCTAATAATTATGCACAGTAATAGTCACCTGCACACACAGATATCCTCCTAAAATAGCTAAAACTAAAAACAAACTAAAAACTACTTCCAAAAATATTAAGCATTGATATTAATGAGTTTTTTGGGTTCATTGAGAACATGGTTGTTGTTCAATAATAAAATTAATCCTCAAAAATACAACTTGCCTAATAATTCTGCACTCCCTGTATTAAGTACCCAAGATCAATATAAACATTTTCAACATTGTGTGACTGACTGATCTTTTATAAGAAAACTTACACAGAAACTGCTGTTTTCCCTTGAAACTTAGTTTAGACTCCTATCTTTTCCAGACAAATTTTTCAGGCTGTTACACTTATCTACTAACCTTTTGATAAAGTAGTAGTATTGTACACTACCTCAAATCTTCCAACAATCTTGAAATCAATACCTCTTTTTCTTGAAGTTAACTCTTTTTCTGAAATATACTTCCCTCCTGAACTTTATTAATTAATTTAATGTATTTGAAAGTTTATATCTCATCTGTAACCCACAGGGTTTTCATACTTCTTTATGATTTTTTCCATTCATAGTAGACATCTAAGAATCGGCTATTAGAACATATCAATATTAGAACATATCAATATTACTGAACTCATAATATTTGGGTGAGAATCCCTTATTTCTGTTAGTATAATCTGATGCGTTGCACATGTTTTACATATATTTTAGGTATTGTTTATTGTATGTGAGAGTGCTAGAATTTCTTGTTATAATTAGCTATGCTATAACTTCCCATTACTTACACCATAGAGTTCTTTGTCTAAAACAGTAGCCTTTTATAGATAACCTTTTGTACTAACATTTCTAGCTTATTTATATATTATTACTAGCTACTTGCATGTCAAAAATGACGGGAATAAAATGTTAAGGCTGGCAATGCTGTTTGCCACCCAATGTGAGCACCTTCATTGTGGTATATAACAAAAATGATAACCACAAAAGGTGTTCTACTAATATTTAAGAGTTGACTGTATCAACCTAAAAGAATATCAGAATTTATATAAAAAATTAACACCTTAAGGTTAAAGACAATAAGCCTAAAAAGGTAAAAAAGTGGTCACTAGAAAAAGATAATTAGCAATTTAAAACACACTAATGTATGTTAAAAGCATGGGAAGGCATAAAAGCACATTATAATTAATTACACAACCCACAAATATGCAAGTACAAAATATTTTTTTAAGGTTTTTTTTTTTTGTATGAAATGGATTCTGGGACTTATGGGGTTAATACATATCATGGAACCCGCATAGACTAGAACAGTTGCTTTAATGATTTTTATTGATTTCTACATTGCTGGATTGCAAGTCTGATCGCAAAATTTACTTCTCAACACTAATTAATTAGTAGTCTGTAAGTGAAGTTTAAGTATTAACTCCATGTTTTACTGATTTCATGATGATGGTCTCATTTAGTACTGGCCATGTCTAATAAGTATTGCGAATACTGAGAGAGGGCAGTTGCGAGTTAGAGACAATTAAATGCGTTTAAATGTTTCGAAAAAATGCAACCCAGAGCCAAACTTTCGGGTTACAGGCATTTACGGGCTTGAAATTGAATGGGGCCCAATGTCCTGGAATAAAGGAGAGTGACAGGGTGTCAGATAATAATTTTTTAAGAAACTTGATATAATCACAATATGGAAGATCTGACTGTCTACATATATTTATGACTTTATATTGACCCATATGGGGACAGAAAAGGGAATGCACATTTTTTTTTTGCATCAGGTTCTCCATTAACTTGCTCCATCACTGCAGCTACTAATAGTTGACTACATATTGCTTTCCCTAAACGCCAGTGGTCCTTTACGCACCTGAGATTAAATAAAGTAAAGCTGTTTACATAACTATATAGCTTCCAATATAGTTTACTGTGCTAATTCACAACACAAACACTAAAATAAAGTACACTTGCACTTTAAATGAAGCAGCCTTGGGAGTAGCTGAAGATTTCCGTGCTCAGGGTATAGTTGACTACACTTAGCTGAGTCGTCCAAAGGTTAATTTGGGTACAGGTGGCAAAAAAGAGAGCCGCTGAAGCAAGATAAATCTGCTCAAATGCACCTATTATAGCAATATTTATTATGCTCCACAAATTATTTTAATCACATTATATGAACTTGGGATATAATAGAGTTCCTTCAAACATAATTTTAAATGATTTATTAGTTAGGGAACATTTCTAATTAAGAATTTGTAAAAGCCCATAAGTCACTTACACACTTCGTGTTTAGAATGCATTTCACATACCCTATTAATGAAATCACTTTACTCAGAATAAATATATGATTTAATTTATGACTAAACATAATTAGTGCAAGGATAGCGAAAAGACAGATGAGGGGGGCGGGGGGAACTTGCTCTTTACACAACATTCATAGAGCAGGCCTTATATAGGAATACACTTGGAGTTCAACATGTGTTTAATGAATATAAATGGATTGGGCCGTCAGTGACGCCAAAATGTGCTAATTAATTATCTCAGATATGACCTGATATTTGAAAACTGTTACATTAAGGTGACTTTTGTTTGTTGACTAATGGATGGTTTACAGAAGATATTGTTAGTATACATCATAGATGACAAGTTGTGCATTTTCTTACAAGTATGAACATAAAATGTGATATGTATCTTAAATATAACAATATATTAAATATCATTTAAATTCACAGTCATTAAAAAATGACCTTATGTTAGGAAATGTACCTAAAATCACTGGTTTTACTAAAAAATCCCTTCTGTAAGCTTCTCTAAGAACTTTTAAAAGTAAGCATGTTGGTGACATACAAATTATGAACTGTGTCCAGGAGCTTTTCCAGACACCTTTCGATATTTTAATATATTTATTCAAAAGTATTTTATATATTTAAATGTATATAACTATTTTATTTAAGGAGATTTACTAATTTACAAAGCATCATGTAATTACAAGAAGGGAGGACCTATGTAAGGGCCAGGCATGGGAGGAAGCATTTAGCACTTGAACATACTCCAAAACAACTGGGAGTACTACTTAGCTACCCTCTCATAGAAATTAAAATGTCCTCTTGTGATGATTCTGGAAGTAGCCCTTATAGTCTCTTAAGAATACATTTTGATCAAAGTCTAAACAGGAGCCACATTTTAACACGTTCTTGATGCTTCTGTTCCCTATTATCTGCTCCAATGGGAAGTCAGGATCCGTAATGTTATTAAAAGCAAAGAAGAACGAAAGAGAGTGCAAAGAAGCGAACATAGTGAAGTACATAATTTGTTTCCATTCTATATAGTTGGTGATAAAGTATATAAATCACCTATGGCACCTAATTATGGTTTTCTGGTGGCTGTGAATCTCTGCATGCATGTGCACTGCCTCCTCCACACGTATGAGCCCACATACTCGTTGTCTACATGCACATTCTAACTCTACAGTGAGCTCCAGAGGTTGGTCATGAACATTTACATGCAGCTGCCTACCTGCTGCGCAGCATAGTGTAGCAAATTGGGTTCAACAATCAGAATCAGGAAGAAACCAGCTATTTTCAGTGTAAGTTTTTTTTTACATTTACAAAAGATCTTTTTTATTACAATAAACTGAGACCTTGGTTATACTTTACTACTAAAAAGTTATGGATGTCACACCATTACAGTTTTCCTTTATTAAGCCTATCATGAGACATAGTTCAAAGTCATCAGGAAGACTCTGCAGAATTTCACTGTGAAGCCCAGCCGGACTCGGATGATGCTGGGAAGATGAGACCAAGAAGGACATTCCCAAGGTTATTTATATCCTTGGAAAGGGAGGTGAGAGTGTGCCACCTATCCATTTGTGTAATTAAGTTGAACTGCTTTATAATTACTATTACAATGCCTCACATTTTTGAGTGCGATTTCACAGGCTCTGTTTGTATTAGAAAACATTAGGAGCAGTGCCCATGAAGGCGGATCTTTTTATTCAGATACATTTCTATATCAGGGGTATAGCTGCAAAGCACTAGGGCCCAAAACAGGACAGGGGCCTTTGTTACTAACATAAAGGCGAACTCCTAATTTACTAAGGGAGAGAGGCTGATAACTATTTTATAGAATGCTGCTATAATCACCTTATAGGTGATCAGACATATATTTTTGAGTTTTTTTTACTGCTATAGGCATCTACTTTGTATAGAAATGTTGCAAGGGAGATTCGTAAATGATTTGACACAGAGGCCCTCCGTTCACTAGCTGGGCCAATATTCAATATGGAACATAAATATATCTATCTATCTATCTATCTATCTATCTATCTATCTATCTCTCTAACTATCTATCTATCTATCTATCTATCCCCCTTCTGAATATCTACTTTATTGTGGTGAAGAGTCTTGTGTACCTCAATGAAGCTGTGAGCTTTACCGTGTAGGGTCAACCAATATGTGGTAATAGCAGAGAGGTCAGTTAAATCATGGTCCACTGAAGAAGGAACTGGCAACCCACTCCAATATCTTTGCCAAGAAGCCCTTATGGATAAGCACAACCAGAGACATAAAGATAGTTATGCATGGCATGCTGTGGTCCATATGGTCACGGAGAGATGGACATGACTGAATAACTGAACAACAACAAATATATATATATATCATATATTTATCAGGATAGAAATACAGCTCAGCATAACGAGTAATTTAAAATCAAAGCAAGGCAAAAATATTTGATTTTTTTAAATTTATATTACTATTTTATTCAAGAGGTTTTACTAAGATACAAAATATCATGTGATTAAAGGTGGACAGTTTAATGGTATGGAAAGGTAACAGGGTAAGAGGAGATGGGAGTTCTGAGAGGTTTGAAATTTGTGAAGGTCACATTATTAGATATTAACTAAGATAAAATAAGTAAATTCTAAATACTTTAATTTACTGATGACACCAACAGACTAGATTGCTATAACCATTAGCAAGACTGCATCATTCATAGTTGTAATAAAGATAAAACTAATAGACACGTGAAGAGCATACTTACAAATCAACCAGAAAATCTATACTTCCAATGTAGGAAAAATCTATTATTCCTCTGGGCAGCGTTGTATCATATCACATGCCGAAAGCAGCAGCACCATCCATCATTCCATGTAATGAAATACTATTAATCATTAGTGTAAGTTTTCCAAAGTAGATACCTGTGTTTCTATTACACATTCAGGCAGCATTCTCATTATATGTTTACTTTGGCTATACAAGTTACTACATTCTTTGTGTGTACAAAAATTCCCCAAACTATATTTTGCAGTTAATTTATATTTATACTGATTTTTCCATTAATAGTAGAAAAGGATTGTTCATAGTATTTAGGTTATTTGGTGACATTAGCCTGTTGATAGCATCCAAGGGTGTAGGAATTGGGTGGGGTTGGGCAAACTCCCCCAGGTTATATGATTAGAATGAAAGAGATATTGTTCTTAAAATGTTTATAATTTGTTTCTTTAATCCACTGAGTGGCAAGGACCAGTTTAGCTCGTCCTTCACACTCAGACGGGAAATGGCAGGGAATTATGTTTTTTATATTATACATTCTCTCATCATATCTGCCTTGACTACTGCAACTCACTCCCTGCTGGTCTCCCCATCATCCACATGTCACCACTCCAATTTAGAATGAATGCCTCCGCTACACACATCTACCATACCCAACGCTCAATGTCAGCATCACCTCTCTGTCATTCATTCACTCTGACTTCACATAACCTTTAAAATAAAATTTAAAATCAAGACCCTAACATATAAAGCCTTCAACAATAATGCACCCCCTTAAATCTCTGCTCTCATCACGCCTGTAGGACTTTTCTTGTACTGCCCCTATTCTTTGGAACTCCTTGCCTCACTCCACTAGACTTTCCTCATATCTCAAATCCTTCAAAACCTCACTAAAAACACATCTATTTAATGAAGCTTATAATGTTCATACTTAATACACCCAATGTCTCTATCACCATCCTGTTTCACATCCAAATCCTTTAGCCTGTAAGTTTGTGAGTTTTCTATTCTATAGGATACTTGAGAAAGACTTCGATATGCAAGATTTTAAGCTCAAAGATACAGCACTCTATTCGTTTAATTTTATTGAAATTGGTTTTACCTTGTTCTCGTCCTATGTATGGTGCTGCGGAATATGTAGGCGCATTATAAATATAAGATAATAATAATATATACTTTGTATACTTTTTAGAGGAGTTAGGTACCTTATCCCAGGTGTCTTGCAGGAGAAAAAAAGATCACAATGCACATCAGTGTGCTGTGATCTCTTCCTCCCCTGCACACCCCAGCACCTCCCTCTTATCTTCTCTTCCTTTCCCTGCCTAGATTACTCTGATAGCCATATTAGTGTAAACTGGACCACCAAAGGAAGAGGGGGGAGAGGTACTGGAAAGGGAAGGAGAGGGAGATTAAGAAATTGTAGTGCATTGAGATCTCTTTCCTCCATCTAAACATGAGGCATAAGGTACCTACAGTGGGGGGATTTTAAACATTTGTCCACTGACAAAGAAATGATCAGTCTATAATTTTAATGGTAGGTGTATTTTAAAAGCAAGAGACAGAATAACAAAAAAAAAGAACAAGAAAAAATGCATGTCAAAAAAGTTATAAATTGATTTGCAGGTCAGTGAGGGAAATAAGTATTTGATAGCGTATCAATCAGGGGCTCCCGGGTGTCTTTTATACATGTAATGAGCAAAGATTAGGAGCACTCTATTACAGAGAGTGCTCCTAATCTAAGCTTGTTACCTGTATAAAAGACACCTGTCCACAAAAGCAATCAATCAATCAAATTCCAAACTCTCCACCATGGCCAAGACCAAAGAGATATCCAAGGATGTCAGGGACAAGATTGTAGACCTACACAAGGCTGGAATGGGCTACAAGACCATCGCCAAGCAGCTTGGTGAGAAGGTGACAACAGTTGGTGCGATTACTCGCAAATGGAAGGAGCCCAAAATAAATGTCAGTCTCCCTTGGTTTGGTGCTCCATGCAAGATCTCACCTCGTGGAGTTTCAATGATCATGAGAATGGTGAGTAATTAGACTGATCATTTCTTTGTCAGTGGACAAACGTTCAAAATCAGCAGTGGATCAAATACATTTCCCCCCCGCTGTACTTCCTCTACAAAGTAGGAGATGCAGGTGCTGTTGTAAACATATATATATAAAAAGGGTAATTACTTAAAATAAATATAAGAAATAAAAGAAATATTTGTACTTTATATATATATATGTATATATATATGTATATATATATATATATATATATATATATATATATATATATATATATATATATATATTTGCATAGTAATTAAGGTTGAAGAAAGACTTTTAGTCCATCAAGTTCAACCTTTAAAGATCTCCTCTGATCTGCAGTATTCAGATTAATTATTAATTGATGGATGATCCAGAGAAAGGCAAACAGAAAAACAACCCAAGTGAAACTTTGCCAGTTATCTCAAAAGGGAAAAAATGTATTCCTTCCTGACCCCAGACACTGGCGATCATACTCCTCCCTGGATCATTAATCTCTTATTAGCCAGAATAACCCTTAATTCCCCTTTTTATTTAGAAATATATCCAATTAATTTTTAAATTTATCTATTGAATCCGCTGTCACCACCTCCTTTCTAACATCAAAGGATGTCCTCTTGTCAGTTGAAAACCTCTTGGCACAAAAAGTTCACTTGACAAAGCCTTATATTGACCCTGGATATATTCATATAAGGTCACCCCCCCTTAGATGCTTTTTTCTAGAGAAAATAAGTTTAATTTGAAAAGTCTTTCTTCCTAACTTAGCCCCTCCATTCCCTTATTAGTTTTGTTGCCCTTCTCTGTACATTTTCCAGCTCCAAAAAAAGTAATTTTTATGAAGTGGTGCCAAAATTTGTACTCCATATTCCAAATGAGGGAGTACTAGGGATTTGTATACTGGCAGAATTATATTTGCTTCCATGACTTCTATGACCTTCTTAATACATGCTAATATTGTATTTGCCTTTGCAGCTGCTGCTTGACATTGAGCACTGTTACCTAGTACTCCCAAATCCCTTTCAATATTCAATACCCCAAGGTTTACTCCATTAAGATTATAAATTGCACAGCGATTTTTCCTTCCCAGATGCATAACTTTACATGTATTCATATTAAATCTCATCTGCCATTTAGTTAGCAATTTCTCTAATTTATGTAAATCCCTTTGGAGGGAAAGTATATCATTTTCTGATTTAATTACCTTGCACAACTTCGTGTCATCAGCAAAAATGGAGACAATGCTTTCCAGTCCAACTGCTATAAATATGTTAAAAAGGAAGGGACCTAATACTGAAACCTGAGGAACCTCACTTACCACATTAGTCCAATCTGAGTTTGTTCCATTTACAACAACCCTTTGCTTCCTGCCTTTTAGCCAGCTCTCAATCTACTAGCAGATATGTTCTGCAATTCCTGAATCCGTTCGTTTGCTCAATAGTCTTCCATATGGCACTGTGTCAAAAGCCTTTGCAAAATCCAAAAAGACTACACCCACTGAGTTGCCTTGATCCAGGTTCCTACTAACCTCCTCATAGAAACTAATTAGGTTTGTTTGACATGACCTATCCCTCATGTTGACTTCAACTTATACTTGGATTTCTTCCTGCGTTAACAAATTATTTGGTGAAGGTAGTGTAGCCCCATTATGTTGCATTGTCTCAACCACTGGTACCTCCCTTGTGCATACAGAATAAAATAATTTATTTATCTCATATGCCTTTTCCTGATCACTAATTATCAGACGGCCTGTTTCACATTGTAATGGTCCTACAGCTTCCTTTCTGGACTTCTTCCCATTAATATATTTAAAAAATATTTTAGGGTTACTCTCCTTTGCAACTAACTTTTCATTTTCTATTTTAGCCAGTCTGATAGCAGTTTTGCCAGTCTATACGTTGTATTGCTGCCCTTAGACCATTAACATCTGCCCTTTTAAAATTAAGAATTTTTTGTTGGCCCTACAGTTTTGTTTTCACTCTCAAATGAGACTGTGTTGTGATCACTGTTTCCAAAAGGTTGCCCTTCAACATTTAATACCATATAAATATTATTTGTGATAACTAAATCCAAGCCTCATTTATAGTAGGTTCTTATATAACCTGGGCCAGCTAATGATCTCTGAGTGTACTTAAGAAACTGCTCCCCTTATCTGAACTGCTGGTCTTATTCATCCAGTTTATTTCAGGGTAGTTAAAATCTCCCATTAAGAAAACTCATAATTATCCAAGGGAAAGATATTTTATATAAAACTTACTTTTTTAATATGAATAAAATCATGAAATGTAGGTTTCCATTATTTTGGTGGATATTTTCTTGTTCCTAAATATATTTGATGAATTAGTTTTGACTGATAAGGATTTATTTTAGCAAATGTTATAATTCATATACATTTTTTTTTCTCCATAAATCATCAGCTAGTTTAAATAATAAAAAGAATGCAAGTAACAACTACACCCCTACACATACAGTATGAACAGAAAGATACAGGAAAAACAGTCTCTGCTTATGCTTAATGGCCGCCATGATTGTGAGTTTTCAATCTTGCAAGGTGCTTTAGGAAAAGCTCTATGTACATTAGATTCTAAGCTCAAAGACAGGGCCCTCCATTATTTAGCAATGTGTTCAAATTGATGTTACCTTGTACATAACCCTGTGTAGCTCTACAGTATATGTTGGTGCATTACAAGTAAACAATAGTAATAGTAATAATAATAATGTTGGATCTATTAGACCACTGTTTGCTAGACGGAAAATGGGGACCATGCTCTGCTTTTATAGAGAAATAGATCTCAATATCACCAGTTTAAATTAATACTTAGAAGCAGAGGCGTAGGAAAGGTGGGGAGCGATGGGTGCAGTTCCCCGGGCGGCACCTCTTTGTGGGCGTCAAAAATTACCCTGCCCGCTGCCCGGGCCGTGGCATTCCTGTGCAGTTCTCTCGGGCTCCCTGCTCCTCCCAGCTCTCTTCTCTGACCATGGGGAGGAGGAGCTGTCAGGAGGAGGAGCCTGTGGAGGATGAGCCGGCACAGGAAGAGCCAGGAAGACTGAGGTAAGATGGTGGAAGGGGGGGGGGGGGGCAAAGGGGAAAAAGGCAGGATGGAAGAGGCAGAGAGGGGAGAGGATGGGGGAGACATAGAGGAGAGAGGATGGGAGAGACAGAGAGGGGAGAGAGGATGGGAGAGACAGAGAGGGGAGAGGATTGGAGAGACAGAGTGGGGAGAGAGGATGGGAGAGGCAGAGAGGAGAGAGGATGAGAGAGACAGAGAAGGGAGAAGATGGGAGAGACAGACGGTTGGAGGATGGGAGAGACAGAGAGGGGAGAGGATGAGAGACAGAGAGGGAAGAGACAGAGGATGGGAGAGGCAGAGATGGGAGAGCATGGGAGAGAGAGAGAGGAGAGAGGATGGGAGAGACAGAGAGGAGAGAGAGGATGGGAGAGACAGAGAGGGGAGAGAGGATAGGAGAGACAGAGAGGGGAGAGGATGGAAGAGGCAGAGATGGGAGATGATGGAAGAGACAGAGAGGGCAGAGGATGGAAGAGACAGAGAGGGCAGAGGATGAGAGAGAAAGAGGGGGCAGAGGATGAGAAAGACAGAGGGGGAGAGGATAAGAGAGATGGGGAGAGGATGGGAGGGATGGGGGAGAGGATTGGAGAGACAGAGGGGAGAGGGTGGTAGAGACAGTGGGGGGGGGGGAGACAGGGGGAGAGACAAGGGGGGAGAGACAGAATGGGTGAGAGAGGAAGATGCAGAAGGGAGGAGAGGGAGAAAGGAGAGACAAAAGAGAAAAGAGAGGAAAAGAAGGGAGAGTGAGAGGCAGAAGGGAGAGAGAGAAGTGAGTAGAAGAAAAGGGATAGGGAGAAGGAAGAAAAGAGAGAGAAGGGAGAGAGAGGGAGAGACAGGGAGGGAGAGGGAGAGAGGAAGGGAGTAAAAGGGAAAAGGGAGAAGAGAAGGGAGATAGAGAAAAAAGAGTAGTGAGAAAAGGGGAGAGGATATATATATATATATATATATATATATATATACATATATATATATGAGAAGTCCCCTTTTTTCTGTGCTGGGCCCTGCTGGGCCCCCTCTGGTGCCAACAGAAGCAAATTTAGACTCCTTGTGTGTGTGTGTATATATATATATATATATATATATATACTGTATATATATATATATATAAATATGTATATATATATATATAATGTTCGTGCTTGGGGGCAGCAGCAAACAAACTCAGGGACAGCCCTGGGCGGCAAAAGCTCTATCTACGCCACTGTTTAGAAGGAATCCTGCAGTAGTATCATCTTAAGAAATCTTTGCTCAAATGCCTACCTATTAACATGTTCCAACAATGTCATAATAAATCTTTACATACTTCAGATGCATCAAAGGTTTATCAAATGAAAGAATAATATTGTGTTTTAACGCTCAATTCTAGTGTATCCACTATGATTGATTATACCCACAAAGCAATTGAATCACTATTTACCAAAACAGCTTTAGGTAGAAAAAGAAGTCCCATTTAGTGAATGTGTAATTAATCTAAAGTGAAACAATTTCACTATTGATTTATTGCCAAATACCACAGTAATATGTTTACAGGTGATATGCCCCCATGGAGTGGCTTCCAGGTATTTGTTCAGTCTTTTTTTTTTTACACAGTTAACAATATAAAATATATATTTGCATAATTCCCAATATTTATGGTGCCATTTGTATAACAATATTTCTTTGTGACAGTGGCTATTTATTACACTTATGACTCCTAGCAACAATATGGCAGCTTCTGAATTTATAAGCACATGCTGAAATACAGCACATTCAACTAGCTACATTAACAGCAAAGATGGCTTGTTGTATTGTTATAGCACAATATTGAAATTACAATGACTGTACTACTAATTAAAATTTATACAGTATATATAGTATGTATTACTGTATACAACACTTCTATTCTGCCCAAATTCTCATAAAACTGAATAAAAATTACCTTATTACAATATACTGTATATATATATATATATATATATATATATATATATACAGTATATATATATATATATATATATATATATATATATAAAACATATAAGAAATTAAATGAAATACGTCACGTGTCGTGAACTGGGTTGGTGGGTATATAAGGTGACATGTAGGCATTCTTCAAACACATCAACCATCTCTTTCATGGGTAAAACGTGCGCTTTATCCGACTTTGAAAAGGGGGTGATCATTGGCTTTCAATCCTACGTTGGCAATATTTCTGAAAAAGTGCAGTTCGTGAACAGTTCACTTGCTGCTTTGGTCAAAGTATGACTGGACAAATGGCACCATATGAATAAACGGTGTGGAAACTGTGGAGCACCACGTGCCATTGATATCAGAGGTGAACGTCGGCTGAGAAGGTGTGTGAGGGCCAACCGACATGCTACAGTTGAGCATCTCATCATCTAACCTACCCAGGAGGCTACCGTGTGTCTAAAACGTCAGCACAGCAAACCCTGTTGCATAAGGAGCTCTGAAGCGAACGGCTGTTCACTGCACCCATGCTGAAGTTGGTTCATTGTCAGAAACAGCTTCAATTTGCATGACCATATAAAAATTGGACCTCTTTTAATTGGTAAAGGGTTGCTTTCTCTGAGTCACATTTTCTGCTCCATCGACTGGACAGACGCTGGCACAAGCTGGTGACAGCAGCGTTATGGTCTGGGGAATGTTTTCTTAGTATTGTCTGGGTTAACTCATACCTCCTTGCAGATCAAGTACACCCATACATGTTGACTGAAGCGGTTGGGATCTTCCTGCAGGACAAGGCAAGATGTCATATGGCCATAATTGTCCAGGAGTGGTTGGAGGACGACAACATAGACTTCCAAATACTTCCCTGGATCAACATATTCACCCCAAGCATCCTCCACCACTCACTCTTCAGCAGCTGTCGGATGCACTGCTGTCAGCATTGCTCAAGATACCATTGCCAACCTTCCAAAATCTTATTGACTCACTACCGTGCTGTCTAGCTGCTGTCTGTGCTCCACACTGCAGTTATTCAGGTCATAATAATTTGACTCCACTGTGTATCATCATAGATTATGCCATATTTGGAGTTTTCTTAATGTCACAAGAGATGGAGTGTGAATACACAAAATTTGTTATAACAACAGGAATTTTTTTAAATTATTTTTATTAATGGGAATAAAAGTCATAACAGAGTAAAATGTACAGTACAAGAACAACATATATAGTAATAAATGACATAAGAAAAGTTTTGTTTCTACTTTTCCCAATTTTTTTTCGTTTTGTTGCATAAATTACAATTAAATAGCTCATATTATGCCAGTATAGATAAAAAGATAAAATATATATAGAAAAGAGAAAGAAAGGAAAATAGGGTGGGGGGAAGCTTAGCATTATATTGTCCCTGAGGCCTGTATATGTATAACCCTGTTTTTTTATGCTGCCATCCAATTCATAGTTCCCAGACGTCCCAACAGGAAGCACATTTTTTATAGTTGTCATCTAGTTTGGCAGAGATCAAGCTCATTGAATGTATGTATTTAAGTTTTTTCAGTACTTCCCCAAACACAGGAATGGACATCTTCCAAGTTTTAGCAATAGTGTTCCTGACTGCTAAAAAGATTTGGTTTGAGAGAAGTTGAGCCTCTTTAGAAAAGCCGGTGATAGGGAGCCCTAATAAGTCTTCCTCTGGCTTTTTAGGTAATCTGTGTCCCCATAGCTTCTCTAGGGTGTCATAGGTTTCTGACCAGATGTGGGCTATTTTAGGGCAGTCCCATAGTATGTGCCTTAGTATACCGGTGGAATTACAACCTCTAAAACAGTTGCCATCTAGGGAAGGATGTGAGAGCTTTAGACTAGCAGGAGTCAGGTACCACCTCATGATGTTTTTGTAGGAATTCTCTCTCAAGATTATGTTAAGGGAGGAGTTTGTTGCATTTTTATGGATTTGACTCCATTCCAAGTTATCCTGGGTGATGTTAAGTTCTGTTTCCCATGAGGACTGGTGGTGAAGCTTAGGTGGTGTGGTCTGGTCTAACAGGTAATTGTAGATGATGGAAATGTGTTTTTTTTACCATTTGAGTTATATATGCAGCATTTGTCAAATGGGGCTTTGGTGGCTGATTTGTTAATTTTTAGTATGCTGGATAGATTTAAATTGATATGTGCTAGATTGAGCCATTCTTTAAGGGGTAGGTGGTCCTGTTTGCTAAAAGTCGAGAGGGACCAATGTTGATTTACACTTAACATATCAGCGTAGATAGTAAAATTTTTATCTATCCACCGTGCTAGCTGGGAAATTATGTTAATTATAGTGTTTCTTTGGGGTAACCATAAAGGATTTAGCCATCATCCTGTCTCTACTAGAGACATCCTCTTATTCATTTGAGTCCATAGGGTTAGGGAATGAGCCATACTGCTAGGAAGTAGGTAACGGTTGATTTTATGGTGCAGGCTTAGCCAAAACAGCTGGCTAGTTAGGAGATTCTGTTCCTTAATGATTGTTGTGGTGAACTACCTACTCATAAGATCCACAACACAAGCTGAGATCCCACTCCATGATGATGATAGCCAGTAAGCTTGAAAGAGCTGTACATGGATAGGATTCTCAGCTTGTGTAAAACCCAGCCTTGGCTTTGCATTAAAGCTGTGTAATATAGCAGGCATAAGCTAAAAGGAAGCCATGTTTGATAATGGCTATGGATTGAAGAGCGAGGCCTTATCCGTTTATCTGTCATTTTTATTATTTCAACTACCTTTCCTCAGTATAGATGTATACTTTTGGTGGTGGGAGTGTCATGGTCTGGGCCTGCATGAGTGCTGCCGGCACTCAGGAGCTACAGTTTATTGAGGGAACCATGAATGCCAACATGTACTATGACATACTGAAGCAGAGCATGATCCCCTCCCTTCAGAGACTGGGTCCCAGGACAGTATTCCAACATGATAAAGACCCCAAACACACCTCCAAGACAACCACTGCCTGCTAAAGAAGCTGAAGGTAAAGGTGATGGACTGGCCAGCCATGTCACCAGACATAAACCCTATTGAGCATCTGTGGGGAATCATCAAACGGATGGTGGGGGAGTGTAAGGACTCTAAATCCACCAGCTCCGTGATACCATCATGGAGGAGTGGAAGAGGACTCCAGTGACAACCTGTGAAGCTCTGGTGAACTCCATGCCCATGAGGGTTAAGGCAGTGCTGGAAAATAATAGTGACCACACAAAATATTGACACTTTGGTCCCAATTTGGACATTTCCCATTAGGGATGTACTCACTTTTGTTGCCAATGGTTTAGACATTAATGGCTGTGTGTTGAATTATTTTGAGGGGTGAGCAAATTTACACTTTTACACTTACTACTTTAGATTGTAGCAAAGTGTAATTTCTTCAGTGTTGTCACATGAAAAGAGGAGTGAAACCATTTAAAGTTACATGTGTCGTGATTTGACAATACAACAAACAGCCCATGACCGAGTTTCACTCGGATTGTCTCAATATTGATCAGGAAATATTAAACTTTCTCAATGAACTTGCTTTTAAAAAGTGCATATACCTTATCATACTTTTAAATGTAACAAATGCTTTTAATTGTACATTAAAATGAGAGAAAAAAACTCCAAAGGAAAGGACTTGTCCCTCTTAACACCAATTTAACAGGGCTTACTCCCACTTTATATTATTGAAGTAAGTCATTGTGCATGTGTTTTTAAGTATTCATGCAATAATATGCTTTTTCAAAGTCATGACAGAAAATGTTGAAATTTATGATAGGAATGCTACTTTGCATAATGGGTAGATTCAATATAACATGTCACAGTTACATTTATGCTTCTATATGATTGAGAGATTTGCTAAGAAGGTTGTAGATCATTTGTTCAATTATATTACAAGAGATGAAGGTTCTCTTCTGTTGTCTTGAAATACAGATGAGTCTAAGAGTTTATGCCAACAGGATTTGTTTTATATGGATTTTCATGCATGTTTTTTTTTATTTCACATTTTGACAAGAGTATATAAATGTTACCTGATGATGTAACTGGAGCACTATCTTCACTGATCTTCTTAATCGTATCTTATTCAGCATTGTACTGAATAAGAGTAGCCTAAATAATATTTTTCATGATAGCTTTGAATAATAGCACACTATATTTTATCCTGCATAGCAGATAATAACATACAGAACAAAGCCGGAATAACAAATAGCTCATACAAGTTGTAAAAATTTAATATTTATTAACTTTCTTACTGGGTCATAAAAAGTAACATGTCTCCTGAGATTTGTGAGACAAAGTTACAGAACAAACTCTCCAGAAGTCAATACCTTATTGCTTCAGATACACCAGTAAACATGAATATATATTTTTCAGTAATGTCTGCAGTTTGTTTAAATGTAGCGTATTTAAAATGGAGGACATTTGTACCTACAGACAATGATCATATAGCCTCTCTGATTGACAGTGGTGCTCAATTAGGGGGCACATCTCTAACAAAACCTTAAGATTTAGATCCATTGCTATAAGCCAGTAGTTTTCATTTGGTTAATTAAAGGATGACTACAACTTGTTACATACATTACAGCCTTGAAGTTTTTCTCGAAATTACATTAGCTGATGTGTAAGCCATTACGATAAATGAATGAATGCAATTAATTTTAGTTGTGTATAAAAGGTAAAAATATTAAGATTGTGTTTATTTTTTTTTTTTTTATGCTTTCTAAAAACATTTTGCTAATTTTCAAGCTAGATGTATTGAAAGCTGTTACGTGGTGCTGCTAGAGGTTGACATTACACATAGGGTTTAGGCTCACTGTGAGTACCCCCAGGAGAATGATGCGTGCTAGGCACTATTTGCAAGGCACGTGAGAAGGGAGAGAGTGAAGGAAATGCTGCAGATGAATTTACATGAATGTAAGGCATGGAAGTGAGCCTCAACAGGCACCTAAGTGGTTATTCAGACCAGGGCTTGCACATGATTATTATAGGTAACCTAGAAAGTGATAGAAAGTTTGAGGGATTGAGGAGCACATGCTGACACGGAGGAGAATATTGGTATGGGGATGAGGGGGACAACCCCCCCAAAAAAGACTGTATATACTCAAGTATAAGCCGACCCAAGTATAAGCCGAGGCACCTATTTTACCACAAAATACTGGGAAAAGTTAGTGACTCGAGTATAAGCCGAGGGTGGGAAATTTGCTGCCCCCTGTGTCCCTCTTGTGCCCTCTGTGCCCCTTTCTTGTGTCCCCCCTCTCTCTCCCCTGTGCCTCTTCTCCCCTCGCCCTCCCCTGTGTCTCTCCCCTCTCTCCCTCCCCTGTGTCTCTTCCCCCTCTCCCTTCCCTGTGTCTCTTTCCCCCCTCTCCCTCGTGTCTCTTTCCCTCCCCTCCCTTATCACCCTCCTCAAACCCCCTCCTCATCCTCTCTCCTCAACACCCCCTTATCCTCTCTCCTCAATCCCCCTCCTCAACCCCCCTCCTCATCCTCCCTCTTCCTAATCCTCAACCCCCCTCCTCAACCCCCCTCCTCATCCTCAACCCTCCTCCCTCCTCAACCCCCTCCTCATCCTCTCTCCTCAAACCCCCTCCTCAACCCCCCTCCCCCTCATCACCCCCCTCCTCAACCTCTCTCCTCAACTCCCCTCCTCATCCTCAACCACCCTCCTCAACCCCCCTCCTGATCCTCAACCCCCTCCTCAACCCCCCTCCTCAACCCCCCTCCTCAACCACCTCCTCATCCTCAACCCCCCTCCTCAACCTCAACCCCCTCCTCAACCTCTCTCCTCAACCCCATCCTCAAACCCCTCCTCATCCTCAACCTCTCTCCTCAACCCCCCTCCTCACCCCCACCCCCCTCCTCAACCCCTCTCCTCAACCCCCTTCCTCATCCTCAAACCCCCTCCTCAACCTCCCTCCTCAACCCCCTTCCTCATCCTCAACCCCCCTCCTCATCCTCAACCCCCCTCCTCAACCCACCTCCTCTTCCTCACATCATTAGCATATTACCGGGTCCTGACGCAACCGGAAGGAGCGCGGAGGAGCAGCTGCTGATGGAAGGTAAGTGAGGGGAAAGGGAGATGGGGAAGTAATTAGAGTGGTAAAGTGAGGAGGGGGGTTTAGGATGAGGAGGGGGGTTTAGGATGAGGAGGGGGGTTGAGGATGAGAAGGAGGGTTGAGGAAGGGGGGTTGAGGATGAGGAGGATGATGAGGGAAAGAGCCACGGGGGTGGAGAGACACAGGAGAGAAAGAGAGCCACGGGGGTGGAGAGATACGGGGGGGGGGGGGGAAGAGAGACACAGGGGTGGAGAGACACAGGGGTGGAGAGACACGGGGGAAAGAGAGACATGGGGATGGAGAGACACAGGTGACTTGAGTATAAGCCGAGGGGGCCCTTTTCAGCCTTAAAAAAAGGGCTCAAAAACTTGGTTTATACTCGAGTATATATGGTATGTGCTTTTTTTGGCATATTGTGCACAGTGCTGTATGCCATTTAGCGTGAATTAACATCACAGCTCTGTCTGCTTCTGATGCCTTCAGCCCACTCATTCTCCACTCACAGATTCCTACATTGCAATGAGTGTACTGTATTTGCCGCTGTCTGCATTGACAGAGGGCTGTCTCAGATTTGCAGGCTATTTTATTCTCAGCTGCTCTTCCCCCTCTAGCAGGGTTACGTATTAGGAGTAATGATGCAATGTAACCCCATTCACAGAGCGTGGGGGTTGCCCAGCACCACTTGTACTTTCCCTCTGTCTGTGCTCACAGTCTGGAGCAGTTCAGACAGCACATGGCTGAGCACCCGGGGATCTTCTGATCCAGCCTGAGGACTGGGAACAGCACTATTTTAGGAAAGAGTTATTATTAGAATCAAATCTATCTACTACATCGGTACATTTTTTTAAATTAAAATATAAAAAACATTAGCTTCACTTAGTAAATAAAAAGCACACTTGTAAAGTATACAGCTATACTGCATTGTGTTAAAATATTTTATTTTAGATTTATAGAGGTTGTTTGCTTTTTAACTTAATAACAACCTATATTCTTTTTTATTAAAAATAATTAAATATGTATATGTCAGTATGATAGAAACCACATAACATTGGCTCCTAATATAATTACTATTTTTAAAAAAGACTGTATTTTGTATTACTATGCAAAAAAGCTCATAACCTCTAAAAATGCAGTGTAAAATAATACAATGATTTGGTTCATAGTAAATGTACATATATGTTTATATAAATATCTATCTATCTCTATATTTATATCGGGTGAAAAATTTCTTGGAGCCAGGGCCCCTAAAATGTATACCGCTGGCTCCTAAATATTTTTCCTAAGTATAATACAGTATATCTATGAAGGTTTTCATTCCAGGCTCCTAGAAAAAAGCCTGTCCTTGTGCCTAAAAAATCTCCCTGGCTCTTAAAATGTAGACATTTTTGCCAACCCCTGTATACATGTACATATACTATGAGCCAGTATTATATTGGATTATATTATGTTGTATGCTCATATGTATATAGGTAATGAGTTGCAGTGTCTATTCAGAGGTATATATTGTTTACAGTATTTTAAGTATGATGTTGCATTTATTCAGAGAACCTAGAGAAACAGTTTTCAGAAGAAACAGGCCTAATTTTATCTACTAATTTACCTAAATTACTCTTCAGGCTAACCAAATGAATTCTTTTTTTTTTTTTCTTTTTTATTAGAGTTTACAAAGTTTACAACAATTGAAAAGAACAAGCAGTCAAAATAATAATTTATCCGTACAATTTTGAAATAAATATAGACAATACCATCAGTATTGGACCAGATTTCAATTATATGGGCAAGATATACAGTACATATACTTCAAGCAGCAAAATAAGCTTTAAAGTACCATACGCCTTGATTACAAAAAATAATGCTTAAGTTCAGCTTTTCATCAAGCAAGCTCTCTGATTCTCCATGTTCATAAATCAAGATTCAACCAAAAATATCACTCATAATGTATTAGGATCATAAATATCATATCCTTTATACAATTTGATGTGATTTTCAATAATACAAGCTTGTTTTTAAACAAAGGTTATTCAATTCAGTCTTCACAGATTCATGTCTAACCAACGGTTGTCATGAATCTTTAAAAAATGAAAACCGGACAACCCCCATTATGGTTGTCATGTCTATTTCTTTACAATTTTATTTTTGTTTTACAAATTAATTTTCCCTTTTGAATACATTTCAAGATGTTATTTAAGAAAGGCACACAATATTCTTCCCAATTCATTAGCCTTTTTTATCCTCCCACTTGTATATTAGATATATTAATTATATAGTTAGGACCATTTCCTGAGGGGAAAAAAATGCTGTTTAAATAGAACAAGGATTTCCATACTTAGTTATGAGATAGTTGTCTATTTTTTCTTTGGCCATTTAAAGTTGATCTAATTTTATTGACTTTAATCCCTTCTATAATATTATTAATCTTTCAATAACACACTGCGAAATATACAATTCCAAACCTTATTCTCTATGGGCCTCATTCTATTATCGGCCGCAGCCGTTGCGGGGCCGCAAGGACCGGCCGCAAGCTATTCGGCTATTCTATTCCCTTACGGCCGGGGATTCCGGCAGGCTTGCGGCCGGTGCCTTGCTATCTCTTGCGGCCGATCGCGCCGGAGGAAAGCCTTTGATCTAAAACGGCCGCAAGAGATTTGCAATTCAATTCCTCCGGGAAACCTCTCTGCAAGGCTAAAAGCGAGCCGCAGTTACTTGCAGGAAAAAGGTCTCGCTAGCACTAATTAAGCACATAAAATAGCTCAAATAAAGCCATCCTGCACTTTGAGAAGACTATAAAGGGATTTTAGGTGTTAGAAAAAATAGCACATAATTATCCTATACTCAAATCCGTAAAATATTTCATTTTTAATATCCGTAAAATATCCATGTAAAAAGTCCAGAGTGCTTGGAGCACTTCAGACACGCCCACGCCGCAGCCGGAAAATAAACAGTTAATTTGAACTCGGGTTTGGGCAGATGTGCAAGCTTGAGAGTGGGTTCCTTTTAATCCTCATGTCCCCCAATATGATCCCTAGCATTTACAGAGCTGTACAGTGCAGGCTTGAATTTATTTTTGCGTTTTTATATTTCACAGATTACGGCCGGTTCCAAGATATGCGGCCGGCCGTAAAAGGAGATCCTTGCGGGGCCGTATAATAGAATCGCGAGTTAACTGAACCCTCGCAAGGAATCGCAGCCTTACGGCCGATTTACGGCCGATAATAGAATGAGGCCCTATATGAGCAAATTTTATTTCAACCACTAGTAAACTTTATTTCCAATCTGTACGTTTTCAATCCTATCTAAAAATGTAGTGAAACAAAAATAATCAATTTGTGATAGAGATTAATATATTTTGTTCTGAGCCTGTGAAAAGACGCCAATTGAATAGCAAAGTAGCTTGCGACCTCACTTACGGGGCCCCGGATCTCCCGAAAGCTCAATTGAACATGGCCTATAGTGTGACAGAGTAAGACTAGGGATTTGCATGGGTCCCAGATATTGCAAAACTCCCTTTTCTCAGGAGAAGTGAAAAAGATAATGACTGGAGGAGTTTGATTAGCTCAACACACGAGCTGAGAGATGGGTGGTGCCCCAATTGATGGATTGCTGCTAGCAGTAATTGAGACAGGCTTGGTTTGAGGCCAACAACATTAGAAAGGCTTGAGAAAGCAGACTGTGAAGAGTTTGCTACTCTTGGATATGTATGCGGTTTATGAGAGCTACAAAGAGATGAACCAAGATTGGCGTTGATTGGAGCCGCAAAATAGAAAAACACAGAGAGAGAAGTGTTTTTGTATGAAGCTGGGAAAAGATAAAAGCACAGAGAGAATACAAAGTGGAGCTGATAAGCAAGCCATTGAGGAAGAGAAAGTCTGGATTATGAAGAATGCAGGCCAGTGACTTTAAACAAATTAATGAACTGTTTGTTTTGTTTTTGCTACAATCAGATTTAGCTGGATCTATTATTGCTCTGACAAGAGCAAGGCCTGGTTTATTTTTGGTGTATATATTGTAACATTGGCTAAAGTATACAGTAAAAGTTGGAAAAAAATATTTAAAGCCTCCTGTAATTGTGTTTCTCAATTAAAAGTACATTTTAATAAACTGGAATATAAAAAAACTCAGAAAACGCTGCTAAATAAACATAAAATTGGTGCTAGTAACTGGGTTGAACGCTTCCCTAATTTACAGGGGGAATATATCCCTAGATCTTAAAAGAATAGTATATGGAATATTATCCATTACCCAAGGCATTGATATTTTTATTTTAGTAATGGAATGACCCACTGATGAGCACTATTATATAACCCAAGAACTATTGATTAACATCAGCAGTAAGGCTCCTATAAAGGGCAGCTTGAAACCGCAAGTATTATAGTGAAGGCTGTTAACAGCCTATTGCTGTGTGATATATTAAAAAATACTAGATTGCAATCGTATGCGTAATATTCCATATACTATTCTTTTATCATTATTGTTTTAGTTTATATTGGTGTTTTCATTGTATGGTAATCCGGGGATTAAGCTTATCCAGAAATAAGACTTATAACCAATGGAGGGTAATACTATGCCAATAATTATTAATTGAATACTATGGATTAAGATTTAGGGAAGCTATCAACCCAGTTACTAGCACAAATGTTATGTTTATTTAGCTGCGTTTTTTGAGGTTTTTTATATTCCAGTTTATTAAAATGTATAGTCAATAAAGAGGTGTTATGCACCATATATTATATAGGTCAACATTATGGATTTCTCCATTGAAAGTGCCAGAAATAAGGGCACAGATTCAGTGAAAGACAGATAGCTTGCTAGAATAGGTACATTGCATACCTAGTAAAATCCAGAAACCTTCCATATCCCTTTAAATTCTCTAGTTAGAACTCCCTTAGCTATGCAATAACCTTGCAGGAGTTATGGGAGCCATGTAGTCTAGCCTGATGTCACTTTCGTAATTGCAGTCATAACCAATGCAAACTAAAAAAACTGGTGAATATTTGTTAGGCGCATCTCAGACGTTACTTGAATAAATGTTACTGAGTAGGGGTATACTGCAATGAGCTGTGACTGACTTTCAAAGTGAATCTACCCCATAGTTTAGAACTTAAGTTCCATTTAAATCAATATAATTTAGAATGTAGCACAGGTAGAACATGATATAGTATTGCATTCATTAGGTTTGGATTTATTCCTTTAATTCCTATATTAACTAAACCCATTTCCAGTCAACAGGTGTCAGCCTTGCAGTGCAAGTCAAGATTGCAGATTGAACAATTATGCTTCATTTTTCCTTAGTCTGTCTGTGAAGATTAATAATAAAATGAATTTAATTAAAAAGTGTTCAACCTCTCATATTTCGTTTTTAGACATCTTAAACATATTTAGTAGACTGTGATGTATTAAATTATTTTCTATAATCCCAAATGCACTTACAAAAAAAATAAAAAATAAGAAAGGATGCCAAGAACTAATTACCATAATTACCAAAGGAAGTGTCAGTGAGATGAAAATATTGAAAGATTGGTTTTTACATAGCTGTCCTGAAATAAATGGTTTGAGCACGTTTTTTGTTATTTAGGAGAATATTAAATTGAATATATCATTTACAATTATACAAACATGTAATGTTTAATATATTGCACATTAAGAGTCACTGTAAATCACAATGCTAAATTTAACTGTATCCTAAAACTGACAATTCTCCTTTAAAGCACCACTGTAGTTTAGGAACATTCTAGGTATTTGTGAACTATATAACAAATTATAACCACAGCTTCTATGTAAGTCATGACTAAGAGCATAGAGAAAAGCTTAATTTTGACATATAAGAGTGACAATTCCTTTCCATGGGGCTGGTATAGAGCAGGCAATGTATGTTTTGTAATTTGAAGTGTGACCAGGGACTGTGCTACCAGTGGTGCAGGTGGTGCAATGCACCAGGGCCCTCCTCTAGGGGAACCCAGCTTTACATTAAAACTTACTATTCAAAATGTACTGTAAATTAAAGATTTCCCTCTTTAATAATGTATGCAGTTAGGCCTCCCCCCAGACATCCCTTGACAAAGTATGCTTTGAAATCTAGATGAATAATAACACAGGCCAACAAAAAAAATATTGATGTCTTGGTTTTTAGGCATGTTCCTAAGGTTATTTTGGGCGCTGATCCGGAAAATTGCATTGGATAGACCACATCAGCTCTAGTTTTTTAGATATTGATATGGGATAGTAGAGACAAACATGAACATTGGGAAAGAAAATATTGGCCTCTGAGGGAATATAGGTTGGGCGGAGGACAAATGTAATCAATGAACCCTTGATGGCACGAGATAGAAAAATACTGCCACCACTACATATAAGGCTAGCCCTGATTAAACAATTTGTAAAGGGTTTGAAAAAAGACGGTTCGTGCATTGAATACATAGCGCATAAATAACTCGGACTTACCATGGAAAAACTAAAGGCAGCAATTTCTGATGGTCCACAGATCAGACAACTTATGACACACATTTCATAGCATCAATGAATGAAATTGAATCACGTGCCTGGTCTTCTTTTGTTCTTGTTGTGAAACTGCAAAAGATGTTTGCTTGGAATATGAAGCTGATACCAGGTAACTGTTCATACCCTATGAGAAAATTTACATTTGAGAACATAATAAAAAAAATGCCAGTGGTCCAAATGTGAAGCTACAGATATGACAAAAGGTTTTTGAATGTATTCTTTAGTTGTATTATTTTGTGAGGTCTCTAAAACAATCAGTTGGTTCTAACACTGTCTAAAAACTGTAAAAACTTCACCAGCTTAGTATCCTATAAAGATATAGGCTTGTGCAATAAATAATTAAATGCTACAATACAGGCTTCTTGCAAGAGTAAATGTCACTTTCAGTATTGCACAACAGGAAGCAGCGACTATTTGATCGGAATTCAAAATAGATACAAGTCTTCTGGGAGTTTAACGTTAAATACCCTCAAAGCAAAAAAGTTACAGTTTAGTTCAAGAGAAAATCACAAATCTAACAAGTTCAAACTGCGGCCATTAAGGCAAGTGCAGTTGCATACAAAGGCCCTTATTCAATTGAAGTTTCGGGACATCCGGTAGCATGTACGAGAGGTCGCTATTCAATTGGTGTTTTTTTGCGGGCTCCGATTGGCTTCCAAAGTTATGGCCTTGAGAAAATGGAGATGGTTAAATTCGTAACTTACAGCGTCCAGAAGCCTTTGATCTTTCACTTTTGCAAGGCTAAAATCGCAAATCACTATTCAGTTGCTCAATTTCCCCAAACCCGCAAATGTTTTCACACCTGTAAATGGCAAATGAAGGAGAAAATCCAACGAGTGCTAGAGAGGACCCGCAAGGGGGTTATACACCTATTCGTAGCACTGTAAATGCAAATAAAAAGTCACTACTGCACTGTAAATAACCGGAAAGCAATGATTGACATTAGAATTAATTGTACAACAGTTTCAAGCAAATCGGCAGGAAATTATATTTATTTTTATGTTTCATTTCGGGGTAAATCGATCTCGTGAATCAATGAGTTAATAGATATCAGGCCACCCATATGGACTAGAACAGTATTGCATTCATTTTCATAAATCTTTATTTTAGGGTTTTGCGAGTCTGATTGCATATCGGACCACTGAACCTAATTGATTGACATGTAACCTCCCTGTTTTACTGCCGTAATAATGACAGTCTCATTTTCTATTGGCTGATTCGAAATCGGTGGTTACGGGCTTGCTGATTTGATCATGTCCCCGCCCTGAACTGCTCTGAACCAGTCCATGATTTACCTTTTATGCTTTGGGCCCGTCATTTACAGGCTTGAGCAATTGAATAGCATCGCAATCAGAGACTAACGGGAGCCTGCAACACACCTGCAGACATTCGGCTGTCTACGATCGAGTTGCGGGCTACAAATTGAATATGGCACAAAGAGTTTGTAACCAAGATGTCATGGCAGTTGATGTAGCCTATGTGGATTTTACAAAGACTTTTGATATAGTGCCACATGTGAGTTTATTGTAAAAAAAAAATTGATGTAGAGGCCTTATACAGCAGCATACCCCACCAATATGGGATTAAAGCGTTAAGCCACTATTTGGGTATGAAGGGTATTAACCATACCAAATTTAATGACTTCTTATTAGATCTACTAGAATATGTGTTAAAACACAATTATTTTATCTTTAACAATAAATGGTATCATCAACAAAAGGGCACAGCCATGGGGACACCATGTGCCCCAAGCTATGCCAATTTGCTACTAGGCTGGTGGGAAGAAAAATATGTATTTCGTGATTCCCACCCCTCTCTCTCTGAATATGCGATAGTGTGGCGTCGCTTCATAGATGATGTCCTAGTGGTTTGGACTGGTACAAAACAAGATTTTGAAAGATTCATGGTTGAACTTAATACTAATGACATAGGCCTAAAATTCACCTATGAAATAAACTCTTCATCCATTACATTTCTGGATTTCTTGATAAAAAAGGACGATGATGGAAGATTATCCACCACAACCTACAGAAAAGACACAGCTACTAATTCTTTATTAAATTGGAGCAGCCAACATTTTGAGCCACTCAAAAGAGGAATCCCCAGAGGACAATATCTTCGGATAAAAAGAAATTGCAGCTCTGAAGAGCAATTCAAACTGGAAGCAGATAAATTACGAACCAGGTTTCTGGAAAGAGGTTATTCTAACAGATGCCTCAAATCTGCCTACAACTTTGCATTAAACTGCAACAGGACAGAACTACTTAATGGCCTTAATGAAAAGAAGCAAGTGGACAACAGCAAAAAAAGCAACCAACCACGTTGTATAATGACCTTTGGATTTGACTCAGACATCATCAGAGAGATATTATCAAAACATTGGCACCTCTTAAAAAGTGATGATGATTTAAAAGAGGCTTTACCATCAAGGGCCTCCATCACATACCGTAGAGGTAGAAATCTCAGTGACATGTTAGTCCATAGCTCTTTTCAAGAAATTAAACCTAAAACCTGGCTAAAACCTCTGGCAGGTTGTTTTAGATGCAGTAAATGCAAATTTTGTAGATATGTCATTCCAACTAAAATATTTGAACACCCAATGACAAGGGACAAATTTGCTATAAAGGAATTTTTGAATTGTTGTTCCACTGGAGTTGTGTATGTAGCTTCTTGCATTTGCAAGAAAATTTATGTAGGTAAAACTAGGCGCCAGCTACGCCGAAGAGTTGGTGAACATGTAAATAGTATTAAACATTCATTAGATACACCAATTGCTTGCCATGTTAAATACTATCACGATAACCACAGTGAAGTATTATCTTTCTGTGCGCTAGAAAAAGTGTATGCAGGACCCAGACAAGGGGACTTAGAGACTAAATTACTGCAATGTGAGGCCAGATGGATTTACAAACTGAAAGCACAAAGCCCTAATGGTCTAAATGAAGGTTTTACCTTCACACCTTTTATCTAAGAAGGCTGGTATTCCAAACTAGCATTTATCATTATCATTTTTCATTCCTCTTTTATTTATTGATTTGATATAAATTCACCAGTCACTGTCTGAGTATTTTATACATATTAGTACACGTTCACTTTCTTTACTTTCACTTTAGTAGGGACTCTGCTGATTATTTGTATCAGTCCCAATAACATATTTCAATTCACGTTTATCACACTAGTGATATATCTGACATCACTAGATTCTATCTCAAAGTAATTGTGATCATCACAGTCTAATTTTCACAGTGCATTTAGGCATTATATAGATCTCTCTTGGTCTATTTAAGTCATGTTTTTGTTACACATCACCCACTATGAAAATACCTTTCACTCACAGTATTCATAGTTTCACCATCCCCCTTCTCCAGGAGGAATTTATCAATACCATTTACATTTTTTCTTGATATGTCTCATCCATCACATATTATCACACATTCCCATTTATTTTCTTTTATTCATCTTAATATATACATTTTGTAATCCATATATTATATATTTTTTAATTCTTCTTTATTCATGTGTTTGGGGACATTATTTATCCCCTAGCTCCTCCATTAGGAGTATTCATTTATTTCCATCCATATTTTGGTCTTTTAGTACTGTCCTTTCATTTTTTCATTGGTGCTTTAGTCCATCTCATTTCCATCTATTTTGTCTCTTCTTCTGCCCTTTGGAGGTATATTCCTTTCACCTCCTGCAGATGGAGCTATAGATGCTCACAACAATGAAAGCAAGCCTTTTTGGTGTTACCTGGGCATCCTTTGCCTATAAAAGAATCCCTTTACACAGTCTCGTGTAATTTTTCCTTTGAGAAAGACGTGCCCACGTCGAAACGCGTCAGGCCTCAGTAACCACGCAGCGCACGTCATTACGTTAGACGTGAGCATGCGCGTTACATACCCGGAAGTCGCGCTATGTGCAGCTCGTGAACGCTGAGAGTGTTTGGCCTAGTTTAATGTCCCCAATATCCCTAAGAAGACTCCATACTTTATTTGTTGGATAAATTTATAGGTAGCCTACCTTATCAGGATCTACCCTTGAGAGAACAATAAGGTTGTCCCTGTTAGACCTATTTATCAATTGATGATTAATACAGAGTGGACGATTTCCTCTATTAATTGCACAATTTTATACTGTATCACATATATATATTTCTATAGGCATTGCCATCTATCAGGAGACATCAAAGCTCAGAACTTTGGGACTACATATTATTTAGAAAGCCACACTCCATTTCATTCACTATAGTCCTTTGGCAATTTACCTACAAGTATAGCCTCTGAGACAACATCCTCATGTGAACTAGCACACTTTTACTTATGGATTTTCCATCTCAATAGCATACAGTGTGACTGAAGGTTGTAGTATCAGTATCCCTCCAATTGGAGAATACTTTGCAATACAGAGTTTCTGTATAGAAATAGGATTACTGTACTCCATACACTTGCCCTTGTTTTAAATTTCCCCTTTTCCTTGTTTTTAGTCATTTTATTTGTCGCTGTTTTGTAAAAATAAATTAATTAATAAATTAGATTTGCACTTTATCCCCTCTATTTTGTTATATTGGATTTGGGGTGGAAAACACCCTGGGGAACTGAGAATTCCTCACATAACCTTGCTTGGAGCCTGCAACACACCTGCAGACATTCGGCTGTCTACGATCGAGTTGCGGGCTACAAATTGAATATGGCCCAAAGAGTTTGTAACCAAGATGTCATGGCAGTTGATGTAGCCTATGTGGATTTTACAAAGACTTTTGATATAGTGCCACATGTGAGTTTATTGTACAAAACAAAGGATATAAGAATTACAGTAAATATATACATATGGGGAAAAAATGGCTAAAAATGTGACATACTCAGATTGGACTAATGTGAGATTTCTCAGGGTTCAGTAGTAGGACTTCTTCTTTTTAATATATTTATAATTTATTAGTGGCCATGCTAGTGTATGGATGGCCCCGGTGCAAAAACAAGCAAGCGGCTTTGTTGCAACTTCTCTATATAAGGTCATTGCCAATATGAGGTTCAATACAACTAAAATAATCATATCACTCCTAGAGTGTTCAGATCACTGTTCTATAAAAAAAAATTGCCTTTCTACACTACTAAATTATGAGTTTACATTTACTCCATGTGGCTTAGAGAAGTAAAGGGCCCCTACCAAGTTGTGGGCCCTGGTGTTTTGCACCAGCTGCAGCTCCACTCCTGTTAATGATTTTGAAGTAGGACAGGAAAGTAATATCTGCATATTTTCTGTTGACACTAAATTGTGCAAGGTAATTCAATCAGAAAAATATGTATTTTCTCTGCAAAGAGACTTATATAAATTAGAAGAATGGACAGCTAAATGTCAAATGAGATTTAACACAAATAAATGTAATGTTATGTATTTGGAAAGAATAAATAGTTGTGTCATTTATTATCTAAACTAGAGAATTGCCAGTCAAAAAATTACGGCAATGAAATTGTAAGTGAGCTAATGCTGTTTGGTGTATAATAATACATTAATAAATTAATATACTTTAACTATTTTGAAGTAATATATGCAGGAAGCATTCTGTTGAAGAGCTGACAATCTGTTTTGATGTTGCTTCAGCATTAGTGGTGTGGAGCTGCTGTGTAAGCGTAATGAATGTGTGCAGTGTAATAGTGTGCGTGTGCGCGAGACCAAACCGTTAGCGTTGTTGTGTACTTCCGCAGTGTTCTAAAATGGTGGCTAATGTGTGGTATTCGTCTGTAGCGGAATATCCGTAGGTCTTTTGTGGTGTTTATGGTATGGTATTCTTGGTAGTAACATATGTATGTATATGGACCATAAAGGAGGCTGACACGTTTACATAATTTTCCCCAGCACTACAATTCAGAGGCCCTTGGACTGCAAGAAGTTCCAGTCAATCAATACAACGGGAATTCAAGCAAAGCCATTCACTTTAAGTTTTAATTTATGAGTCTGAAGTGAAAAAATGTTGGCCATATCATGCGAAGACAGGAATCCCTAGAGAAGACTCTGATGCTGGAAAAGATTGAAGGCACATGAAGACGGATAGATGAGGTCATTGAAACGGTGAACATGAGCCTGAGGTAGCTCAGAGGAGCAGTTGCTGACAGATGTGCCTGGCGTAGTGCGGTTCATAGGACCATAGAGAGTCAGACAACACTGAACAATATAAGCAAGAGAAGCACTTAAAACGATGCCATTTTAAAAATCCCAGATATTCCCTCATTTGAAATATGGAGTACAATTTTGGGCACCACTTCAAAAAAAGTCATTGAGGTTAGAAGGAAAATAATTTCACCTAAAAGAAAAAAAATGGTTCTTTACAGTAAAGCCATTCATATTGTGGAACTCATTGCCAAAGGAGGCTGTGAAAACAGATTCAATAGATAACTTTAAAAAGGGTTTGGATGTATTTTTGATCAAAATGAAATACAAGGGTATGTTGGGTTACTAGAATAGGATGGGCATTGATCCAGGGAGTAATCAGATTTCTAGTATTTGGGATTAGTACATATTTATATTCCCTTATGATACAATTAACAGTGTTTACATTTTCTTTTTTTGTCTTCCTGTGGACCAATAAACAGTTCACTTAATACAGGAATCAGAGGAGATCTAAAATGGTTGAAGTAAACTAAAAAAATTATTTAATACCAGTAATTCTGCAGACAAGCTGTATAAAGCTCACAAATCACTGGTGGTCTACGGACAAGTGCATTGTCAACACATTGTTGCCAAATCTTGGACATATGTATTAAATGGTTAAGTGCTGGAGAACTCTTAAAGATATCTAATTGTAGTACATAGCCCCATAGAATTCCATTGCATGGGAAGGTTCTTTAAGTTTTCTTGAACATCTAATTTTTTTGTATACCTGGTTCTCCTACCAGGTTTGTGTTTTCCTTGCACTAGAATTATGTCCCATATAAATGTAAGTTTTCCTTACTGGATCAGAATACAGGGATACCTGGGAGAGAGGTTACTACATTTTTCTAGTGATTAACTAAATATAATAAAATAAGCATGTAGAGTAAGCAGCGCAAATTGTCTGGAATCCAGTTTGATGTATATGACATTAATCCAATTTAGCAGAATATTACACATAAAGTTGCAAGAATGAAATATCCTTGAGCCACATTAAATTCCCTCTACTTTGAAAACCGTAACCCGTAACGTAGTCTGTAAGACTTATGGTTATTAAAGCAACCCGCCGACGACTTGCGGGATAGGAGTGCGAAAACCCTATGGGACGTGAGAATTCGACTTGCGCGGCTGCAAATCCTTTATTCTTTCAAACCTGTAACTGTTACATTCCAATCACACTATTAAATTGCATCGAAATCATTGGCATTCAAGCCCATTTCCCCGCAAATGGAGCCAACAAGCCTACGTGTGTTAGAGAGGACCCGCAAAGGGCTAAAAGACCAATCCGTAGCACTGTAAATGCAAATATATACACACTACTGTACTCATAATAATAGGGAAAGTGATGTTAGGTATTAGAATTATTGGCCCAACATTCTCAGGCTTGCAAATCTGCAATATAAAATACTTTATTTTCACTTTAATTTCCGTGTTATATCGATCCCGGCAATCAATGTGTTAATACATATAATGGAACTCGCATGTAATAGAATATCATATTTACGGCTTTATCAATATTGCATTATGTCTGGAATGTGGATTCGTAATTGAAATCTGTAAGACTTTGAAATCCTACTTCCATTTTTCAGTGACGTAATTCTGACTATCTCTGTTGCCATTGGCTCCATCTAAACCCGTAACTACAGGTTTGACTGATTGATCATGTTCACAGCCGTTCACCTGCCCTTCAAAAAATGGTTTACGGGTTTGAGTCACAAGCCTTGGGCTTGGACACATACGGGCTTGGAATTAAATGTTGGCACACATATATTCTGGATATGGTCTCAAATTCCTGATATATACTGTATTTACCACTACAAAACATCTCTCCTTAGCACACTGTGATTTAAATAAGTCCTTCAATCTTAATTGCAATGTTTCATCCCATGAATTGGTGTTATGATCAATGCAACTTTAAGAAATGAAAATGAAAAGCTTATTCAGTTTTACTCATGGACTATAACTACAACAGAAAGTAATTACACTTAAGTCGACAAAGATCCTTTAGCTTCTGTCTCAGGAGTGAAGAGATTTCATGAATATTTATATAGCCAAAGGTTTACCATTAAAACAGCCCATAAACTATTAATGGGTCTGTTTAACAAAAATGTCCATCACCTCCGGTCATTGCACCTTGCATGCTCCGTGGTGTTTACTTATAAATACATATTACTGTGAATACAACATGGGAATGGAATAACAACTGGTAATATATTAAATGATTGCAGAAATAGTTTTTAAAAGTAGATGTATGAATAATCTCGACATTTTAGTGTAAAGTTTATATAAAGTGCAGCTGTTTCAAAATAATAATTCCTACCTTTTGATTTACTTTTGGCAATATATTGCTCAGTACCTGAGATATGAAGCTGAAAAGGACACAGTAAAGGTCCCAATTATGATAGAAATAACCATTTTGTCTATAAATACACATGCTTCCAATTGGGTGTTATTGAATGTCATGAACGATCTGGGGCCATGATGGGACCCCTTGCAACCCCCAAGTATCTCTGCTTTTTGGAATGCTGGCACGCTGGGTGTTAATGTCAATAACTATTACAACGGACCTGAAACTTGTGAGGACTGACTTGATTGTTTTTGTGTGTAGTATGGACCACAATAATTAATTTGGTGGTTACTAGATCATGTTATATGCACTGTAATAATGCATCTGTGATAGAAGTAGGCTCTAGGATGCTAGAATTATCTAAAAAATACTGCAGCCACTTATGTGACAAATGATTAATCTTCTATAGAATCTTTATGGCCCTGCAGTCGGCCACGTGTGAAGGCTCTGGCTTTATTCATGAAAGGGGGAACTAGTTTTATGGCTCTGAAAGAGGAGAAGCAAAAGGTGTAATTAGAAGAAAGCCAGATGCCTCTCTACATCTGGAAATCATGTGGGTGAGGAGGAATAGCAAGCTATTTGCCTAGGAGGATGGGCTAGAACTGGGGGCAGTCTTTGGGGTTTTTGTGTCATCTTTTTTTTTTTATCTTGGTAACAATAAAGAAGTGGCTAGTCTGACTTTGGACACACAAAACACAGGTGGTGTCAGAGTATGCTTGTACATGGTGGGTGATTCTTAGATCCTAAGAATAGGGGTCTGAGGTGCATGTCTCTGCAGTAATGATGCTGTCCTCTGAAGTGTCTGCTGGTGTCGAGATCTGAACAAAAAGTTGCGACCGTAGAGAGAGAGAGAGATTTGGGGTGAGCGTGGTCCCCCAAATTGGCCGGTCGTGACATTGAAAAATAATCTAAACTGGTGTTAGATATTTAGCAATGAATGTTGCTCAATCTAGGCAGAACTTACTTTTGCGGATCCTACCTGGTTGTGTCTTTTATCTTGTGTCACAGTGGGGCGATATTACCAGGAATAACATTTTCTAATGGTTCACTCAGAATATTGACAGAGACGTTTACACTTATAATAACTGGATATGCAGTGCTAATATATAACCCTCACTCTACCTAACAAGATTTTAAATTCCTTGCTATGGCCTCCATGCTAATCAAGTGCTAAATTGTAGGGCACTGACATAAATCAGTTATACATTAATGTAAATGTTTTGCTTCCACACATTAGGGCACTCTGTGCACATTCGTAAATCCTTCTTTAGACGCAACAGATTTCTTTGTAGGGAGTAGCCAAACCAAGCTATACAGATGAGACAGGGCTCTAGGAGCCAATAGCAAAAGGGAAACTTCATGAATATTATAATGAGTAGGAAGTGCCGTTACAAGTGCCATAATTGCTCCGGCGAGGAGCCATTAGAGATATATAAAGTAATTTTCTTTTATTTAATAATATTTTTTCATATCAGAAATATGTGACAATTATATTTATAGCTTCAACAGATAAATATATTTTTATTTTGTATTTAAATATGATATATTTATAGACAATAGATTAGAGCATTTGTTCCTAGGCAACAGGGTTTTGTTATGTGTATTAACCTCTTGAATACTGGATTGTGTGTTACTATGGATGTTATATAATAAAACGGGCATAATAATAACATATCATATTTTTTAATTACACATATGTTGATATCGGACTGTTAAGTGTCTAATAATGTTGAAATTTCATAATGTTTTTGAGTTTTTGCTGCTATACTGTCTCTAACTGCTGCAGTGGGACTCAGCAAAGGTTTTAAAAACATTTGTGATTGGTCTTTGTTATATGTAAAGTTTTCAACTTTTAGCAGTTAGGGGACTGGCCTAATTTGCTAGTGATCCGTAAAGTCATATTATCATAGGGTTTTGAGGGAAAAGTCTTGGAGTAATTTATTATCAGGCCCAAAATCAATGGAAAAGAGTGCTGTAAATGTCAGTTCTGGCTTGCTGCAGTCACTCGTAGTAGTTCTATCGCAATCTTTACTGGAGGAGTGATTAACATCGGTAGGTAGGATTTTCTGTGCTACTGCGGCACTCGTAATTGCTTTTGCCGGGATTAGCATAGGGCCTTATATATCAGTCCATATGAATACTGGGGTACATTATGCTACAGTTATTGAAATAATCAATTAATGTTAACTTATGGCACAAAGGAAGTATTTACAATTTAATAAAGCATACTGTTAATTCCTGACTATAAAAACAGCCAACTATATATACAGTAATTAACCAATAATAAACACTTAAAAATTGCAAGCTCCAGATGTTATACAAACTTATTGCAATAGAATAAATCTTAATTAATGTAACCATTCAGCTGCTGCATTATTACTGAATAACATATGTCTCTTCCTGTTTAATACTTACTCATATTCATTTTGCACATAGATCCATTAAATAAGTTAGAAATCCTGCTTGATATTTCATTAATTCACTCTCCCGATATATATATATATATAAGTGTATATATATAATATATGTGTGTGTAAAGCCTTTTTGCAGTTGTAAATTCCAATACATTCACACAGCTTTAAAAATGATAGAATTTTTTTTTTTTTACATTATAGTTATGCTAATATTTTTCTGAGAAATTAACTGTTTTTGTTTTTCCAGAAGAAAATGATTTCTTATCACTGCTCCAATGAACAGTCAGTAGGTAGGGTTAACACTAGTATGTATGTCTCTTCTTTCATATAATTGAGTTCTCAGTCACTAATGATGGACTGCAATTGAGATTAAATAGAAGTAAGAGAAGAAGAAGAAGACTAATAATTATAAAGCAAATAGCTAAGACCTAACAAACTAGGATCTAGCATTAATAGAAATGTCAGGAAATGTTGATTTGCTTAAAAGTTGCAAAACCCCACATGGATATTCATTTTAAAAAGAGATTCAGCATCCTCAGGAAATATTTTTGTCATTAAATGCACATATGCCTTTCCATTTCCAAATTACTTTTTCTCTTAACCTTTCTTTTCAGAAAATAAGACCTCGAGGCTCAAAAAGGAGAATCACACTGGCAACAAAACATTTGCGAGAGATAATAAGAAATAAGGAAAACTAAAGTATTTGAACTCTAAATAATTTAAGTGATATGTCTTAAGGCAACAATTACTATCCTTCAGAATATTATTTGGTTTGTTTATTTAACTATTTAGTTCATTATATACCATCCTAAAATATAATGAGTAGACATTTATTGACACTGACAACGTATTAATTCTGACAGCATTTTTTCACTGTAAAGTAAGGGTGTCTCCGAGGGCCGGATGTGGCCATTGATTATTGTAGCCCTTTTCATGCTTTTCTCCAGGCAAATTCTTAAATGTTTATATAGTGAAGACATCAATGACTGTAATATTTCAAGAAGCAACATTGCTTTACAAAAACATGCAAAATATATCCTGTAAATATCTCACTAGCTTTTTTAAGGAGTCTCTAAGCTTCTTGAAAATACTACTCTCAGCTGCTCCTTATATCCAGCTCAACTTATTTAGGCCTACACTGCTTAACGGTAAATACATCCCTGAATACAGGCAAATGTTGATGTTTTTCGATCTGATTAAAGGCTTATTTAAGTTTCATGGATTATGAATGTATCTGCAGAATCAGTAGTGTATGAAAACATTTTTTGCATGAAAAAATACCAAAATAAACATTAACCAACTTACCTTGATGTTTGCTAAATCTCTTTAGTTTGCAAGCAGTTGATATACCCCTGCATATCCAAGCTAAAATTAGCATAAAATTCATATATTGTTTTGGCCAATCATAGGCAGCTTAACATTTTAATACATTGTAACAATCTGTATTAGCTGCCTGTGCAGGAAGGAATCATGGGATGTGTAGTCCTCTGCAGCAGGAGGATCCAGACACTGCTGTGTAATATTTTCAGTGTGCTGCTGTTGACTTTAAAAGTAAAGGATTAAAAGCCATACCCAAATGCAGGGTTTCTATTGGGAGGTACACTGCGCATATGTAAGCAGATCTGTGGGTGTGGAAAACAGATATTATTTTAAAATAAAATAAGTTTGTATGTGCATGGAATGAAACAAAAAATGTGTGTTATTGATATAAGCAGCATGTGTTAGATAAGAAAAAGGTAAAAACAGAGAAATAGATATACTTTTAACTCAAACCTTCATTGGATGTGCAAAAACAGCTGGCTTTTTCTGAGAAACTTTGGGAGAAAGGGGTAGGTTTTTATATTGTTTCATGGGTGTGGACCATTTAGTGAATATCTCTCCTACAAAAATCTTTCATTTCAATCAACAGACATCTTGCCAGATGTTTCTGGGATAATGAAGATTAGAAAACAGAGATTTATTTCATGAGAATAACAGTAAAATGCTTTATCAGTCTCAATCAATGTTTGTTCATAGTCTTGTAATGTCAAGCAACTGTACAGTTATCATTTGCATTTGCCTGATTCAAAACTGTTTACCAGTTGGTTCCTCTTATTAGAATGTATCACAGCATATCACCTCTCCACAAAATGCTGTAGTGTCAAATCCTGGAAGTCATTATGCATAATAAATATATCAATAGATTTCAAAATGAAGCCCTGAATTTTTTTATTGTTCTGTTTCTCTTCTTATATTCCACACATGGGAGAAGATTAGCATTTTTATCGGCTGTTTATTTTTACATTTCTGTGAAAGAATACACTTTTAAAGATGTATTTCAGCACTGGAGTTTTTGAATGTGACGATTCAATACAATATATTAATGTTGCAAAAATGGAACAATTCGAATATCTGTCAGATGATGCATTGTAATAAGTTGATTATTATTTAAACAGAGGATGACAACTCAAAATTATTAATTAATTCTTATATAGTTTAGGACTTAAAGCTACATTCTGCCCTCCTGTGATAATCCTGTCTGTACACAAAGCAATATGAGGAAAGTCAGTTGTTCCTTCCATCATTCAGTTCTATGCAATATATTTGTAAGAATTCCCAGGTACCCCAAACAAAGGTCCAATTAGCTCCCGTTCGTCTCTGATTCCAGTGCTATTCAATTGTTCAAGCCCCGCAAGTTACTGGCCCAAAGCCAAAACCCGTAAACCACGCACTGGTTTGGAGCAGTTCAGGACGGGAACATGATCAATTCAGCAAGCCCATAACCGCCCATTTCGAATCAGCCAATAGAAAATGAGACTGTCATTATTACGGCAGTAAAACATGGAGGTTACATGTCAATCAATTAAGTTCGGGGGTCCGATATGCGAACAGACTCGCAAAACCCAAAAATAAAGCTTTATTAAAATGAATGCCAATACTGTTCTAGCCCATATGGGTGGCCTGATATGTATTAACTAATTTATTCCTGGGATCGATTTAACCCCGAAATGAAACATAAAAATAATTTCCTGCAGATTTGCGGGCTAGAGACTGTTGACCAATTAATTCTAATGTCTGTTATCTCTTTCCCCGTTATTTAGAGTGTAGTAGTGATTTTTTTAGGTGTTTAACCCCCTTGCGGGTCCTCTCGAACCCTGGTGGGATTTTTCTCCATTATCCGTTTACGGGTGTGAAAACCTTTGCGGGCTTGGGGAAAATGAGCAATTGAATAGCGCTTTGCAATTTTAACCTTGAAAGTGAAAGATCAAAGGCTTCTGGAGGCTGTAAGTTACGCGTTAAACCATCGACATTTTCTCAAGTCCGATCGAAGCCCGCAAAAAGACACCAATTTAATAGCAAATTAGATTGTGACCTCACTTACGAGCTACCAGATCTACCGAAACCTCAATTGAACCCCTGAGGAAATTGAGAAACGTGCGTCGGGAGAGACGCTGCAAAGTGAGACGCGTGTTAGTGACGTCATCGCGAGGCGTCCTAACCGCGATCTCCATGCTTTAGGAGTTAAACTAATTGTCAGGGACACAGCGATTGCAAGCACCTTCAGCACTTTATTATAGCACCTTATTATAGCACCTTATATAGCACTTTATATTCACAGCACCTTACAGATAACTTTTAAAGGAGTATTAAGCCTATTTTTATAAGTCCATACATATTATATACTCTTATCCTTTCCCACCTCCTGTTTTAAATGCAGCGTCCATTTTTAACTTTTGTAGCAACTTTTTAAAGTAAATTATTAAAAGCTAAGTTTTAATCAACTGGGTCTCTTACACCATTGAGATTCATAGGTGTGCACTATCAAAAGGGTCCCTTTTCTCTTCTTCCATTTCTCAATTGAATGGGGGCCTAAATGTCCTGGCTCAATGCTCTTGTTATACAATGGACACCCTCATGCAGCTCCTTCAGGTCATAGCTTGTATGCCTTCCACAAGCTTTTAAGATACAGTGTCTTAATTCCATTATCTGCACCCTCTACAGACACACCCTGCTGGACTATTTAAACCAGTTTGACACGTTACTCCATTAATCTGTTCCTGTCCACCACTGTAACAGTCTGCAGTGTCCCATGCTAGTATGCCTGCCTAACTGCCAAGTGGTCTCCAGTCCTCTAAAGCAGTCTGTTCAACTGTGCTGGTCATCTGCTACTGCTGGTCAGTGTATCAGATGTGCTGCTACTGGGTCACAAGCCTGCCAAGCTTCTCCTGTTGCTGCACACCTTAGTGTACCTGTGTTAACACTTTCTCTTCTATTGCTAGAAAATCTACCTGTGTATAGATTTGTGCTTGTTACTAGACTATGATTAAACCCAGTCAGCACTGAACTTTGCTTGCCTCACTAGTTCTTATCTTTTACTTTTCCTACTGTGTATGGACTTTAGCCACTTGGATCCTTTGGTCAGTTGATCTCACACCTATGTATGCCAAAACCAGACTAACTATGGATGGATGGAACATAGAGATAACGTCTCAAAGAAAATAATTTTCAGCCCTTGGCTTCAAATTATAGAAAATAAAATCTGAGATGTTAGTCTCCATTTAAATTGATTCCATAGGAATATAAAAATGTCTAAAAATGAACATGGAAAACATCTGAAAAAATGCATATGTTTATACTCTAACTTCATAAATAAAAGATGACCTGTAAAATGTTTAGATTTTATACTATTGATGTGGTATTAATGTGACCAATTCATATGATATGTATCCATATGGTAAGTAAAAAAACAACAAGGGAGCAGGGCCATATTTATGTACGTGTCACCCCTAGGCATCTATCACTCTTTTGCCCACCATATTATACATGATTGAGATACTGTGTATATATATATATATATATATATATATATATATATATATATATATATATATATATAGTATATATACACACAGTATCTCACACAAGCGAGTACACCCCTCACATTTTTGTAAATCGTTTATTAGATCTTTTCATGTGGCAACACTGAAGAAATGATACTCTGCTACAATGTAAATATATTGTGGTAACAGTGGCGGAGATACTGCTGGTACAACGGGGCCCACAACATAGTAGGGGCCCACTGCTGCTGGAAGTAAATGAGGAATCTTAATTTATTAGATGAATATGGCATATATATATATATATATATATATATATATATATATATATATATTAGTTCATTGACACCACACGTACACTGTTGATATTTAAAATGTATAGATTAAATATTTTTTATGTAATTATCTCACAGTGTTGGTACAAGTGTATTTTGAACTTTGTCCTATACATTGCACTAATTTATTTCTTTAAGAGCTTTGTCAATTACTTTCAATTATCTTTTTTCCTCAAAATATATTTTCAATTATTTGAAATTAAGTAATGTAATAAAGTTTTGTACAAGTACATATGTAAAAAACATATGTACAGCCTCCAAAAGTACATTTTCTCTAACGTAAAAGGAAATGGTGGGCTGCAATAGGGAGAAAGTGGATATTAAAATTGAGAGGTTTAAATAAAATATAATAACATATAATAAAATGTCTGACTTATTGAACACACAATATAATGTTTAAAAACTCTTACAGGCAACTAGATATAAGAAGGCCGAATTCTAGTTGCCCATTCTGGGGACCTATAAATAAGAGGAGCAAAAGTATGCTGTTGAGAGAATACCGTTAAGCAAGCTGATTATAGTGCTTTCAGGACCTGAAGAAGGAGAAGATTGGTGGTATGCAGCCATTGAGAGGTACAGTGAGAATCATTAACTGATACCTCCTGCATCAGAGTTTACAGAGGAGCAGGGTGGTGCAGACGCAGTGAACTTGCCCATTAGATTCTATGCTGTCAAGAACCCCGTTTCCAGTTCCTGGATCTTAAAGGACCAGATGGCTTGGCTCCAGCCACTCCATTGTAATGTAATTTGCTCTGGCCCATTGTTAACAAATTAAGTTAATCCCATCTGCCATGTACTCTATCTAAGGTCTAGACCACTCAGACACAGAGACAGCAGGATGTGTATTAGAAGGTAGCCTTATTATTCTCAGGTGCCAGCTATCAAGGTACTGCTAGACCCCATGTGGGATCATCTCCTGTAATTGTCTGCCACTCCCTCTCATTGTTACTGTACATTGTGTTCACCCCCTCTGTATCTAACTGCTACAAATATTGTTTGACTTTTTAAAATAAATCAATTCACTTCTGGAGGCATATAGAAATTGTGTGTCTCTTTTTGCTCCTGTTCTCCTGGACGGCTGCAGGGAGGTACTGGGAGACTCTGTAGGATCCTGCTGGGGTAGGTTTGACTGTAACAAGTCTTATCAAGCCCCCTAAGGAGAAGCAAATATGGAGTCTCTTGGGAGCCTGGAAGTGAAGATTTCTAAAGCAAGGACCCTGACAGAAGCCAGATATCAGGGTGCTGGTGTCGAGATTTCCAAGAAACCCACAGTCCTTGTGGGTAGTTAACCTGTAGTCTATAGCAGGTGGCCCTGGGCTTGTATAGCCCTTACCCTCTGATCATCACACATGCCATGTTTATTTTACTATAGTCTAGCTCACTGCAAGTCTTCCACTTCACACTTAAATCCCCTCCCAAACAAAGGACATACTTTAAGCCCCTGGCTAGGGAAAGGGGGGGCTATATTTTAAAAATAAACTGAAATTTACATACAATGCTATGCAAATGAGATATCTCTCTTACGAAGGTACCCCTAGGAAGCTGTCTTAATTGCCTAGTGAGAAATCAGCCCATGCAAGCTTCAAGTCTAGATGTCCGATAGTTAGAAATGAACAAAAAGCAGTGTATTATACATCATACTTAACACATATACCTTTTGTTTCTCTTTTTCAGCTTCCAGTAGGTTTGGGTCCAGTAGTCCATGATCCTCTTCTCTGTGGACACGTAGGATTCTGTTTAACATTTCACCAATTGATGGTCACTGAAGAATGCTGCAATCCCTATCTTTTTAAGGCCTTATTTTGCAGGTGTTTTTTATTTTTTTTTATTTTGTTTTAGGCACAATTCAGGTCCATGAAGGCATCTTCATCATCTGCAAGCATTGTCAAAACAATGAAGTAATTGTAAGATATTCCCAGTGCTTCTCATGTAGACATTCCTTAAAATTACAGCCCCCCTTAGCATGTATCTCCCACAGTATTAAAGATATCATATATCCAGATATCTAAGACCTGATTGTTGTTAGCTTAAATGTAGACTTATAGCGCTATGGAGGTGGACTTGCAAAGTCTCACAGTGGGATGTTAATGAAGGCCAGCATTAATACATTGCCAGTAAGCTTGAAATAGCTGTACATGGATTGGATACTCAGCCTGTGTTTATTCCAACCTTGGCTTTGCATTAAAGCAGTGTAATACAGCATGCATAAGCTTAAAGGAAGCCATGTTTGATAATGGCTACGGAATGAAGAGCGAGGCATTTGTGGCCACATTTGTGTGTCCTAGCTCAACTTCCCAGAATGCAGTGTAATAACTGTTGTTCTTGGAACTCTGAGCTGGAGGCAGGTTTTTTAACTTGCTTTAGACATTCAAATGTGAACACAGATGTACTTTTTATTTACTATATATATATATATATATATATATATATATATAGGGTTAATACACATGCAAAGTCCAATTTGTGACATTGTGGAGTACCAACATTCCCCTGAAGGCCTGATAAGAATGTGACAGGTGATAATGTAAATTGATTGATAATAATAATGGGTATACATGTTGGCACTTGGCCACCAGCAATGGCGTGTGACTTTCCAGGATGGGCGTAGGGGAAATTAGGCCTGATGAAGGTGAGTTGGCTGTTGCTTCTCGTGCCTCTGCATAGCCTCCATGTGTTTTTTGCCCCTTCCTGATGGGTTAGTGTAGATTAGTGTGGTGTATGTTCTCCTGGTCCCCTTCTGGATCACTACCTTGTGGTGGTGAAGGGGCTTGTGTTATTCAATAAAGCTGTGAGCTATACCATATAGAGTCACTCTAGGTGGGCAGGTCATAGCAGAGAGGTCAGACAAATCACAGTCCACCGGAGAAGGAACCGGCAACCCACTGCAGTATCTTTGCTATGCAAACATTGTGAATAAGCATAGACGGAGACATAGCCAAGTGTGCTGCAGTCCATAAGGTCACAGAGAGTCAGAGACGACTGAAGGACTGAACAACCAAAAATAAAATGTTCCCCTGATACTTGATATATGTCATGTGGTGGTGTAACTTTGCCACTATTTATTTTTCCAATGTAGATCTGATGAGTGAGATGTATATAAGATTATCTTTGTATTTTTAGGGTCCACATTAGAGCCTCTGTGAGTGAGAAAGGGATAATATGGCAGGCAGTTTCATGTCTTTGTGTTGAAATATAATCAGGTAGTGTTTCTTTAATTGCTTTCAGCATCTTACAGCCACACTTTTCATATTGGCATATGCATGACCATTCCAACATATGATAAAAACAAATATTTTTATGGCCTATTTGTTCCGTGGGAATTGTTGTGCAATGAATTATAATGTCTTCCATTGTTTTCCCTGTATTTTAAAGTCCATTGGTGTGTTTTGTCTTTTGCAGTGTTACAAACTAGTCTGTAAACTAGTGATGTCGCAAACATCAAATTTTCGGTTTGCGAACCGCGGACACGAACTTCCATCAAATGTTCGCGAACGGGCGAACCGGGCGAACCGCCATAGACTTCAATGGGCAGGCGAATTTCAAAACCCACAGGGACTCTTTCTGGCCACAATAGTGATGGGAAAGTTGTTTCAAGGGGACTAACACCTGGACTGTGGCATGCCGGAGGGGGATTCATGGCAAAACTCCCACGGAAAATTACATAGTTGATGCAGAGTCTGGTTTTAAGCCATAAAGGGCATAAATCACCTAACATTCCTAAATCGTTTGGAATAACATGCTTTAAAACATCAGGTATGATGTTGTATCGATCAGGTAGTGTAAGGGTTACACCCGCTTCACAGTAACAGACCAATCTCCCCGTTTAAAGCACCGCAAACAGTCCCTTTGCACAACCGCAAACTCCCAATTTGCACAAGGTTGGATACCAAGCCATGTCCCGTTCCTTGTCCTCACTGATGTCATTGAAGGTCTCTTCCTCCACCCAGCCACCAAGGGTCCCCGAAAGGTGACAACAAGTCCCCTGGGACGCCTGCTGTGTTTGGTCTTCCACCTCCTCAAAGCCACCTTCCACTGCCCAGGGGGCTTCCACTGCCCAGCATGGAATATTATACACAGGTCAGAGTCTGGGGTCTTCCACTGCACAGCATGGAAGATTATACACAGGTCAGAGTCTGGGGGCTTCCCCTGCCCAGCATGGAAGATTATACACAGGTCAGAGTCTGGGGGCTTCCACTGCACAGCATGGTACATTATTCACAGGTCAGAGTCTGGGGGCTTCCACTGCCGAGCATAGAATATTATACACAGGTCAGAGTCTGGGGGCTTCCACTGCAAAGCATGGAAGATTATACACAGGTCAGAGTCTGGGGCTTCCCCTGCCCAGCATGGAAGATTATACGCGTTGCCTCTGTCTGCGTTATTATAAGGTGTGTACTGTTAAGTAGTACTATTCCTATCGGTTTAATCCCTGTTACGTCCACTATTAGGGGACGTGTATATGGCATTGATTTTTGGAACAGGGAGATGGAAAAAGATGCTTGGTTGGACCTCCTACTTCGAATTTGGGGCACTGCACGTGCAATGTAATGTGCCACCAGATAGGAGTGTCACTGTGCACTGGCAAAAGTTGGCAGAGTAGATTCAATAGGCTTCACACACACGCCTGTAGGCAGGCAATTGCTATTCAATCTATTACAGTCAAAAAAAGTGTTGTTTTATTTCACTGAGCACAATAGAAGCTGTTAGGTGTTAGCCTGTCACACACACACGCTGGCAGGCATACGCAATTAGATTACACAGAAAAAAATTATAAAATAAAATAAATGATGTTCTAGCCCTAAAAAGGGCTTTTTGGGTTGCTGTCCTTGCAGCAGATATCAGATGAGTCCTTCAGATCTGTAGTGCAAGCTAAATACACAGCCAGGCTATCTATTTCCCTATTAAATCAGCATCATCTCCAATATATGTCCTCTCTCAACGAATGTAGCTTCAGAATGACTCTAAAATGGATGCTGTCCTTTAGATGGAAGGCTCTGGAAGGGAGTGTATGCTGCTGATTGGCTGGAATGTGTCTGCTGACTGTGAGGTGCAGGGTCAAAGTTTCCTCAATGATAAAGAATAGGGGACGGGCCGAAAAGCGCATGTGTTCGCCGTTCGTTGCGAACACGAACATGCGAAAATCGCCGCGAATAGTTCTTCGGCGAACTGTTCGAGACATCACTACTGTAAACTCTTTGCGGGTCCCATTTGGAACCCGTAATATTTTTGGCTACATTTGCAGTCTTGGGGAATTGTAGCAATTAAGAAAGGGATTTGCGATTTTAGCGATTGTAACTTTTGCGGCCTTGAAAGATCAAAGGCTTAGATGGGTGGGAAGTTACGATTTTGGCAACGGCAGTGATTTTCAGCCTGTAACGCGTAGTTTGCTTGCGGCTTGCTAAAAGACGCCAATTGAATTGCAAATTAGTTTACAGGCTACACTATGGGCTCCAGTAACCAACAATTGCTGAACTGAATAGGGGCCAAAGACTGTAATTTCTGTCCTAAAAAAAAAATCTACCCTTTCCCACACAATGTACTCCTGTGCAATAGTGTGCAGTGGTAAAAACTTAGAGCCCGACTCAATTGAGCTATCGCAAGTTACTGTAGCCCGTAAATGAGGCCGCAAGTTAATTTGCTATTCAATTAGCGCCTTTTTGCAAGTTCCAAACGGGTTACAGGTTACAGCTTTGAAAACTTTGTGATGGTTAAACCTGAAACTTAAAACCTCCCGAAGCCTTTGATCTTTCAATTCTACAAGAGTTATGATCGCTAACATCGCAAATCACTATTCAATTGCACCAATTCCCCAAGGCTGCAAATGTGTTCACACCTGTAAATGGCAAATGAAGGAGAAAATCCTATGAGTGCTAGAGAGGACCCGCAAGGGGGTTTAACACCTGTTCGTAGCACTGAAAATGTAAATAAATAATCAATACTGCACTGTAAATAACGGGGAAAGCGATGAAAGCCATTATATTTATTTGCACAACAGTCTCAAGCTCGCAAATTGCCAGTAAATACAATGTATTTTTGTTTAATTTCGGGGTTATATCGATCTTGGGAATCAATGAGTTAATACATATCAGGCCACCCATATGGATTAGAACAGTATTGGCATTATTTTTCATAATTCTGTATTTTGCGGTTTGCTCATATCGGACCCCTGAACCTAATTGATTGACATGTAACCTCCATGCTTTACTGCCGTAATAATGATGGTCTCATTTTCTATTGGATGATTCAAAATGGGAGGTTATGGTGTGATGAAAGCCATTATATTTATTTGCACAACAGTCTCAAGCTGGCAAATTGCCAGTAAATACAATGTATTTTTGTTTAATTTCGGGGTTATATCGATCTTGGGAATCAATGAGTTAATACATATCAGGCCACCCATATGGATTAGAACAGTATTGGCATTATTTTTCATAATTCTGTATTTTGCGGTTTGCGCATATCGGACCCCTGAACCTAATTGATTGACATATAACCTCCATGTTTTACTGCCGTAATAATGATGGTCTCATTTTCTATTGGCTGATTCAAAATGGGAGGTTATGGTCTTAGTTAATTGATCATGTTGTCCCCCTGAACTACTACGAACCAGTGCATGGTTTACAGAGTTGGCTTTGGGCCAGTAACTTGTGGCATCGATCAATTGAACAGCACCGGAATCGGAGACGAACGGGAGCCCGCAGCATGCCCACAGACATATGGCCTGGATCTTGTGAGATGCGGGCTTGCAATTGAATCAGGCTCTTAGCCTTTGACTGTAGTACTTGGGGTTTGCTGTTTCTCCTGTTCAGGGATGGATCACTCTATTGGGTGGGACTATAATGATATACTACAGCATATCAGTGACAGAATTTCTCCCTATGAAGGACACAAAAGAGCTAAAAGAGGTTGTTCTCAGTGTGGATTATCATGTCCATGTTAGGTTCTCTGATTGAGCACCTCCATTTAGATGTGTGTTTATTGAGTGTAGTAATTCATATTACAAGCATAAAATTCACATTTGTGCATTTGCACAATTACTTTTATACTTATACTGGTCATTCACTAAACCAAGTAAGGGTCATTAACCCTTCAATAATACTAAAACCTTCTTAAATAAATCTTTCTATCACTAAAACTGAAAAACAATTGAAATGTTCAAAACATTAATTACTAGGATCTCTGTTATTGTTTATATACTCATTGGATTCAAATCCCATCTAACCCATCTAAAAAAAGGAGACATGGTACTAAATAAAGGAAATATTAAACATTTAAAACTCACAATAAAAATGCACCAGCAAGAAACCAGATGCACCATTGCTACTTAACTAGACTTGTTTACTTTCAGATGCTTTAGTTGATTTGATTAGAAGGGAAATTACAGAGACCCTTTAAACAATCAGTTTATGGGCACGTAAAATATTACAGTGACCTCACATTTGCACACAAAAAGCACTGAATCTGTCTTAACCTAACTACTTGCATATTTTCCTATCTGTTTTAAAACTATAAAGTAGCAAATTTAGTTTTCTAATTATTTCTAAATGAAAAAGAATATAAACGATTAAGTTCCTATAGATTTTGTTTTTCTGACCTATTTTCTGGTTCACTTACGTGCTACTCAATTTGTTTTTCCGTAATTAGTTTTTTGTTACTAATGCAATATATTGTGGAATTACAAAACCTAATCCAACTAAGATGTTCTTAAATATAATTAATAAAACTAATGTGGATCCAATATGCTTTGCAAAATATAAATCTTATGCCAGCCCAACACATATATTTTGTCCAAAATTATTTCCACTAAAATTGCCTGGCAATTAAAGTAAAGTTGACAGTATAAACCCATAAATGTTTTTTTCTCTGCCAGCATAATATTTAGATTATTGTTATCATTGTTTATTCATAATGTATCAACGTAATACATAGCTCTTTGCAAGAGATAAATAACAACAATACAATTTTTATAAATGTCGCGATCGGCTACTTCAAGGGGGCTTGATATGAACCTAGTTCAAACCTACCCCAGCAGAAACGTGTAGTTCTTCTTCTCTGTGGCACAAAAGATGGCATCTGAAGAGGACAACGCCCAAAGGCACAGGCAGAGAATACAGGATACAGGTTACTAGTGGCCTATGGCAAGACCACTCCCCAATTCAGGATACAAACACAAAAACAGCCTCACATTGTGGATATGTGAAACTGGAACTGAACCTTTATTGAATCATTGAACCAACATATGTATACATCCCCCATACTATACCCATGTGTAAAACAACTAGGGCAAAACAACTTGATATTAATCTCAAGTGTTTGCTCAGGACTCCTAAGGGGCAGTCATCTGCCTTGAATCATGGCCTATATGTGTGCAGATGCAATGTTTTGCAGTTAAACTTCTGCACAGAGGATTTTTACCATTTCCACATATATTCTCCAGTTCTAAATAAATTTTTCCTATTTAACATATTTTAACTAGTATACATGATAACAATGAACAGACAACAAATAACCACACACAATAATACATAATCCCAATGCAACAATGTCATGCTCCATTGGCCATATCCATAATTACTGGTAATATGACAGTCACTAAACAATGTAATCATGACAATACACATATCAAAATGTTGGGAGGGCTCTTTCCTTGAACTTACAGCTTTTGTCCAAAGTATTGCTCAATGCCTGAATGTTTGATTTACATGTATACCATTAATACCTCACTTTTGCCAAATTTGATCTAATATCTTTAATCAAAATTGGCAGATTTCACATTTCAATGTGACATGGGACTTCATTTCCTCCAATGCTGTATGTGAAACTGCTATTTACCACAATAACTAAGCTAAATACATTTCAATGAAACTATAGCGTTCCCTAGTTGTCCAGTGATTAGGATTCAGTGATTTTACCACTGCAACTTGGGTTCAATTCTAGTTAGGAATCCAAGAGGTCACACCACCATGAAACCAAGCAGTGTTGGACCTGGTCTAGTACTTGGTGTGTTGGGGTCCATGAGGTCATGGAGAGTCGGACATGAATGAGTGATGCAAACACACAATGAAACTATAATAGACAATGAGAAAAGTGAAAAAGAAAGAAATCCTAGGTTTTAGCTGTGTTGATAGCTCAACTATGTAATGGAAAAATATAGGAGAAAAATCATAACAACGGTAATATTGATACATATTAAAAAGTATGTCAATGTTGAATCAAACAGCGATGAAAGTTTGCATTAGCTATGCAAATGTTACCTAAGTTTGACAACTTGAAGTTACCATACATCACAGTCAAATTTATTATCACTTCTGGGTAAATGGAGCATGTGTTCAGGACACAATAAACACTTAATACCCAACACCACAAAACTTATCTTTCTCAGAAAAAGATCAAAAACCACTGCAATTAAATTTCAGATTTGAATGGAAGAGACACAATTGTTCGCCTCTCAAATTTATTTGTACTGGTTTCGGTCCAAATCGAACATTCCATGCTACTATATACAAACCTCACTTAAACCCAGTTAACACCCATTTGCAAATCCTTTAACAAGACACTCTTTTCACCTTTGGAACAACCACATTTCTTACTAATATGGAAATCCTCCCTCCATGTCCCATTATTTACATTCATACCATGAAAACCTCACAATTGCAATGGTGGCTGGACAGATTACATTGTATAATTTCCTGAAACCTGTAAACTATTTCTCCTGGTCGATCTTTCTGCTCCATAGCAAATGCCAAATACAGATATATTTATATTCATATTACATTACTGTATATTAAATAAATATATAAATAAATATATACAGTATGTATATATATATATATATATATATATATATATATATATATATATATAGTGTGACAGACTTGCTGCCACTTCCGGGGTCAATGCCCTGTTGACCGTCTCTGTCATGAAGTAGCTCAGGAGGCGTTATAGCTTTAAGGAGCTTTACAAACAGGTACAAACAAAAAAATAATACAAAATAAAGCCTAGCTTCCTTGAAGCACTAACTAAACAGAAATAGTAGTTTCCTTACTACCATCAACTAATGCAACATATAGCGTTCATGTATACAGGCCTCTAAGTTTTCTGCTCCAAAAGTCTGAGGGTTTGCTTCAGCGTGCAGAGCTGTCTCTCCTGGCTCTCAGTCCAGACTGAACCCAACCTACTGAGTGCTCAGTAGTCCTTTTAAGGGAGAATGCAGCTGGGCTTGATTAGTCTGTTGCAGGAGGCTTAACTCTTTCACTTCCCAGGGGAAAGGGGGCTCTGGTAAGTCTGCTACTTACATACGCCCCCTGTATGATTCTGTTACACATCCCCCTCCCCAGCTCGACATCACGTGGTTGAGTGGCCAACGCCGTGAGGCAGTGAATTCGAGACAAGGCATCTGCATTAGCATGTAGGCTGCCGGCTCTATGGAGGACACGGAAACAGTAGGGCTGCAGGGACAGGAACCATCTCGTCACCCGGCTGTTCTTTTCCTTATTCTGCTGCATCCACTGCAGGGGTGCATGGTCAGACACTAGAGTGAACTTCCTCCCTAAGAGATAGTAACGAAGCATCTCAGTGGCCCATTTGATTGGCAGGCATTCCTTTTCCACGATGGAATATTTCTGCTCTCGTGGCAACAGTTTACGGCTCAGGAATAAAATGGGATGTTCCTCGTCCTGCACTACTTGCGACAACACAGCGCCCAGTCCTACTCCTGAAGCGCCCGTTTGTAAGATGAATTCTTTTTCAAAATCTGGGGTCACTACCACAGGATTACGACATAGGACCGACTTTAGGTCTGTGAACGCTGCTTCAGCCTCTGAACTCCATTTAACCATGTTGGGCGCTCTGTTTCTTGTAAGGTCTGTCAGGGGGCAGCTCTTGTAGAGAGGAACAACACACAAGTCCCACTTCTAAGACATTTTCCTGCACAAATCCAACAGAACAACACATAAGTCCCACTTCTAAGACATTTTCTTGCACAAATCCAACAGAACAACACACAAGTCCCACTTCTAAGACATTTTCCTGCACAAATCCAACAGAACAACACACAAGTCCCACTTCTAAGACATTTTCCTGCACAAATCCAACAGAACAACACACAAGTCCCACATTCAACTGTTATTATTTTTGGGGACATTGTTACTTTCTTGCCTTATTTCATACCATAGTTTGTATCTGTAACCCTCCCCCATCCTCCTTTTTTAGAATATTCCCTTAACCCCTCCCTATCACACTCTAATAACTTCCTGTATACTAACAAAGTTTCCTCTCTCTGCAGACATTTTCCTGCACAAATCCAACAGAACAACACACAAGTTCCCTCCCACGCTACCCCTCAACCCACCCACCCTTAATTGCTCTAAATTTATTGAATCACACAAATTTCTTTCAGCTGATCTATTAGGAACACCTGCTAACTATTCCTAATTTAACCTTTACACAATGTTCCCTCCTGCCTTCTTCTTCTTAACCTGCTGCCTTTTCCTCAGACTCTTCCTCTCAACTTATCCATATCATGTCTCCAGCATAACCATCTCACCTTCCATGCTCTCATCTCCTCTTTTATGTTGCCATAATCTACACTCCTTCCTCCACCCACTATCTCCTCCACCATCTCAAACTCATAAGCAGAAACACTTCTGCGAGTCCCATTTGCATCTCCCTTCCTTCTCTCTCCTTCTGGCTTCTGGAGACACATTTCCTAACCCAGGGCCTGACCTGACATTTCCACTAGCAGTTACATTATCTGACCACTAAGGACAGATAACATATTACACACCTGAGCCATTCACCTCACAATGACACATACCTTATTACCTAACTAAACTTTAACTCCCTTCCTCACCCTTGCTACCTCCTTTCTGTTCCTCCCCATGTTTCTGCCTCTTTCAACCCCTTTAGATTGTAAGTAGCGAGTTTTCAATCTTGTAGGGTGCTTTGGAAAAAGCACTTCCTGCAAGCATTCTAAGCTCAAAACAGGGACCTCCATTTTTCTGCAGTTTGTTAACGTGGTATTCTTCCTTGTCCTTATCCCCTGTACAGCGCTACGGAATATGTTGGCGCGATACAAATAAAGATTAATAATAATAATAATAAAATGGGGTATGAATCTCTTATAATATCCCACTATCCCCAAGAAGGCACTTACTTGTTCCTTATTCAGATGTTGTGGCCAGTCCTGAATCGACCTTCACCTTGTTGAGCTGGGTTCGAACAACTCCTCTCCCTACCGTTTATCCCAAATATTTGGCCTCACTAAGACCGATGGCACACCTGCCGGGGTTTACTGTAAGGTGTGCACGCCTTAGGGCTTCCAAAACTGCTTCCACTTTCAGCAGATGTGTCTCCCGCATACTCTGAATGGTGGCATAACAGCTTGTCCATCAGTCTGGAAAGTAGCCGGTGCTCCGTGCAATCCAAACGGTAGTACCTTGTAATGAAAAAGCCCGTCAGGGGTTGAAAAGGCAGTTTTGTCCTTTGCTGCTTGCGTCAAGGGTATTTGCCAGTACCCTTTAGTCAAATCCAACGTTGTTAGAAACCTCGCTTTTCTGAGTCGCTGTATTAGTTTGTCTACTCTAGGTATAGGGTATGCATCGAACTCTGATACATCGTTTAGCTTGCGAAAATCGCTGCAAAACCTGACAGTTCCATCAGGTTTTGGAACCAGTACAATGGGGCTGCACCATTCGCTTTGAGACTCCTCGATTACTCCAAGTTCTAACATTTTGTTCACCTCAGCCCTTATTTCGGTTCTCTTCGCTTCAGGTAAGCGGTAAGGTTTAATCCTTATTCTCACGCCTGGTTTAGTGACGATATTATGGTAAATGGCAGTGGTGCGACCTGGGTTGGTGGAAAACACATCCGCGTTCCACTTCAGCATTTTTGTAGGTTTGTGCAGGGGACAACTCTTGCGATACATAGGCTTTTGGAGGTTCAATGCAGATTTTGGACTCGCTGGCATCTTCTGACTCTCAGCCAGACAAGTGACATCCATCACTTTTGCTTGCTCTTTCCAGGGTTTTAGAAGGTTTATATGATATATTTGTTCTTTCTTGCAACGTTCAGGTTGACGGATTTTATAATCCACCTCAACGATAGCTTCAATAACTTCGTAGGAGCCTTGCCATCGGGCCAGTAATTTGCTTTCGGTTGTTGGCACTAACACTAGAACCCTGTCTCCGGGTTGAAACTTTCTCACCTGGGCCGTGCGGTTGTAAAAGGTTTGCTGGTTACTTTGAGCTTGTTCCATATGTTCTCGCACCAGAGGGATAACTTTGGCAATTCTTTCCCTCATGTTCCTTACATAATCCACAATATTTTCACCCAACACTATTTGCTCTTCTCATTCTTCCTTTAATATGTCCAGAATTCCTCTGGGATGGCGGCCGTAGAGGAGTTGGAAAGGAGAAAATCCTGTGGAAGCTTGGGGGACTTCTCTGATTGCGAAGAGTAAATAGGGTAGGAGTATGTCCCAATTTTTTCCATCTTGTGTTACAACTTTTCTTAGCATACTTTTCAAAGTTTTATTGAACCGTTCTACCAGTCCGTCTGTTTGCGTATGGTAAACCGAGGTCCTGAGTGTTTCACCTGTAAAAGCTGGCACATGTCTCTCATCAGCTTTGACACAAAGGGGGTCCCTTGGTCTGTTAGGATTTCTTTGGGTATCCCCAACCTTGAGTATAGTTGAATGAGCTCTTTTGCTATATTTTTTGAGGTGGCGGTGCGTAAGGGTATGGCCTCCGCTTATCTGGTGGCATACACCATTATTACGAGGATGTATTGGTGCCCTCGGGCTGATTTTTCTAGTGGACCCACAAGATCCATTGCTATTCTTGAAAACAGCTCCTCTATTATGGGTAAAGACACCAGTGGCGCTCTTAGATCTGAGCGGGGAGCTGTCAACTGGCATTCAAGGCAAGATGCACAGTACTGGGTTACTTCAGCAAATATGCCAGGCCAGAAAAAACATTTCAATATCGTTCCCAGGGTTTTATCCTTTCCAAGGTGGCCCCCAAGGAGGTTACGGTGAGCCAGATCAAGGACTTTCTTCCTTTGTGCTCGGGTAACTAAGAGCTGCTCCAGTGTTTTTTCCTTTGAAGGAATGACCCTGTACAGCAAGTTATTCCGCAGTATATAATAAGGGCCCTGTCTCCTCTCTCTTCCGTCGACTGAAGAGGGCTGTGCACAGGAGATGCCCTCGCAATCTGACAGATTTGGAGTGTGTTTGCAAAGAAGAGTGGGCAAATCTTGCCAAGTCAAAATGTGCAATGCTGATAGACTCATACCCAAAAAGACTGAGTGCTGTAATAAAATCAAAAGGTGCTTCAACAAAGAATTAGTTTAAGGGTGTGCATACTTATGCAAACATATTATTTTATTTTTATATTTAGTTCTGAAATGATTTACCTTTGTCTAATTTTTTACAGCACAGACACTTGACATTTTAACAGGGGTGTGTAGACTTTTTATATTCACTGTATGTATATATATATATATATATATATATATGTGTGTATATATGATAGCCTAGCCAGTAAGCTTGAGACAGCGTACACAAATAGGATTCTCAGCTTAAAATCCAGCCTTGGCTTTGCATTTAAGCAGGCATAAGATTAAAGGAAGCCATGTTTGAAAATGGCTATGGATTGAAGAGCAACACATTTGTGGGCACATTTGAATGTCCAAGCTCCGCTTCCCAGAATCCAGTGTAATAATGTTTTTTCTCGGAATTCTGAACTGGAAGCGGGTTTTTTAACTTGCTTAAGACATTCGAATGTGAACACAGATGTACTATTTATTTACTATATATATATATATTTTTTTTTTTATATATATATATATATATATATATATATATATATATATATATATATATATTTATAGTGTGGGGGGGGGGGGGGGGATTTATTCCCCTGCTGATTTTGAATGTTTGTCCACTGACAAAGAAATGACCAGTTTATAATTTTAATGGTAGGTGTATTTTAACAGTGAGAGACAGAATACCAAAGAAAATACACAAGAAAAACAAACTTTAAAAAAGTTATAAATTGATTTTCAGGTCAATGAGGTAAATAAGTATATGACCCCTTAGTACTTGGTGGAAAACCCTTGTTGGCAATCACAGAGGTCAAACATTTCTTGTAGTTGTCCATCAGGTTTGCACACATCTCCGGAGGGATTTTGTCCCACTCCACTTTGTAGATTCTCTCCAAGTCATTAAGGTTTTGAGGCTGATGTTTGGCAACTCGAATCTTCAGCTCCGTCCACAGATTTTCTATGGGGTTAAGGTCTGGAGACAATATTCTCTTTTGAAGTTCCAGAATGTGACATAATGATCATTGATGAACCATCTTATTCAGACTCATGGTTCTCCAAACCACAATCATTAAACTCTACTGAGTTTATTTGTGCTACATTTTACTTAGTTCCACAAATAAATGTTAGTTGATGGTAAAAATCCAAAGCCTCAAAACAATCTCTTCAAAAAGCCACTATGGCCATATGTCTGATATATACATCAGTGGTGAAGCTAGGCAAAGGATGGCCGCCCTCTGGTGCCGAATCAAATATATATATATATATATATATATATATAAATATAAGTGTAAATGTGTGTAAATATATATATATATATATATATATATATATATATTTATTTAAAATAAATATATATATATTGTGATGGTGTGTCACCCGAGGGCAGTAGAGAGCACTTCAAGACTTCTCCCCAGGAGTGAGATGGTTAGGAAGCACCTTAAAAAGCTTGGGTGTGGCTGCAATCAGGTCCTGCTGCTGCCTCCAGGTGGAGAGTTGTTTGACAGAGCTGGAGTGTTGTGGAAGTGTGCAGGGCTGCTGTCAACAGATGCACTGAAGGCTAGTGGACCAAAGCCAGAAGCTTTGAAGAGAGAGCCTGTAGATAGGAGGAACAGAAAGTCCCTGCTTAGGAAAGGCCGGAGATACAGAGCCTGAGAGAAAGGTGAGAGAGAAAGACACTTCTGCTGCCTATGTTCGGACTGTATGTTTGCACTTATATGTAAGGCATATAACCAAAGTGAGCTGCATGGTCGAGTTGCCAGAAGTAATCCTTTACTGCGCCAATGCCACAAAACACTTTGACAAGCCTCACAGCTTCTGGCACACTGTAAGTTGGAGTGACAAGACCAAAATAGAGCTTTGTGGTCACACTATTTTTGGAGAGTGGTCAACAAGGCCTATAGTGAAAAGAATACCATCCCCACTGAAGCATGGTGGTGGCTCACTGATGTTTTAGGGGTGTGCCAGCTCTAAAAGCACTGGGAATCTTGTGAAAATTGATGGCAAGATGAATGCAGCATGTTATCAGAAAATAGTGGGAGACAATTTGCATTCTTCTGCACAAAGGCTGCACATGGGATGCTCTTGGACTTTCCAGCATGACAATGACCCTAAGCACAAGGCCAAGTTGACCCTCCAGTGGTTACAGCAGAAAAAGGTGAAGGTTGTGAAGTGGCCATCACGATAATATTATTGAGTCACTCTGGGGAGAGCTCAAACATGCAGTTCATGCAAGATGACCAAGAACTTTGCATGACCTGGAGGCATTTTGCTAAGACGAATGGGCCGCTGTACCACCTGCAAGAATTACAAAAGACTGCACACTGTCATTGATGCTAAAGGAGGCAATACACAGTATTAAGAACTAATGTATGCAAACTTTTGAACAGTGTCATATAATTTTTTTCTTTGTTGCCATGTTTTGTTTTGATTGTCCCATTCTGTTATAACCTACGGTTGAATATGAATCCCATAAGAAATAAAAGATATGTATTTTGCTCGTTTACTTTTGTTTTCTTTAAAAATGGTACATATATTACCAATTCGCTAGGGTATGCAAACTTTTGAGCACTACTGTATATAATATAATATATACAGTATATATATTTATATACACCTGTCGCCCCTTTGTAGACCCTCCAACAGCTCCTTATTACCCTTCTGCCCCTCCTGATACCCCCTGCCCCTCTTGATCCCAATCTGCCCCTTCTGATCCTCCCCTCTGGTTCCCCCTGCCCCTCTTGATCCTCCCCTTATCCCATTTGATCCCCTCCCTGCTCATCCTGATCATCCCTTGCCCCCTCCTGACTCCCCACCGCCCAGATCCCCCTTGCCGCTTCCTACCTCTCCAGAACTCCTTCCGCACTGTAGCCATCTCTGCTCTTTACTTTGTAGGTGTCGTCATTGGGATGCGCCATAGGTGAGGATGCAGTTCGGGGGAGTGCGGCTGGTGAGGTAGGAATCGCCAATGGGGGGGATCAGGAGTGGGGGGGGGAGATCAAGAGGGGCCAAGGGGGGATCAGGATTCAGGATGTGGGGGAATCAAGAGGACCAAGTGGAGGCTCAGAGGACCAAAGGAGGGAATAAGGAGGGGGGATCACGAGGGGTGGGAAGATCAAGAGTGACAGAGAGAGGATTAGGTGCTGAGGGGGGATCAGGAGGGGCCCAGTGGTAGCTCCGCCACTGATATATATGTATTGGTCGGTCCCCCTGATTAAGAGACTTCATATGTCATTGCCTTCCAGTAGTTGTTGTCTCCTAGTAAGCCACGATGGACGTTTGCACCAGCATTGGCTCCTTCCCTGACATCAATACAAAGCAGCGCACTTCTCCATAGAAAACAGACATTGTGGTCCCTTGTGGTCTACAAAGTGAATCTTAATGAATTTGATCAGTAGATATGTAACATTCCTCTATGCTAGGCCCAGCTAAACTGTGCTCCGTGAGCACCAACACCCTTTCCAGTGGAGCAATAACACTAAGTGCTGCAAATCTCCTCTCCAGTTCTCCAATATGAGTTTCAAGATAGGCAACATGCTCACACTTGTCACAGAGATATGGACCATGGATCATCTGTTCCACTAGTGCATACGTATGACAGGATGTACACTGAGTGAGGTTTCCACTGGACTGACTCATAATTACATAATTGTGCTCCCTCCTTTTATTTAAACTCCTACACTTATACTAGAACTGCCCTTATGCTAGAAGTGTTCGCTGTTTATATTAGGTTCTTACTACTCACCTGCCCACTACTCACTGCGCAAGTACACAACACACTTACTGTTCAGGAGAAATCACAGAACAGATCCAAGCAGACCACAAAACACACACAAGGATATGCCTTTACACAGGCAAAAACCACACACCCTCTCAGCTGCCCACGACTCACTGCACAAGTACACAACACACTTACTGTTCAGGAAAATCACAGAACAGATGATCTTTTAAATGGTGTTCTCTTTCAGTTATGTGTCCTTTAAAAAAGCTAGAATCCTTTTTTGTTATAGTTTTGTTTTGCTTTGCATTTTATTTATTTATTATTTTTGGGACAAAAAACCCCAGATAAAGATGAAGTTAATATTGTCACCAAATTATCCAAGCGGATGGAATATATCAAAACAGGAGATAGTGAAACATAAGTACATTTTTCAACAAAAAATAAATGACTGCATCCATGCATAATTGACTGGGTTAAAAAATAAAGCATCCAATAAATTCATTTTGGAGGAGATTAGTGCTCAAAATTGTCTTGATTGCTCACCTGTTTCTACAGCTCATGCACACAGAGCCAGTTATCTGTTCTTCGAATTAGAAGCTTTAATTATATCCAACTGATTCTCCTGGCTTAAGTCCTTTCAGACTTGAATTGCTTCTCTGCTATTATGTAGGAGCTAGCACTCGTGAGTGAAAAAATATAATGGAGAAGCCTTTAGTTATTTTGGCACGTTTAGGCGAGTTACGTGAATAGGTTTTCTGCTACATCAGGATGGGGTAATGTGCTGCAATCTTTTTCTTCTGTGACAGATAAGTATTCAGCTCTCACTCTGTGTTCTCATTATAACTCAGTAAGTAGTGCTTTCCTTGGCAGCCAAGGGATTTCTATCCATACATGTTTGAAGCATGGCTAATTGATAACAATGACCTTGATGTGGTTCACAGAAAAAGACCTGTGTTGCCAATGTGACCAACATAACTTGAAGTTTTTTCTTAAACCATCCTGGAATACGTAATAGACTTACTGGGAAAGCAGAACCACAACACAGTGGCCTGGGTACCTTTTTTCTCTTAGCAGCTTTCTTGAACCTGCTTTAAGCAAATAACCCTATACTTAAAATATAATTATTTACGAGAATATTAGGAATCATTATTTTATTGAAAACTGTACCAATCACTTTGATACATTCTGAGCTAGCTACTAGATACTGTTGGATGCAGCTGCAATATGTCATATAAGAGTGATGTGAGTCTATCCTTAAAAGTCATTTCTTGATGTATCAGAAAAAACAACTGTTCTTGAGCATTTAAAAATACATTATTTACTATATTCAACGTGACACAGCAAAGGTCCCGATTTTTTCAGAACTGAAAAGCACAAATATGAATAAATATAATTACAACTGGATGTTATTAAGATTTTGTGTGCAAGTCTTATGCAATTGATCTTGAAATGTGGGTGTCTTAGGCATACATACACATTCTCCTTCTGAGTTTATGTCACATGATTAATTTTCTGTCTCAGTGGGACCTGATAAATCACATACACCACATACCCATTTGGAAGATCTATAGATGTAGATCAGAACAATGATAAGGCCTTATTGTTCTTGAACTGCAAGATAGTTGAAATTAGTTTGCAGTGATAAAATATATATCAACATACTGAAACTTTAGCAGTCCTAGGTGGTAACATAGTGATATGTAACTGTAATAAAAAAAAATATTTCTACCAGTTTGAATGAAAAGTATTGAATGAAAAGTATTATTTTATGCTATATTGCATGTTGAAAAATGTATTCACATGAAAATTAATGTTCACTATATACAGGGCAAGTAACTTTCCAATTTGCTACTTTTGGGCTACTTGCTTGAGTAGCTCTACTTTTACTTACCTATTCAATTGCCCAGGCCCCCAAGTTAGTCCCCCTTCCCTATAATCGCAAACCATGCTATTGTCAGTAAGCATTTGCATGCTTGAACATGATCGCAGCCGCAAGCCCGTAACTCGTGTTTCAAGCCTGCAAACTCGGAGCACTGTAAATGCAAATATAAATTCAATCCAGCACTGTAAATGATGGGGAACATAATGGGTGACATTAGAATTAAAAGCACAACATTCTCAAGCGAGCACGTTGCCAAAATCAAATTCTTTATTTCATGTTTAATTTAAATCCAAAATCTTGCTTGACCTCCAAGCCCGTAACTTGTTATTCAAGCCCATAGGACTATGGAGGTTGATTCCAAAGTCCTACGGGCTTGGAGGTTGAAGCCCGTAGGACTTTGTGACGAATATGGAACATGAAATAAAGTATTTATTTATGCCGATTTGCAAGCTTGAGAATGTTGTGCTATTAATTCTAAGACCTAACATCACTTTCACTTCTAATAAAAGTACAGGATTGCTTTTTTATTTGCATAATAAGTGCTATGATTTGTAAGTAAGACCTTTGCGAGACCTCCTTGGTACAAGTAACCTGTAGTTCGCATTTAGCCATTTATGGGCTTTACGGAAGGGTCAATCGGAGCAATTGAATAGCGATTTGTGTTTTTTGCGGCTGCAGCTCTTGTGGTCGTTAAAGTTCAAAGGCTTTGATGGAAGTAACTTGTGACTCTGAGAAGAGTAAGGGATAGTAGCACAGTAAGTAACACGAATGGGGCACCCAAGTAGGAGGCATTTGAATAGCAAAGTAACTTGCTATCGCTACTTGCAGCCCGATCTCAAGTAAGTAGCAATTGAATGAGGCCCACATTTAGCACCTGGTTATAGTTATTGAAAATATTCACATTTTTTGGTTATGCAGAAGCATAACTGTAGTTAATTATTTATCCATCCTTCATGCCTTATTACTGTATATACTCGTGTATAAGCCAAGTTTTTCAGCCCTTTTTTTAAGGCTGAAAAGGGCCCCTTCGGCTTATGCTTCACCCCCTGTGTCTCTTCACCCCCGTGTCTTTCTTTCTCGTGTCTCTCCACCCCTGTGTCTCTCTTTCCCTCCCGTGTCTATCCACACCATGGCTCTTTCCCTCCCCTAACATCATCATCCTCATCCTCAACCCCCCATCCTCATCCCCCCTCCTCATCCCTCAACCCCCCTCCTCATCCTCAACCCCCCTCCTCATCTTAAACCCCCCTCATTCTCACCCCCCTCCTCACTTTACACCTCTAATTACCTCCCCCTCTCCTTTGCCCCTCACTTACCTTCCCTCAGAAGCTGCTCCTCTGCTCCTCTAAGCTCTTTCTGGCTGCGTCGGGACCCGGCATATGCTAATGACGTGACGTCACATGCACGTCACGTCATTAGCATTGGCTGGGTCCCGATGAATCCGGAAGGAGCGTGGAGGAGCTGAGGAGCAGCTGCTGATGGAAGGTAAGTGAAAGGAAAGGGGGAGGTAATTAGAGGGGTAAAGTGAGGAGGGGGGTTGAGGATGAGGAGGTGGGTTGAGGAGGGAGGTTGAGGAGGGGGGTTGAGGATGAGGAGGGGGTTGAGGAGAGAGGTTGAGTAGGGGGTTGAGGATGAGGAGGGGGAGGGGGGATGAGGAGAGAGGATGAGGAGGGGGCATGAAGAGGGGGGATGAGGAGGGAGGATGAGGAGGGGGTTGACTAGGGGGTTGATGCAGGGGAGGGGGGTCGAGGAAGGGTGTTGAGGAGAGAGGATGAGGAGGAGGGTTGAGGAAAGTGGTTGAGGTTGAGGAGGGAGGTTGAGGAGGGGGGTTGTGGATGAGGAGGGGGGTTGAGGAGAGAGGATGAGGAGGGGGATTGAGGAGAGAGTGGTTGAGGAAGGGAGGGGGGATGAAGAGAGAGGATGAGGAGGGGGGTTGAGGAGAGAGGTTGAGGATGGGGTTGAGGAGAGAGGTTGAGGAGGGGGGTTGAGGATGAAGAGGGAGTAGAGGAGAGAGATTGAGGAGGGGGGTTGAGGAGAGGGGATGAGGAGGCAAGATGAGGAGGGAGGTTGAGGAGAGGGAGGGGTTGAGGAGAGAGGATGAGGAGGGGGGTTGAGGAGGTAGGTTGAGGAGAGAGGTTGAGGAGGGGGAGGGGGGTTGAAAAGAGAGGATGAGGAGGGGGGTTGAGGAAGGGGGATGAGGAGGGAGGATGAGGAGGCAAGATGAGGAGGGAGGTTGAGGAGGGGGAGGGGGGTTGAGGAGAGAGGATGAGGAGGGGGAGGGGGGTTGAGGAGAGAGGATAAGGAGGGGGGTTGAGGAGGGGGGATGAGGAGTGGGGATGAGGAGGGAGGATGAGGAGGGAGGATGAGGAGGGGGTTGACGAGGGAGACACAGGAAAGGGAGAGGGGGAAAGAGACACAGGGGAGGGAGAGGAGGGGAAGAGACACAGGGGAGGGAGAGGGGGAAGAGACACAGGGGAGGGGGCACAAGAAAGGGGCACAGAGGGCACACTAGAGGGGGACACAGAGGGCACAAGAGGGACACAGGTGGGCAGCACATTTTCCACCCTTGGCTTATACTCTAGTCTCTAAGTTTTCACAGTATTTTGTGGTAAAATAGGTGCCTCGGCTTATACCCGGGTCGGCTTATACTCGAGTATATAAAGTATTTTTGGTTTGCTGGTGTTTGTAATTTTTTTCTTCTATCTTAATACTAAAATAAATCAAGTCTGTAAATTAATTTGATTGATATCTATTATAGGCTTGGAGCTAGTTGTTAAAGTGATAACAGTAATGAAAAAAATAACTATTAAAGCTTCTCATTGCTGACAGACCTGAGTTGTCTGAATGGCTTGGCACCATTATGAGCCAGCTTTCTTCTATTTTAATTTATTTGTTTAATTTATTTGTTGAGCCAGTAAGGAAAAAAACCTTTCCAATACTACACTGTATTTTCATGATGGATTTTATGTTAATATTACAGTTTTACATTATATGATATGCTGTGTAAATTACCTTTGTTTTGAAACTCTTATGCACCAGCATTTTGGCTGCATTATTGGAGTCACATCACAAATTTGCACCAAAACAGATCATGAAATATGCATCTAGAAACTAAAAGATTCCTTATAGGTTTCATTGAGTGGTTTCCAGAACAACATTTCATCCAAGATTTCCTCTTCATGACACACAATAGCTGTGTTGTCATCTAAGTTGGAGTGCAAAATTGTCACTGTCACAATCTGCCTCTTTATTGTGTCTTGTGTAATTACTATATGATGCTGTGCTTTAAACATCAATATTACATACCTTACCGCAGCAATTAGATAAGGCACTTCAGATATTGACTGCTGGGGCTTTGATTGCATGTTTGTTTATTATAGTTGTAGAAATGGAATTGATCATTTTGATTTTCTAATGACATATATTTGCTGATTTCATACTGCCAAAATATCACAGCAAAGAAAGCATTTTGCCCATTATTAACCATTTTTGTGACACATATAGTAGCTTCTTCCTCTACTTTATAAAGTAATGATTGTCTTTCGCTTTGTGCCAGGGTTCCCACCAGAGACCCAGTTATCTATCCCAGAAGTGCATGGTCCATATTGCTTTACTTCCCTGTTTATCCTGACTCCTGTTTGTTTCTTTGTAATTTTTTTCCTGGCAAACCTGTGGTTGCTTTGGTACCAGCATCGGACTCTAGCTTCAGCCATTTTACTCTAGAACCTGTCATGTGACCTAGTACATGTTGCTGACCTACTGGTCCTGTGTGACACTTGTTTATAGTCTGAAAAGACTGAGGCTTGCATTACTACCTTTGTTCCTGTGTACACCAGCTTTACGTTCCTGTTTCTAGTTTTTTTACTGTACTTGGTCACCTGTCTGGTGAACAGTCAACCAGATCATCTGTGGCTAAGCCTCCTGAGCCTGTATTGCCAATAGTTACTGAGCCTACATTAATCTTTCATTATTGCTGTAAGGACTAATAGTGCTACCCCAGTTCAAGTGTAGTGTCTTGGATAAACCCCAAAATGCTAGACTTACAAATCTTAACCCCTCATTTCTACTGTGAAGGCATAACTGTAGTATTCCTAGTCCTGTGTATTCAGATATCTGTCTGAACCCTGCTACCAAAACAGTGATATATACTTTGCTTGAAAAACCCTCCCTTGATCCTTACCGTCCATACATTTACTGGTCCAAATGGAGCAAACCATTATCCACTTCCACTTTAAAACACTGTATCATCCTACATTCTGCTGAAGTCTCTCCAGCACTGGTTTTGACAACACCCTTCCCATCTGGCTCCAGACCAATGTTCTCCACCTGTTATGTCTGTCCGCCGACTCACAAGTACTACAGTTGTAAAACTTTAGCTCTGTAACAGCTCCTTGGATAAAGGTGCTATGCTAACGAATAAAGAAAACATACTTATACTTGTTGTTGTACATATCAAGTAGTTTTGTTATGATTAATACATTAGTTAAATTCAAATAGTATATATGCTTCATAGAATTAAAATATATTATCACATACAGGTAATAAATATAAATTAATGCAACAAAAAGCCTTTAGATTTAGTGTTCTTAAAATGGGCATTAAAAAGTTTTAAGTAGCTGCATGGGTGATACTTTTGCCAAAATATTACAATTTTTTATTTTTTTTCCACAGTTAAGTAATACTAATGTAAAGTTTGTTTTAAAAAAAGGACCGTTTATGTTATATATTGATGAATAAAGCTAATAATGTCTATAATAACTATGGCTAAGACACAAGATGAAATATATAAATTATGTTTAATTTAGAATGATTTTTAATTTATAAATAATAGAATCCTTGTACATTTGGATACACTATGTGGTACTATCCATTTATTTATTTATCATAGGCTTTTCAAACTATCGCATATAATCGTCAAACTGCGAATTGTTGTCGCGCTTTGCAAGCTCGCTTTGCGAACTCGCAGAACTCCGTTCCGCAATGAGGAACGCAGTTGTGGCCGCAAATGCAGACCCTTGCGGAGGTGGAGGCTCTATGCCGCCTCACTGCCGGGACAAATAAACCGCGCGACTTTGTAAAAAAAAAAAACACGCCACGGGAAAAAAACCTGCGTGACTTCGAAAAAAACACTAACGCGTAAATAGGAAATATGGACCTACACAAAAGAAAATACGACCCGCGTGACAAAAACAATACAAGGTCACAAAAATACGAACTTAACGGCCAAAACGCGTACAGCAAAAACCACCCAACACAATTAAAATTATTTTAAAAAAATTACAAAAACATCACACACAGCACGGGTGGTAGCCAGGACTTCTGGGGGTGAGGTTGCACACGAATTAAAGTCAATTTTACGCAGTTTCGACACTTGAAAATCGGCTAAGCGAGAACAAAAATGGCGGCGGAAATAAATGAAAGCAAGGCTTAACTACCCCAAAGCGCAGAAAACACTGACAAGGACGTACGACTTTTAATTACGATCCGCGTAACTTAGAAAAAGAAAATAGGAGGTTGCAAAAATACGAGGTTAACGGATGAAATGCGTACATTGAAAAACAGCACAAAACAAAACAAAATACAACAGAAAAAAAAAACACACACAGAGCATGGGGGGACAGCCATGACATGTGCCACAAAGGTTGCACTCTAATTAAAGTCAAATTTAACAAATTTAGAAAATGTAAAATCGCCTAAGAAAGGAATAAAATGGCAGACGAAAAAAATGAAAACGCGGCTAAACGACCCTGAAATGCGCAAAACACCGCCAGCCACGTACAACTTTTGCCAGGAGCATACAAGGTACTAAAATACACCCTTAGGCTGCACAGAAAATGATTGCGATCCGCGTAGCACATAGACAAAGAACGCCATTTTACAACACTAACACTACGAATCTAAAATACCGATTTACACAACTAAAGCAACGGTTTGCCCTCGCGAACGCAGCATATTTCTAATGCACAGCTGGGACATTCATGACACTTTCTCCTCAGAGCAGCAACAGGCCAACTGTACATTGTATGCTGCAGGAAAATAGAAATAGATACTTAGCTCTTCAGGCTATTCATTGCTGGATATATCAATTACAAATAGGTAAAGTATATTCATTTATTAAGTAAATAATCAATGAATAATTATACTAACAAAATTTACAAATATATCTGTCTTTGTTATGAGTGCCGAACACGCTCATAGGAACAAAAGTAAACAAGAGGAGCGGATCAATATGAGCGCCTAAGGCACCCCCTTGCGAGCCACACGATCAGCGCCAAAGGCGCTCAGCGAGAGGCTCGCAATGAACGCCGCAGGTCCTCAGAGTATCAAAAGCTTTACATTGTGTCTCAAACAGCATTGCCATGGCTTAAAATGTTATTACCCCATTATTTTTGACTGGCAAGTCGCTAGTATAGCATATAACACCCTGTAAAAAGGATATGTAAAAATGAAAAACTAAAACGTAAAAATGTCAAAAGCTTTCCTATCAATAGTCTGTCCCCACCCCAATGGCAAGTCTCATCTAACAAATTCCCTACTCATCCTCTATTGAACTTCTCTGTTGGTCCTCAGCTAGTTCCCCATATCCTACAGAACAAATGGAAAACAAACGTCATTAACGCTGTTCCCTCATACATTTCTGCCTTCTTCTCCAAATAGTCCCCTATCTGCTGTCTGCTCAGGATCTACGGTACATATTTCTCTCTTTCTTATTGTCTTCACCCTTTCTCATTTCTTTGTGCTGTTTATCTTGCTCTGTTGAACCCTGCCAAAGTTCTTAAAAGCCACCTTTTTAGAGAAAACTCTCATCGACAATTACAACTAAAGAAGCCAACCACCTATCATCTAAAGAGAAAACAAGTAGTTATGGCACACAGCTGCTTTTTCCAGTCTTCCTTATGTCTTGTCAATGAGCAATATTAATTATGAATCTTTCAATGTTTTTGTCTTGCTTGCCCAACTATCTACCGTGTTTTCTTTCAGGACCTCAGCTCCTTCTGTAACAACATGGTTACATTTGTATTGTTGCTTCTTATGTATTTACCCCTTGCATATAGTGTACCATACAATTCTAGAACTTAATAAATAAAGATGAATAATAATAATAATAATAATAATAGCAAAAGGAAATAATTAACAGGTGTTCACAATTAAAAAAACACTTGTGAATTTTAAAGCGCTTCCTTGTTTACTAATACTGATCTGCTATCTCTGTGCAGGAAAAGTACATGATTTAGGTTTACATGAATAATTAATCAAGGAAGGAAAACAATTTGTCAAGGTGCGCCAGAGATGAACAGAATATATTTTTGTTTAGGTTTTGTAATCTGAGTGCAATTAATTGGCAATCATTCACTATTTCTTCATAAACAAGCTATATTAATATTCAGAATCAACACTAGCAACAAATAATGTGCATTTCAACAAGTGACACCAAGATTTAAAATAAAAAAAAGTGACCAGTTGTTGGAAATTGGAAATGACTGATTCAGAGAAAATGTTTGCTTTGTATTTATATGTATTTTTATAGACCATGCAGTCTATGCCCTTTCATTCACAAAACTCCTTGGTTTTGCAGGGATATTAGAAAAAATATTTAAAATAACTGATGGCATTATATATGCCATACATTGTTATAAATAATCATGAATATGCTTAATTTGCAACTTCAACCTTTTAAAGTTTACTGCAGTCTACTGCTTGTAATGTGTCTGTTTAATAAAATGGTGAAATACCATATTATGAACACTAAGTACATATCTTGTCTCTTCTGGATCTCTACCTTGTTGTGGTGGAGGGCCTTGTGTACCTCTTTGAAGCTGTGAGCTATACCATGTAGGGTCACCCAAGAAATGCAGGTCGTAGAAGAGAGGTCTTACAAATTGTGGTCCACTGGATATGGAAGTGGCAAACCACTCCAGTATTTTTGCCTAGAAAACTATATGGATAAGCACAACCAGACACACAGACAGATGTCCCTGGATTGCTACATCCATTTGGTCACCGTCACATATCTAGTGGGTTTCTATTAGAAAATTATTGTTATTCAAGTTTTTGAATTGCAAGTTTCTTTTTGATTTACCACTAGCAAAAGTTTTTTTGATAAGGAATTCTTGAACAGGGGGCATGAATTTTTTCAATTCATAGAATAATATAGAAGCTATTGATATACCCATTCAGTTTAGAACAATAGATTTCATGACATTGTGCCAGTCATGATGCCATCTTATACAATGATAAGAAAGCAGAACCTCTAATTTTAAAAGTATGATTGTCACTGAGGAAATAGGACGCATGTATGTGCACTTATTCGGCAATGTGATATATCTTTGTAAATTGCCCAATTTAAACTATTTAGAGAAAATAAGTAAGTTATAAAGCGGATGATGAAACTCAGATATCAGACAACAATTTTTTAACTATTTTGTCAAACAGGATGTTTATGTTCTGAGCTATCAGTAATAATATTCAATAGCTATTTCAGAACAACACATAACAGTAGAAGTTGGCAGATTTAATATAATTGCTTTTTTGGACCCAAAAAGAGTGAATCACTCAAAGTATTTTTTTATTTTTTTTATTTTGCAATAAGCACTTACAGACAACAGATATAAACAGTATAAATATATATTTAATAAAATTGTTGTATTAAAAAAGTGTAGAATGCAGAATATTTACAGCTTTTAAAGGGTCACTGTGGTCCTCTGTTTAAGCTATACTCTCTTGAAGAGCTTCACTTAGTAATGGTCAAATTATTTCTAAAAAGTAAAAAAATACAGCTTATTTATTTATTTTTTATATGTAATTGCACTGAAGTAGGATGTACAATTTTGTTTTCTATTGATTTTTTTCCTGTGGTGGGAGGAGCTGTTAAATTCAAAGGAAAATTCTATATGGACAAGGGGAGTGTGTCATTGTGACCTACAAGACTTTTGCAATGGACACATATTCCAAAGAGAGATGGATCACACCCCTAATTAACACTTTCTAATCTCTGTTGGAATGTTTAAGATGAGATCATTTATTGTTGGGACACGGCCCCATTAAGACCGAGGTGACAAAAACAATCCCTTGCTAGCATAAACTGGCCTGGCCGGACTGTAAAGGACAACATCAGGACTGCCACTAAAGTGGAATCCCGGAGTACATGGCTGTCTGTGAGAGCCTGACAGTCTTAACTGGCCTGGAAACCCAACAAGTATATGGTTAACTGCAGCAGTGTGGGGAGTACATATTAGTAACAATGGAACACTGAACACTTAATCCCATTTGACCTTGTGGTTAACCATACTTGTTAACCTACTACTAGTTGTTAACCTAGATGCCACAGTCAAGATAGGGATTTCCCGTAGTACTAAATGGCCGATCACAACTCGAATTGTATGATGTTAAAGTTACATTTATTAATATTTTCATATTTGTTATTTTACTCTATATGTTGCATGACATGAGCTTGGGATTCCAGAAGAAGAGGTCATATGATCACGAGTTCCTGAATAAAGGTAAAGCACATAAGGTGGGTATGGACCCTCTCCAAGAAAACCACTCCTCCTTGCACCTACATGCTGGTTACAGTGTCCCTTTCCTTCTCCCTGACTATGTAGTCCTTCCCCAAGGCAAGGTCGGTCCTGGAGAGTCACACACAGGCATAGATTTGAGGATTTTTTTTCTGTACACTTGTCAGTTAATCAGGATGACTGAAGACGTGATAGTCTCACATGTACACAGCAGCCTTTTTGTGACTCCAGGATTGAATCTGCCTACCCCTGCTCTAGACCTACTGGTGAATCCAGGTCTTTATACAAGACGCCTCTGTCTTCCTTAACAAACGTAAATTAAGGGATAAGGGGACTAAATTGGTCAATTTATTTTAATCTATGGTATTTTGAATAACTGAAATTGATAAAGGATAACATGTTCTCTGGAGCGGTGTGCCCCTGGAAAATTATGAGCTTCGTTCTAGTCCTGCTTAGAGCATTGATAGCTTTAGATAGCTTTAGCTGCCATATTTCCTTTATAATCTCCATGTTGGCTATTTCCGACTATAATTCTTTGAAAAAACTATATTTAAAAAATATGACCTAAAGGGCTCATTTAAGGAACTCCTTGTCAACAACATTTTTGTTACCATTGATATTAAATACCTGTACCGTTACACCCCACTTAAAGATGGGATAAATAGATGTTTTAATTCCTTTGAAAAAAGAACAATCTGACACGTACCCCTATAATTATCATTAAATGTGTGCTCTACATCCTTATATGTAATTATTTTATCTTTAACACTGATATGTATTTACATATAATGGCACAAAAATGGCGCTAATCTATTTATGGCTGACCTGGAACAAAAACTCCTGCTGACACAGTGCTACAAACATTATAGTTGTCATTGCTATGTAGATTATATATAGTAGACTCTCCGTTATTCAAATGTCAAGCAACAAGAACTCTCAAGCAACCAGAAAAAAATGTAATCCTGTACTTTAAATAAATATAAAAAATTTACAGGGCTCAACAAATGCCAGGAGCCAGTTTGTCATGCCACAAAATGCTTACAGGCACCTAGATGTCATCCACTGTATGTCTCTGCAGTTTTACCTGGAGGCAGACAGGACTGAGTGACGGAGCCAGGGCAGTGTTGGGGTTGCATTCCAATGTGCAGCTAATCTCGGTCTCTTTATATAGAGACTCTCAAGCAACCAGAAGCTACATTTATCTGGCATGTGCCAGTCCTCATGGGTGCCAGATAACTGAGAATCTACTGTAATAACAATACTGTCTTAAGAGAAAGAAAACACATTTCAACACAAAGCTCCGATATGTCAAGCTTAAATTTATATTAGATCACATTCTCCAGGTTCCCTGTGTTGGATGTGAGAGATGTTGTTGTGAGGCACACAGCAACACTGCCACAGGAAAGTACAGTTAGTCCACTAAAAGTATAGTCAAAAAAATGTGTATTCAAATATAATCTTTTATTGTGCTGATCCTGAAGTTGCATTTAGCAATGATGTATGTGGCCTGCTATAAAAGAGATGACTCATACATATGCATGGGCCTAGGCACCATATACTCTAAATACATCTCTGAGAATAGGTGATAAAGGGACAGTAATGTATCTCTCTAAATCATTGGTTCTCAACAGCCATCCTAGGACCAATGCCAGTCCTCAAGACCTCATCTGCCAGTCAATCATTGGTTCTCAACAGCCATCCAAGGACCAATGCCAGTCCTCAAGACCTCATCTGCCAGTCATCAGGGACACAGAAGAATGAGAAGAGTCTACCATTTTAAACAGGCAACAACCATTAGTGATAATTATAGATTGATTAAATGTAACTGCAGTTAAAATGCACACTATTCAAATCAGTGCAAATCTAGTTTTTGTGTGTCATAAGTATTATCAACCAATTAAAAATCTTCTAGCTCTCAAAGCCGGTCCACATGAGCATTGGAAGGGAACCAACTGGTTCCTATACCAAAAAAACAGAAAAACTGTTTTAAATAATAATTAGCTGTACAATGAAATGTTAGTATTAGGTAATATGTAAATTTTAAAATCATTCTAAGCAAGTCAATAAGAACTTTAATATCCTAAGAATGCAATGTATTTTTCCTAGCTGTCTGTTGATGCTACATATTAATGTTGTTGCTGTTAGATGTTTATCCAAGAATCGTATTCAAAGTTGAAAGTACTTTTCGTCAGCTGCACTTTCAAGCCTTTTTTCAACATCTTTACTTATAAGTTTTTTTTTTTCTTTTTTCAATAATGTAGCTCAGGAATTTCCACCATCATAATTTAATCCCAACCTACAGAATAAATGAAATGTCATGATGTACCTTATTTTTTAAAAAGGTTCACAAGGTACAATCTGAGCCTTTCTCCTGAGAGCTGCGTCTGCTCAAGTGAACCACAGAGCGGGGATGATGCCTGTGACAAAGACAGAGAACATCCAAAACACACAGTTATTTTCACAGAGAGCAGACAAATCACCTGAGGTATCTACTGCCAGAAATGAATATTTGCTGCAGCAAAACTGAAACGCCCGCATTGTAACTGAATGTAGTTGATTAATCTTCAAGAAATAGTTCCAACTCAGAAATGTTTCGTGTGACTACATTTCTCTACTCACATTTGCCAAACATTATTTCTGAATGTGAATACCAGTACCTACAATACTATGTATTAGTAGCTAAAGGGTAATGGAAAGCACCTTTTGTTCTTTCTTGCATGTAAAGTAGTATATTTATCATGTTTTTATTAATATACAGCTGCTGAATAAACTTACTCTTCATGTTCAGACATTTTTTACAATGCTGTGAATGTATATCAGCCTGGGGGCTTGTCCCATTCAGACTATATGGATCGTAACATTAAGACAACTATCACTAAACATCGATATTTGTGCTCTATGTATTACGGTCAAGCCCTACATTGTGCACATATGCATATTTTACTGTATAATCTTTCAAGCATTTTTTAATTGCTGGGCTTTTAGATTATGGACTCAAATTTAGGATTTCATATACAAAGCTGGCTTAGTTTTATATACAGTACTTAGCTGTTAATAACCTCAAATAAATGTTCTTATAGTCATAATTAAAATGTAAAAAAAATCAAAATGCAAAAACAGACACATTTTCTCCATCTTCAGCCATTTGTTAAATGTGTATCTACTAATAAATTATCTACATTTCCTACCCTAAATTATCAGCCTTATTAAATTGCGATTCAGTAAATTTAAAAGGGCTCTATATAAGCACATGGCATATTTTATTTACAGAAGTTTTTAGTTAGTGAAGACCTTGCTTTTGGATAGAAGTTCACTAACTAAAAACTTCTGTAAAAAAAATATGCTTTGTGCTTAATTAGAGCCCTTTTAAATTTACTGAATCACAATTTAATAAGGCTGTAAATGAATAAAGATTAGTCATAATATGTTTTTTGCACTAATTACCTTCAATTGTCCTTTCCATTACACTCCTTTACCCATCTAATTTCTTCCTTGATTATTCTTCCTACCCCATATTACTTGTCTTGTCGTCTCTTCATCCCATCTTCCGACCATTCTTCTCTGTTCCCCTCTCATGACCACTCTCATTTATTCTCCTATTAACCATCTTATTTACCTGCACATTCATGAACCATTTAATTTCCCCTTCCATTATATCTTTCACCCTCTCCTTCCATAATTTATTTAGCTACACGATAAATGTATATTCCAAACATCAATATCCCTGACTCTTTGTTTCACTTCGATCCAACTAAACGTCATATACAGCAGTTTCAGTAGCTGTTGCAATTAGGAAAGATATGCTCATACTCAGAAATAATTCATCTAATCATCACTTATACTCTCGGTGATCTGGGCATGCTCAGTCTTTTCTTTCCATTTGTTTATGGCTTTAGGCTGAACACAATGACTAGTTCCCCAGAAAGCAACTGGCAATTATTGGCAATGATCTCTCATGTCACTCTATTGTTAATGGATCAGAAAGACTGATTGACAGGTAAAAACTAAATATAATAGCTCAAAATGAAAGAATGAGGTCAGTTACAATCTGTGAGTATATTGCCTCTTTTTGTTTTAAAATCCATTTCACTGCATGCTCCTCACTATAGAACACCCTTACACTACTAGTTCATTCTTTTTGAGTATTTTTTTACAGTTTCATATGACTCTTTTTCAAGCATCTTGAACATTTCCAGTAGCAGACTTCTAAGCTTTTCTATTCAAAATGTGCCAGTCTGTTGGATTGCATGAAATACTTTATATTGTAAATCAAGCACAGGTTTATGGCGCAGAAGACCAAGATTAAACATTAATAGCATCAGCTCTGTAGTTGAAATATCTCCTATGAAAATTGCATATTAATTTCCATCCCTCATTAAGTTTCAGTATATGCTGAAATAAAAAGCGTATAGTGTTATCGTACTCTGTTGGCGCTTGTTGTGAAGTTTGCTCATTAACAAGAAGGCTCAGTTGGGTTTTGTGATTAGCATTGTCATCATAGTCTTGTCTGCAGTAACATTGCTCTTGTTTCAGTGTTATCTATGTCACTTGAATGCATCCGATGTTCAGGTACTGAAGCACTAGAATAAAACATGAAATGTTCTTTTATGAGTGAGTCATCCATTCACTAGATGAGATCACTGCCGGGAATGTCATTATCCATCTAGTTTCTCTATGTAAATAAGTTCTATCTAGGAGTAAATTCATGATCAGTGGAACAATTCATCACATAATGTCAATCTAATTTGTAGGCTTGATAATGCCAGCAAAACAAATTTAAATCTTACAATCACTACAAGATCACAAAAAGCCTTTTAAATGTATAATATCAAAATATTTCACAAATATTTGATATATTTAAAATCTAATATTAATAAACATATCTGTGTTCAATGTTTTTTTATTCTAATGGAAATGTCTTCCTGTACAATCATTTGTCGAAAAACATTTAATATCTATCTGTAACGTAGTTAGTGAATTAGAAGTAATGTTTATTTCATAACACAAATGTAATTTTAGGATCAGTATCTCAGGAAAAAAGTAAAAAGTTACAGTTTGAACTCCCCCCAAAAAACTTAAATGGACCAGTATCTTTCAGTTTAACACACTAAAAACAAAGTGGAATGCTTTAATTAGGCACTGATTATTGTCAAAATGCATATTGATAACTTAAATTAATATATATATATATATATATATATATATATATATATATATATATATATATACATATATATATATATATATATATATATATATATATATATATATATATATATATATAGTAGAATCCCGGGTTATCCGGCACTCAACTAACCGGGACTCTCAAGCAACCGGCAACAGCATTAATTCCCCATTTTCAAAAAACTCCTGCTAAACCAGCATAACCGGCACTATTCGGCAGTTCGAAACTGCAAAAAAAAAATACTAACTTTTTTCTAATTGTTTTTTCTGGGCCTAAATGGCCTAGTTTAGGTGCTAATGCATTTTAAAGGCATTTTTAGGTTTTTTGGGGGGTTTAAGGGTTGTTTAGACCATTAAATTCTGGCACTCCCGATTAACCGGCAACTACACTTATCCAGCAATAAGGAGTCCCCATGGGTGCCAGGTAACGAAGGTTTTACTGAATATATATCCAGGTATTACAAATACCTTATGTTTGTTAGAGGGCCCTATATTACCGGTCGAACGGTCGGATTTTACAATTGCTCTCTAGCTATGTAATACCCTCTCGAACAAGGAATAATGTAGTGAGAGGTAGCTGAAGTGTGTCAGGGGCTAGCAGACATCCGGCCTGCTTAGAGGGCCAGATAAGTCCTTGGGCAAGGGCAAGGACAGGAGAGCGTGTTAGTGAAAAGTCCAAAAATAATCAAGGAAAGCCAAAAAGGCAGGCTGCACAATAGATGTGGGCCGAATCTGCTACTTACTGGTTTTCTTCTGGAAACCATCAGCCTCATTAAATTGGGGCTATGTTGTAAAACGTAGCCCGTAACTCCAGATTTACATGTTACGGCTATTAAATAAGCCATGTAATGTTGCTCGCAGCGGTCTTGCAAATTAACACGCAGGATGGACGAGAATAGGCAATGTGCTGAGCAACTATGAACTTTGCACACATAAATCCTTTGATCTGTCATGCCTGTATTCGCTACTTGTTCAATTCAGCTATTAAATTGCAACGTGGTCACTCGCGAGCAAGCATGTAACACGCAAATGGAGCCCAAAGGCCAAAGTGTGCTCGAGAGCACCCACAAGGGAGGTAAAGTCCAATACGTAGCACTTTGTAAGCAAATAAAAACACACTAATGTATATTTATTATAAGGGAAAGTGATGTTAGGTCTTAGAATTAATAGTACAACATTCTCAAGCCCACAGTTTGGCCCTGAAAAATACTTAATTTCATGTTTATATTTTGTGTTATATCGATCCCTGCAATCAATGTGTACTTTAGCTTGCATGTAATAGAATATCATATTTACTGCTTTATTAATATTGCATTATATCTGGCCGGTGGGTCCGATCGCAAACTGTAATTGAGGCACGTAGGACTTTGAAATCTACCCTCCGCTTTTTCAGTGACGTCACGCTAACAATCTCTTTTTCCATTGGCTCCATATGAACGCGTAAATACGTGATTGCTTAATTGTTTGCATTTGAGCACGCAACCCTGATGGCCAAGAACTGGTTTACGAAATAGCCTCTCTCGCTCATAGCTAGCAGCCCTTTCTAATTTAATAGCAACGTAAGTAGGCCAAATTTGAAGAATGCAGCCCTTAGGTGCTACACGTTGGACTTACGAGGCTGGAATTTAATATGGCTGAAAGACTCCTTCTCCAGCGGTGTAAAGCCCTTGTGGCCATGAATGCAGGAGGTCATACGACAGCAAGTGCTGGAGAGACCTTTGGAAACAGGCATGAAATGGGGCAAAAACTAATCAGACAAGCATAAAGTGGCCAAAAAGCAACATGACTAGCATGAGGGACAGTCTCAGTGAGGGAGGGGCCCTATACAGCCTTCATAAGCACTACCTGTATTGCTCTCTCTTGCACACTCAGTTAATTTCTGAGTCTATGTCTGGAGAGTGCTTCTTGTCTCTATCCTCCCTGGGGAGTGGTGTCAATTGCTCTGCAAGTGATACCCCTTTTATCCTTTGTCAATTAGGAAATATTTGACCTTAGCTATTTTTTGTGACCCCCTTATTCAATGTAATAGGAGCTTGAATGTCTAACATTTTTGTGGGAGTTCTGGTGGGCCTCAAAACCTGAGTACATCCTGTAGCCTCCTGAAACCCCTTAGATGACTCCCCTCTGACTCAATAAAGGTAGGGTAAATCCAACTGCATAGTCCCCTGAATTCACTGGGCCTTAAACATTATTCCAACCCCGCTCAGAAGGTGTCCTGAGCCTGCTAGCCTACCCCACTACTCTCTGCTGGGTTCCCCGAATTTAAATTATTTTTTGAAAAAAGGAACTAGAGTAATATATGGATGGATAGTATCTCTTAAAGAGCTAGTGACAACCAATGTCCCATATCACATGCAATCTTCCCTCATATGTCAAAATTACTTTGCTAATCCTTGGGAAGCTTGAAAACATGTGTGTTATTATATTAAGCTCAAAAAAGTGTAATAAAACCAATTTAGAAAATAGCGCACCATTAGTACTCTTATGGTTGTAAAAAAGAGAAAAATGTGTTTATAAGGGAGGTATATATGATAATGAATATCTTATATGCAAGTAGTTAAATACATCACTCCTTATTGCCTTAGACTACTATATGTCATTAATGCAGATAAGCAATTCAAAGTAGTCAACAGGAGTAAATAAATTATATTCCAAAGTTGCCAGATGTCTGTAACCTCCCTTACTATCACAATTAGCAGCATAACCAGAATACTTGCGCTTTGTTGAAAATAGTCCCGACGGTCCCGTTTCGCCCCTCCTAGGGCTTACTCATGGGCTACTGAATACAGGCTTAAATTGGGCTTTTATAGCCCTTTTCCATCCATTTCCGTTTACTAAACGCAATTTGCGCCATTTGCGTTACATCGTGGTGACGTAATCAACGTAAAAACGTCACCACGTTTTACCTCTCCCTTCCAGGATGTTGATTCGCAAACCATACGTGATTTGCCAACCAACTCCATTTTGGTCTATTTTGCCAACCACACGCTATTTTGCCAATCTTTTCCTAAATGTTATTACTATGTGGTTGCATTTATAAGCTATATAAATGCTAGTCTTACACGTTATATAGTGTTATAAATCTTTTAAGGGTAGAAAGTATTTTCTCCAAGTATATTATTTATCTGTGTTCATTCTTACTATATATATATATGTATAAAGTTAACACCTTAAACTTTGAGAATATTATTTGTAAATATTAATACCTCTCCAGGTATATTAGTTATCTATATTCATTCTTACTAAATATATATATACTAGCGACTTGCCCGTCAAAAAATGACGGCAATGTGATGTATATGTTTGTCAAGTTGTTTAGTTATTAACATATATTTTTGACACTTGTAAGTATTTTAATATGAACGTGTATTTTTGTAAAATGTTGATGTAATGGTTTTTTTAAATGTAATTAGTATCTGAAGAATTGTTAACTTTAATATACATTGAATGAATAGGAAAGCAAAAAGTAAAAAGCCTTCTTTAAACGTTGCGAATTTTAACATGAAGTTTAAACTATATGTAAGCAATAACCATCAAAGTATATATTTTTAAACTTGAACTTTATTTTTTATGTAAGTTTAGAAGTTAACAAAACATTGGTATAATTTTGAACATTATAAACAGGAACATAGTGAATACATTTTGTAACCTAATTTTTTATTAAAAATATTAACATTTGAATGTAAAAACAATTGACATTTAAATTAATCAGTATTAAAATTCAATTTGTATCAGAATAATTGTTAACTTGAATATACATTGAATGTAGAGTAAGGCATACAGTAAAACTCTTCTTAAAACGTACGTAATTAAAGTAATTTATTACTGAGCACATAAACTGGCGATCAACATTAATGTAGGTAGTAATCTTAAGATAACAGACAATATTTACATTGTGACTTAAAAGGTGCTTGACCTCTTAACATCCACTTTGTAATCTGTTGAATGAAATAACTTGAAAATATATTTTTTAAACTTGTAACATTAGAAACATTAACATAGTGACTTAACATTTTAACATAATTTTAATAACAATGCAAGGCAAGTATTTTGTGAGGCAAATCATTCATAAACATGACTTCCATTAATTATGACTGAATTAAACAACCAATTGTTATGTATTTTACAATGCTTTAAAAAAATCTTGGCATCGTAAATTTGTATCCTTCAAAGTTATAGTACTTCATAGTAGACAATGGCCCTCATTCAATTGCGATTTTGCCAATTGAATACGGCTCTAAATAAGCACATAATATATATTTTTTAAAGAAGTTTTTAGTTAGTGAAAACCGTGCTTTTGGATAGGTTTCCTAATAACTAAAAACTTCTTTAAAAAATATATGTGATGTTCTTATTTAGACCCCTATTCATTTAGCAAAATTGCAATTGAATGAGGGCCAATGTTTTTAGTAAAAATACGTCCATCTTCTAATAAATCACCTTGACTTTCATTGTTTTCAATGTAAACTTTAATAGCCTGTGGATTTTTGCACCGTGACAACGCAACGTACAATTGACCATGTGCAAAAACTGGTTCTTCCAAGAAAATACCCACAGATTTGAAAGTTTGACCTTGTGATTTATTAATGGTCATGGCAAATGCCATAATAATGGGAAATTGTCTTCTTTGAAGTATAAAAGGGAGACTACTTTCACTTGGTGCTAAATCTATTCTTGGTATGAAAACTCTCTCTCCTTTATGGGTCCCAGTTAAAATTTCAGCATCTATAAAATGGTCCTTTAATTGTTGAACAATTAATCTTGTGCCATTGCATAGGCCTTTTTTGGGGTTCATATTTCGCAGTAACATGATAATTGCACCTTTCTTTAGCTGCAAAATATGTGGTGGCATTCCAGAAGGAGTTAAAGAGTTTATGAATTCAGTCGAAAAGTTAGCCTGACTTTCATTGTCATCGGCAAGTACAGAATCAGCACTGTGATAATTTCTTTGTGGTGCATAAATTTTTTTTAAGATTTCATTATTGAGGATTAATGCATCTTTATTTTTACACGTCAGTATGACTTGGTTGGCAAGCTCGGAATATTCTTCGTTATTTATGCTCCCTTCAAATATAGCCGATATAATATCTTGTTGACAAATCATATGAGGTGGGATCTCTACAGTGTCATCAGGTAAATGTAGTATTTTTTCTGTTCTGCCTTCTCCAATTTTAATAAGCCAATCATTGAAATCAGTTTGGCCTTCTGATCTCATATTTTGTTGCAGTTGAAGATGGGTAAAATGTTTCCATACTATACTTGACTTTATACATGTTTCGATAATGTCAGTTCGATTTCCATGTACAACGACAGGTAATGTTTGTCTGAAATCGCCACCCAACAACATTACCTTTCCACCAAATGGAAAAGTATTCTCCATGACTTCACGAAGCAAACGGTCAATACATTGGAGGGCATAGCATGACATCATTGTGGCCTCATCTATTATAATTAATTTACATTTCTTCAATTTCTTTGCTTGTAAGGATGTCATGCGAATATCTGACACAGAATTTTCTAAAATAGGCACTGGCAGTTTAAATCCACTATGAACAGTTCTTCCACCTTCTAATAAAAGTGCAGCAATTCCAGTAGTGGCAAACGCCATTGCTATTTTTCCTTGGGCTCGTACTGAACTCATTAATAAATTGTACAAATATGTTTTTCCTGATCCGCCAGGTCCATCAAGATAGAAATAACGCTCTGTCACCATGTCATCATCTATAGCATTTTTAATGGCATGAAATGCTTGCAATTGTAGTGTATTTAAAGTTGCAAGTCTTTCTTCTGTTCTTTCTGCTTGTAGTTGAATGTCATAGTCTTCAAAGTTAATGTCATCTATAAGACCTGGATCAGGCAAATTAAAACTTGCACAACTTAATCCATGAGTTAAAAAGACTTCTTGGATTTCCATTAACGCTTTTAAGTGTGCAATGGGTTCATTGTATCGTCGCATAAAGTCTTCAGCCATATTACTTTTAAAAGTCTCCCACAAAGCTAATGCATTTGGAGCATTTGAGAAGATACAAATAAAAGCAAATTGTTCTCTCATCTGTCGTGGCATTTGACATTGTGCTGCTTCTTCTAAACATCTTTCCCACTCTGTATCATCAGCGAGTAAGTTTCTATGTCTTGCAGCTAAATGGAAGGATTCATATACAATGTCATTAACAGTTCTTAAGTGTTCAAAACTTTGTGCTCCAGGAACATTTAAAAGTAATATCCGTAAGCAAAAACGTTCCACATCTCTTGGACTGACTGTGTAAATTCTTGGAATAATTTTATTGCCTCTGGTTTTTCTTGGTCTCCATAATCCATTCACAAAAACATAGTGATATGGAATTTCAATATATAAGTATTGTGTTGCTTCAGCATCAGTGGAATTTAATGCAAACCATGCAGTTAGTGTAGTGTGACGATCTTCACTTTGGGCCAATGCATTCATTTCATTTCCAGCATGGAAATAGACTAAATGTCGTTGTGGCAAATGTACTGCTAACCTATATACTGCATGTGATCTATCATGCATTTCAAATTTTAAAAGCCGCCACATAGCTTCTGGCGCACTGACATAGCGAGCATCTACATGAGATGCAAGTTCATCATGTACTAACTCACTACTTTCAGGGTTGTCTGCACTTTTGACGACTACAGTAGCTGCATCGTAACCTTTGTAAATATATTTGTAGACATATTTAATGGATTTGATGGAAGTGCAGGCTTCTACGTTGATGTGGGCGTTGTACTTCATGAGTAAATGTGGATTGTAGGGTACTACATATCTATTGTCCACTTTTTTTCCACGAATAATGGCACTATCTCCTTCTCTTCTTTTATAAAGTGGATATCCATCACAATTGGCATAGGTTTTGTCTCTATAATCTTTTGGAAATTCTTTGGAACATTTATTATTTTCCATACATGGTGATTGTGGATTAAGGTCACCACAGGGTCCATGAATCATGCGATGAGTAACAATCTCATATAGTCTACCATATAGTTCTGGATCTGGTAGTTCAGCAACAATGACTGCATCCACTTTGTCCGAAGTATCTAATTTATCTTTTTCTTGAAGTATTATTAGAAGATGTGCATGTGGAAGGCCTCTTTTTTGAAATTCAATGGTATATACATAAGCAAGACATTTGCCAAATAACTGATTTATAGTGAAGTCACGTATTAATTCATTTAATTTAATCTTAAAAACTCTGGCTACTAAATCTGGTCGATCTGAAGCAGTTTGTCCAAGAAGTAGATTTAGTGTAATTTCTGGCCATTGTGGATTACATGTAAATGTCACAAATAGATCGGGTTTGCCAAATTTTGTCACAATAGCCATAGCATCATTGTATCTTTCTCTCATATTCCGAGGAGATCCTTGAAAGGAAGATGGTAAAATGATGGCTTTGCCAGGTGTCATGTCTCTGCTTGTAGCCACGTCAGCAACATAGTCCATGAGTCCAGAATATTGTTCTACACGGAGTTTATCTTGTTGATATTTGATAAAGTTTAAATTATTTGCCTCAACTTGCAAATATGAATCAATAATCCATTGTTGTGTTAGTTTCCCACCACATAAAATTGGATTAAATACATTGCGAATGGCAATTTGAGCTACTTTAAATTCAAGCATAGAAACATTATTTCGGATTCTGGCTTTAGCATTTGGGTAACTGGGAAGAGTTAATTTTGGTTGCAAACCTGCTTCTCCGTGTGGGAAAAAGATGGGATATGTCATTGGATCTAAATTTGGACTTAAGATACTCATATTAATAAACGGTTGGTCCTCATTTCTAGGATATATTCGAATGTCTCTTTGAAATGGTGGTTCTCCTTCATCATTCTGAAACACCATTGCAACCTCATTTGTTGTTGGCAAGTTATAACGACGTTTATCAGTATGTCTGTCTCTTTTAAGCACCATATTAACCTTCGGCATTGGTAATTGATGTGTTTGTGAATGAAGTAGTTGTTCATTTTCTACTTCTGCCAATTTTTTATAAGCTTTACTGTAGGGATTGTTGTCCATAATGTTATTTAGCTCTATGAAAACAGTGGGTAAGCATTTTTTATTTTCTTCCATCTGCATACGTTGGTCAACAGCTTCCATTGTATCTAGGACATATAGTTGAGCGAATTTTCTTTTATTTCCTTCCTCTGGATGTAAATGGGAAGTGCGATGATAAATTTGTCCTTGGACTTTAAAACAGTAAGGACCATGTCCTGGTACATTAGCAGCTAATGTTGCCCCCATGGATGCAAAGGATATGGCACTATTGTAGGATCTTATGTTTGTCTTAAAATTTTTGTAGTTTGGAAAAGTAGGTTCAGTCATAATATTTTGTAAATAAATTGGAAATTCTTTCCTTTCTGGAAGTTTGAACTTGCCTTTTTGACAACAACTAATAAATTGTTCATCTCTGGGTCTCTCCTGTTTAAAATAATAAGCCTCACAAAACTGACATTGAGTAGTCATGTCCCCACAACTATGAACCTCTACTGCTAAAGACTTGAGTAGAGGACAATTTGCAAAGCATATAGGATTTTGACTTTCATATTCATCAGGTGAAATGTCATATAATGTTTCAACAACAGGTTCTAAATGTTTTGTTTTTTTCGTTGCTTTTCTTGGTATATGTTGTATTGTTTGAGGTAAAATGTCATGTAATGTTTCATGAAACGGTTCTAAATGCTTTGTTTTCTTTGTTGCTTTTTTTGGTATCTCTTGTCTTTTTTCTGGTAAAATGTCATCTGATGTTTGAGCAACAGGTTGTAAATGCTTTATTTTCTTTGTTGTTTTTTTTGACATATCTTTAATTTCTGCAAGTGACAGTCTTTTGCTTGCAATTCTTGTGCGTTCTTTTTCTCGTCGAATTTCCTTCTTCTCCGGTGTCTGCTGGCTGTCTGCTCTCTGTCGTCGTTCTATAGCTTGGCGTCTTTTCTTTTCTTGTTTACTCTCATTATCAGCCATGTTAATCTGTAAAAATAAAATAATGTACCATTAGTTTATTTTGAGATGTTAAGTTGTTTTTCATGACAAATAGTTATCAATAGTGTGTTAACATTTTATAGTTAATCAATTTCAATGCGGTCAATTGAATAAAAGTCTAAATAAGGCCATGAGATAATTATTTAAAGAAATTTTTATTTATTAAACATGTATCCAAAAGCAAGTGTTTCAGTAACTAAAAAGGTATTTTAAAAAAGATGTTATGTCCTTATTTACAGCACTATTCAATTTGTCAAATGGCAATTAAATTAGGGTTTAGGACTGGAATGTTACAATGACAAATTGTATAGATTCTGTGTTTTTAGACTTTTTTGGACTATGCCAATTTATTTTTTAAGTTTACATTGAAGTTTGTATTTATTGTTAAAGATTATTGGCCCTAAAAGACAAATAAGAGATAGATGATAGATATTACTTTTTATACTGTACCTTGGTTGAAGTTTGATTTCAAGCAAAATTCTTTGTTGGTCCTGTGTTGAAAGCCTTCGTCCGATGGTCTGGTCCTGTGTTGAAAGTCCTCGTCCGATGGTGTAGTCCTCTGTTGAAAGTCCTCGTCCTCTGGTGTGGTCCTCAGTTCCAACTCCTGTTCCGATGTTCTTGACGCAGTATCTGTTATAAAATAAAAATGAAAATGTTATGTTATTTGAATGTCTTTGTATTAATGAAAAAATGGCATTATTTCTGTGTTTTTCTACAATCCTTTTTGGTGCGCCACAATTTTGGTATGCTTCTGTAGGCTATTTTCTAAGGCTTATAGGTGGTTAAACATTAAAGAAGAATATTAATTAATTTTTCTCTTTTTTTACTTGTTATACTGTACCTTGGTTGAAGTTTGATTTGAAGCAGAATCTTTGTTGGTCCTGTGTTGAAAGCCTTCGTCTGATGGTCTGGTCCTGTGTTGAAAGTCCTCGTCCAATCGTCTGGTCCTCTGTTGAAAGTCCTCGTCCGATGGTGTAGTCCTCTGTTGAAAGTCCTCGTCCAATGGTCTGGTCCTCTGTTGAAAGTCCTCGTCCGCTGGTGTGGTCCTCAGTTGAAACTCCTGTTCCGATGTTCTTGACGCAGTATCTGATATAAAATAAAAATGAAAATGTAATATTATTTTAATGTATTTGTATGAACTAAAAAATGACATTATTTCTTTGTTTTTCTACAATCCCGTTTGGTGTCCACCACTTTTGGTATGCTTATTTAGGCCTTTTTCTAAGGCTTATAGATTGTTAAACATAAAATAAGTATCTAAATGTACTTTGGTATGTGTTTGTGTGAGTTTTCATACAATCCTGTTTGGTGCGCACCACTGTTGGTATGCTTATTTAGGCTTCTTTCTAAGGCTTATAGGTTGTTAAACATAAAATAAGAATGTAAATGTAGTTTGCTATGTGTTTGTGTGAGTTTTCATACAATCCTTTTGGTGCGCACCACTGTTGGTATGCTTATTAATGTTGTTTTGTAATGCTTATAGGTTGTTAAGCATAAAATAAGAATGTAAATGTAGTTTGCTATGTGTTTGTGTGAGTTTTCATACAATCCTGTTTGATGCGCACCGCTGATGGTATGCTTATTAATGTTGTTTTGTAATGCTAATAGGTTGTTAAACATAAAATAAGAATGTAAATGTAGTTTGCTATGTGTTTGTGTGAGTTTTTATACAATCCTGTTTGGTGCGCACCACTGTTGGTATGCTTATTTAGGCTTCTTTCTAAGGCTTATAGGTTGTTAAACATTAAATAAGAATCTAAATGTAGTTTGCTATGTGTTTGTGTGAGTTTTCATACAATCCTGTTTGATGCGCACCACTGTTGGTATGCTTATTAATGTAGGTTTGTAATGCTAATAGGTTGTTAAACATAAAATAAGAATCTAAATGTAGTTTGCTATGTGTTTGTGTGAGTTTTCATACAATCCTGTTTGGTGGGCACCAATGTTGGTATGCTTATTTAGGCTTCTTTCTAAGGCTTATAGGTTGTTAAACATTAAATAAGAATCTAAATGTAGTTTGCTATGTGTTTGTGTGAGTTTTCATACAATCCTGTTTGATGCGCACCACTGTTGGTATGCTTATTAATGTAGTTTTGTAATGCTAATAGGTTGTTAAACATAAAATAAGAATCTAAATGTAGTTTGCTATGTGTTTGTGTGAGTTTTCATACAATCCTGTTTGGTGGGCACCAATGTTGGTATGCTTATTTAGGCTTCTTTCTAAGGCTTATAGGTTGTTAAACATTAAAATAAGAATTTAAATGTAGTTTGCTATGTGTTTGTGTGAGTTTTCGTACAATCCTGTTTGATGGGCACCACTTTTGTTATACTTATGTAGTGTTTTTTCTAATGGTTATAGGTTGTTAAACAAAAAGAATATAAATTTAGGGCCCTATTAAATTCTCCCTCGTAGTTCTCTCGGTGCTCGCAAAAGGCAGTTTTCCTGCTGTTTGCGAGAACCGGATCTCTCGCAGCCTGCTTTACGATATGACTGCGAGAAAATGGCCGAGAATAGGCTCCGAGAGAGCTACGTAGCCTTAAATCTATGCACGAGTCTCGCATATCGTAAGAATCCCTACGTGGACAAAAAGTCCACGCAAGGGATCCGAAAGCCTCTACGTGCTGCCTCGGAACAGCCCGAGACAGCAGTGTGAGGCTCCCCCCTGCACCCTATACACATCCCCATGCTGCAGGGGTCTCTATCGGGACCCCTGCAGCACCCCCACATTAACCCCTTGCAGCGGGGGTCCCCGATCTGCATAGATCAGGCCCCCCGCTGCATTTAAAACTTTTAAATTCCCCGCCGCGGCTCCTTAAAGGGACCGCGGCACACTATTACCCAATCCCGGCCGCGGCACTTAAAATTAAACCCCCTCTATGCTGGGGGTCCCCATCGGGACCCCCGAAGTGTCCCCACATAAACCCATTGCAGGGGGGGGCCCCGATCTGCATAGATCAGGCCCCCCGCTGCATTTAAAACTTTTAAATTCCCCGCCGCGGCTCCTTAAAGGGACCGCGGCACACTATTACCCAATCCCGGCCGCGGCACTTAAAATTAACCCCCCTCTATGCTGGGGGTCCCCATCGGGACCCCCGAAGTGTCCCCACATAAACCCCCTGCAGCGGGGGGCCCCGATCGGCACCGATCGTGACCCTGCTGCAATTCAATTTTAAATTTCCCGCCTCGCGGGTCCTCAAAGGACCGTAAAGGTCCTGAAAGGACTCGCACTAAAAATATTAACCCCAGGCAACTATAATTACCCCATTAACTCATGGTGGTCAATCCAGACCACCATAAGGCTCTAATTAACCCATTAACTCATGGTGGTCAATACAGACCACCATAAGGCCTAAATTAACCCATTAACTCATGATGGTCAATCCAGACCACCATAAGGCTCTATTTAACCCATTAACTCATGGTGGTCAATCCAGACCACCATAAGGCTCTAATTAACCCATTAACTCATGATGGTCAATCCAGACCACCATAAGGCTCTATTTAACCCATTAACTCATGGTGGTCAATCCAGACCACCATAAGGCTCTAATTAACCCATTAACTCATGGTGGTCTATACAGACCACCATAAGGCCTAAATTAACCCATTAACTCATGGTGGTCTATGCAGACCACCATAAGGCCTAAATTAACCCATTAACTCATGATGGTCAATCCAGACCACCATAAGGCTCTATTTAACCCATTAACTCATGGTGGTCAATCCAGACCACCATAAGGCTCTAATTAACCCATTAACTCATGATGGTCAATCCAGACCACCATAAGGCTCTATTTAACCCATTAACTCATGGTGGTTACCATTATGGGCCTGTTACAACCCAACATTAACCACATAAGTGCCATGATGGTCCTCAAGGACCATCATGACACTAACTACAAACACTACACTATAACCCCCAATAAACCATTTAATCTAAACTAACCCCCCTCTACACTAATCTATTAACACTTACACTACCTACCTACACTACCTACCCCCTAATAAACCTCCCCAACACTCTAATTACAAAAAACAAAAAACCTACAGCACAGAAAAGAAAAAACCTACAGTACAAAAAACAAAAAAACCTACAGTACAGAAAAAAAAAAAAAATTACAACCCCACCCCCCACTACAGAAAACAAAAAAATACATTACAACCCCACCCCCCCACTACAGAAAATAAAAAAATTACACACCTGAAAAGGAAAGACAGATAAACACAATACAATACATACATATAATACATTAAATACATTACATACAATACATGACATTACATATAATATATTACATATAATATATTACATATAATATATTACATATAATACATTACATACATTACATACAATACATGACATTACATATAATATATTACATATAATATATTACATATAATATATTACATATAATACATTACATACATTACATACAATACATGACATTACATATAATATATTACATAGAATATATTACATATAATACATTACATACATTACATACAATACATGACATTACATATAATATATTACATATAATATATTACATATAATATATTACATATAATACATTACATACATTACATACAATACATGACATTACATACATTAAATATAATATATTAAATATAATATATTACATATAATATATTACATATAATACATTACATATAATACATTACATACATTACATACAATACATGACATTACATACATTAAATATAATATATTAAATATAATATATTACATATAATATATTACATATAATACATTACATACATTACATACAATACATGACATTACATACATTACATATAATGTATTACATATAATATATTACATATAATATATTACATATAATATATTACATATAGTCCTAATCAAATACCCCCTATCTATCTAACATACAATCTATTTAATTTAAAATAAATCCTAACTATATCAAATACATCCCCCTATCTATCTAATATACAAAAAATCCTAACTACATACACAGACCCTTATTCTAAACTAAAATAAAATAATTACAGTCCTAACTACATACACAGACCCTAATTCTAAGCTAAAATCAATAAATTAAGACCACTTACCTTTAAGATGTTGCTTCAGATCACTAACCTATGGGTCAAACAAAAAATAAAAATTAGTACAAAACATTAAAATCAAATAAATAAACATTCTATACATTCTAAATATTCAACTCACCTTTACAGCATGTCCAGTCACTGTTTATCTCTTCCGGCGCGGCCCTGTTAAAAAAAAAACACAATACATGAATACATGAATACAATATATAAACAATAAATAAAATACACAAATAAACATCTAAATATACATTTAACTTACCTCCCCGCGATGTCCCCGGCCTTCTCTCCTTCAGCCCCGGCTGGGCCGCGGAACCATCCGCGCTCTAAAAAAAAAAAAAAAAAAAAAACTAACGGAGGTCTGCACTGGCAGACCTCCCCGACGCTACTGAACCTCCCGGAGTCGTTTCCGGGAGGAAATTGGCATTGGCGGCTTGTGATTGGCTGAAAAAGCTGTCTATCAATTTCAGCCAATCAAAAGTCGTCAATGTGTGAGCCAATCAGGATGGGATACACCCCAATATCCCACCCTGATTGGCTAAAACACTTGTCTATCTTTATGGGAACCAATCACAACGCTCAGATGCCTTCAGCCAATCACTATGGGATACACCCCCACGGAGTGATTGGTAGAAGACATCTGCGCATCCTGATTGGCTCCTACATTGACGACTTTTGATTGGCTGACAGCTTTTTCAGCCAATCACAAGCCGACAATGCCAATTCCCCCCCGGAAACGACTCCGGGAGGTTCAGTAGCGTCGGGGAGGTCTGCCAGTGCAGACCTCCGTTAGTTTTTTTTTTTTTTTTTAGAGCGCGGATGGTTCCGCGGCCCAGCCGGGGCTGAAGGAGAGAAGGCCGGGGACATCGCGGGGAGGTAAGTTAAATGTATATTTAGATGTTTATTTGTGTATTTTATTTATTGTTTATATATTGTATTCATGTATTCATGTATTGTGTTTTTTTTTTAACAGGGCCGCGCCGGAAGAGATAAACAGTGACTGGACATGCTGTAAAGGTGAGTTGAATATTTAGAATGTATAGAATGTTTATTTATTTGATTTTAATGTTTTGTACTAATTTTTATTTTTTGTTTGACCCATAGGTTAGTGATCTGAAGCAACATCTTAAAGGTAAGTGGTCTTAATTTATTGATTTTAGCTTAGAATTAGGGTCTGTGTATGTAGTTAGGACTGTAATTATTTTATTTTAGTTTAGAATAAGGGTCTGTGTATGTAGTTAGGATTTTTTGTATATTAGATAGATAGGGGGATGTATTTGATATAGTTAGGATTTATTTTAAATTAAATAGATTGTATGTTAGATAGATAGGGGGTATTTGATTAGGACTATATGTAATATATTATATGTAATATATTATATGTAATATATTATATGTAATACATTATATGTAATGTATGTAATGTCATGTATTGTATGTAATGTATGTAATGTATTATATGTAATATATTATATGTAATATATTATATTTAATATATTATATTTAATGTATGTAATGTCATGTATTGTATGTAATGTATGTAATGTATTATATGTAATATATTATATGTAATATATTATATTTAATATATTATATTTAATGTATGTAATGTCATGTATTGTATGTAATGTATGTAATGTATTATATGTAATATATTATATGTAATATATTATATGTAATATATTATATGTAATGTCATGTATTGTATGTAATGTATGTAATGTATTATATGTATGTATTGTATTGTGTTTATCTGTCTTTCCTTTTCAGGTGTGTAATTTTTTTATTTTCTGTAGTGGGGGGTGGGGTTGTAATTTTTATTTTTTCTGTACTGTAGGTTTTTTTGTTTTTTGTACTGTAGGTTTTTTTTTTTCTGTGCTGTAGGTTTATTGTTTTTTGTAATTAGAGTGTTGGGGAGGTTTATTAGGGGGTAGGTAGTGTAGGTAGGTAGTGTAAGTGTTAATAGATTAGTGTAGAGGGGGGTTAGTTTAGATTAAATGGTTTATTGGGGGTTATAGTGTAGTGTTTGTAGTTAGTGTCATGATGGTCCTTGAGGACCATCATGGCACTTATGTGGTTAATGTTGGGTTGTAACAGGCCCATAATGGTAATAATATACCCTTATGGGACTGATGGGGTTAAATAGAGCATTATGGTGGTCTGTATTGACCACCATGAGTTAATGGGTTAATTAGAGCCTTATGGTGGTCTGTATTGACCACCATGAGTTAATGGGTTAATTAGAGCCTTATGGTGGTCTGGATTGACCACCATGAGTTAATAGGTTAATTAGAGCCTTATGGTGGTCTGTATTGACCACCATGAGTTAATGGGTTAATTAGAGCCTTATGGTGGTCTGTATTGACCACCATGAGTTAATGGGTTAATTAGAGCCTTATGGTGGTCTGTATTGACCACCATGAGTTAATGGGTTAATTTAGGCCTTATGGTGGTCTGTATTGACCACCATGAGTTAATGGGTTAATTTAGGCCTTATGGTGGTCTGTATTGACCACCATGAGTTAATGGGTTAATTAGAGCCTTATGGTGGTCTGTATTGACCACCATGAGTTAATGGGTTAATTAAGGCCTTATGGTGGTCTGTATTGACCACCATGAGTTAATGGGTTAATTAGAGCCTTATGGTGGTCTGTATTGACCACCATGAGTTAATGGGTTAATTAAGGCCTTATGGTGGTCTGTATTGACCACCATGAGTTAATGGGTTAATTAGAGCCTTATGGTGGTCTGTATTGACCACCATGAGTTAATGGGTTAATTAAGGCCTTATGGTGGTCTGTATTGACCACCATGAGTTAATGGGTTAATTAGAGCCTTATGGTGGTCTGTATTGACCACCATGAGTTAATGGGTTAATTAAGGCCTTATGGTGGTCTGTATTGACCACCATGAGTTAATGGGTTAATTAGAGCCTTATGGTGGTCTGTATTGACCACCATGAGTTAATGGGTTAATTTAGGCCTTATGGTGGTCTGTATTGACCACCATGAGTTAATGGGTTAATTTAGGCCTTATGGTGGTCTGTATTGACCACCATGAGTTAATGGGTTAATTAGAGCCTTATGGTGGTCTGTATTGACCACCATGAGTTAATGGGTTAATTAAGGCCTTATGGTGGTCTGTATTGACCACCATGAGTTAATGGGTTAATTAGAGCCTTATGGTGGTCTGTATTGACCACCATGAGTTAATGGGTTAATTAAGGCCTTATGGTGGTCTGTATTGACCACCATGAGTTAATGGGTTAATTAGAGCCTTATGGTGGTCTGTATTGACCACCATGAGTTAATGGGTTAATTAAGGCCTTATGGTGGTCTGTATTGACCACCATGAGTTAATGGGTTAATTAGAGCCTTATGGTGGTCTGTATTGACCACCATGAGTTAATGGGTTAATTAAGGCCTTATGGTGGTCTGTATTGACCACCATGAGTTAATGGGTTAATTAGAGCCTTATGGTGGTCTGTATTGACCACCATGAGTTAATGGGTTAATTAAGGCCTTATGGTGGTCTGTATTGACCACCATGAGTTAATGGGTTAATTAGAGCCTTATGGTGGTCTGTATTGACCACCATGAGTTAATGGGTTAATTAAGGCCTTATGGTGGTCTGTATTGACCACCATGAGTTAATGGGTTAATTAGAGCCTTATGGTGGTCTGTATTGACCACCATGAGTTAATGGGTTAATTTAGGCCTTATGGTGGTCTGTATTGACCACCATGAGTTAATGGGTTAATTTAGGCCTTATGGTGGTCTGTATTGACCACCATGAGTTAATGGGTTAATTTAGGCCTTATAGTGGTCTGGATTGACCATCATGAGTTAATGGGGTAATTATAGTTGCCTGGGGTTAATATTTTTAGTGCGAGTCCTTTCAGGACCTTTACGGTCCTTTGAGGACCCGCGAGGCGGGAAATTTAAAATTGAATTGCAGCAGGGTCACGATCGGTGCCCCCCGCAGCAGGGGGTTTATATGGGGACACTTCGGGGGTCCCGATGGGGACCCCCAGCATAGAGGGGGGTTAATTTTAAGTGCCGCGGCCGGGATTGGGTAATAGTGTGCCGCGGCCCCTTTAAGGAGCCGCGGCGGGGAATTTAAAAGTTTTAAATGCAGCGGGGGCCTGATCGGTGCCGATCGGGGACCCCCGCTGCAAGGGGTTAATGTGTGGGGGCTGCGGGGGTTCCTATGGACCCCTGCAGCAAGGTGTTCATGTGAGGACACTTCGGGGGTCCCGACAGGGACCCCCGCATTGAGGGGGGGTTCATTGTAGGTGCCTGGGGGGGGTTTGGAGTACCCCCCACGGCAGGGCTTATGTGGGGGACTGCCGCGGAGGTCCCTTTTAGGACCCCCGCAGCACTTGATGAGGAGTGGGAGCCTGCGATATCATCTCGCAGGCTGTCACTCCTCATGTACATTTACGCAGTGTAGATACGTACGGCCCTGCTGCGTAGCTCATACGTTGCTCGCAGCAGGGCTAATTTAATAGCATTGTAAGTTAGAGAAACTTTGCAGTACGTAGGGCTTAAGTAGAAGCCTCTTATTTACGAGGCTGGAATTTAATAGGGCCCTTAGTTTGCTATGTGTTTGTTACAATCCTGTTTTGTGTGTACCAGTTTGTGTGTACCATATGTTGCATACTTTGGCCCTCATTCAATTGCAGTTTGGCCAATTCAATAGGGTTCTAAATGTGCTTATTTGGAGCCCTATTGAATTGTCCAAAATATCAATTGAATGAGGGCCTTTGTTTGCTGGATTTGTTATATTGTGAGGGCCTCATTGAATTTGATTTTTCAATAGGGCTCTATATAAGCACAGAGCATATTTTTGAACAGAAGTTTTTAGTTAAATTGAGCCAAATGTGCTTATATAGAGCCCTATTGAAATGGTCAAATCACATTTGAATGAGGCCCTCGGCCATTAAACATATTTAGGTCCTGAATCAATTGCGTTTTGACCAATTGAATAGGGCTATATATAAGCACATAAAATATTTTTTGACAGAAGTTTTTAGTTAGTGAAGACCTATTATGTGCTTATATAAAGCCCTATTCAATTAGCCAACTCACAATTGAATAAGGCTCATGGTTCGGTTATTTTTTATACTTAATACTTTACCTTGATTGAAGTGTGGAATGACAGAGGGTCCCCTCCTGCCAATCTTAATCCGCCGGTCTTCTTGTAGTGTCTGTTTGAAAAATAAAGTGAAATAGTGAATTATAGAATTTTTTATTTGTATTTAACAAACCATGGCCTTTTCAGCATTTAAAGTATTTTTGTATCTTACCTCTTCTTCTTTGTTGGTGTTCTTTAAAAGGGATTGTGCTTCACAGTGCACAGTGCAAATTGTTGAGAGACGCTGTTGATGCAGAGTCTGTTTGAATATTAAAAAAAGTAGAAAGATTGAGTTTTAGGTGATCTATTAAATTGCAGTAAATTAATTTCATTGAAATATACTTCTGTAATTAATTTGAATTAACATTATTTTTTGGTGGGGTCTACACACATATGTCACATACATGAAGCACATTTCCATAGTTGAAAGTAATTTTTTTGTGTGCGTGTGACATATCACTATACATGAATCATATTTTAATTGTTAAATTAACCTTATTTTTATTTTTGGCCAACATACATAAATGTGTGTGTGACATGTGACTATAGATGATACACATATATGTGCGTGTCACATATCAGTATACATGACTCATATTTTAATAGTATTTTAATAGTCCCAACTTATTTTTTTGTAATGTAATTTAAATGTAGTTGTTTAATTAGTTTGTTGCAGGGGCAATACACATAAATGTGCATGTGACATGTCACTACACATTATACGCATAAATGTGCGTGTCACTTGTCAGTATACATTATACGCATATATGTGCGTGTCACATGTCAGTATACATTATACGCATATATGTGCGTGTCACTTGTCAGTATACATAAACCTCTTTGTCTTCTTTAATTTTTTTGATGTCCTGTCTTGAAAATAAGTAATATATTATAGCTTACCTCTCAGTTGTAATTTGCACAATGTAAAGTAGTAAATTAGGAAAGAATTATCTTCTCAAGTTTTAGCAGCAGTTATCTCCGAAGTCACTCTGTTCATCACCTGAGGAGAAATGTATTTTTCTCTGTCAAATAGACAGTATTTATAAACTTGTAGAACATTCTGGAAAGTTAGACCGTTAGAACGTAATACGCATGCGCTATTTGCGTTCCAGCTTACAATTTGCGTTCCATCCGCCATTTTGTGCGTAGTAGTGGTTAAAATGGTGTTTAATATGAGTGTGATCCGTTCCACATAGTATGTGTTTCATTATTGCGAGTAAGTGTAGTGTAGTTACGTCTGGAGCCTCGTTTTCGTTTTGTTCGGCAGCCATTTTTTCTCTCGCTTAGCCGATTTTCGGTCGTTTAAACTCTTTGTTTTGACTTAAATGGACGTGTAAATGAACTTTTGGAGGTGCCGGATGCCCCCCCCCGTGCTGTAAGTAAGCTTTTTATGTGTTTGTTGTGTTTATTTCTTGTGTTTGTGATGTTTTGATGCGCGGCGGTTGGAATGGGTCTTTCGCGGCCGTATTTTTTTCCGATGCGGCCGTATTTTGTTGCGATGTTGCCGTATTTTTTTGCGATATACGCAGTTAGCTTTTACGTGTACGACGCAGTGTATTTGTTTCTAAGTGGTGCGTATGTGTGTTAAGAGCGTGTGAAGGGCCTTTTTTATTGTTTTTTTGTTAAGTCTTGCGTCTGTGTGTCTGGGTGTAAGCGGGTGTGAGGCGACTTTGAGTTTTTTTTTGTTATGAAGTTGTGTGTGTGTGTATGTGTGTGTTAACACAGCCGATGTTGGGATGCTCCCACCACCGCAAATGCGGACCCTCGCTTCCCGAGGATCCGCATTTGCGGGGACGTTGTTGGGTTTTTGTTGGCTGGGCGGTTGGGTTTATTCTGTTAAAAAAGTCGTGTGTGTGTATGTGTGTGTTAACACAGCCGACGTTGAGCCTCCACAACCGCAAATGCGGGCCCTCGCTTCGCGAGGACCCGCATTTGCGGTGAACTGCGTCCCTCGCTTCGCGAGGGACGCAGTTCTTGCGGGCTCGCTATGCGAGCCCGCAAACGTGAGCAACGACTCGTACGCTCACAACTATATATGTGATATATATATATAAAATGTAAATATAAAGCTAAAACTTTCAGGATATTGTTGGAGATATTATTACTTTCAATGAACATAAATTTGGTTCAAAAAATATTTTCTACTGTAACTCCATATAGAGAAATATAATTTTATGTGAATTATTTAAAGTACCAAGATAATAATTATAAGAGTGTGATCAATATTATATTGTAATGGAAAAAATATATTGAAACTTAAAGTGAGAAAAGGTTACAGATATTATCTGTTTGTGAAAATGAAAATAAAGTGTTGAATATATGCTATAATATGTGTGAATATATTGTGAGTATGAAAACCCTTCATTGAGTCCTTGTGGGCTTTGGGTATTCAACAAAAAGATCCATTTGCTTTCTAACTTTAAAAGATCTTTATTAATGTCTCCTCCTCTGGGTCTCTGTGAAATTTGATCAATTATGGAAAACTTCATTACTTCAGGTTTATTATTATGAAATTGTTTTATGTGACGAGACACTGACGTGTCCATTTCTTTGGCCACTGTGTAAGTATGCTCCAAGATTCTTCTCTGTAATTGGCGTGTGGTTTTGCCTATATACAATTTGGGACAGGAACAGGTTATTATATAAACAACATGTGTGGAGCTGCAATTGATGAAATTATTAATCGGATATTTGATATTGGTATTTGGATCAATAAATTCTTTACTTGGGACAATGAACTTGCAGGCTTTGCATTTTCCACAACTAAACAATCCCTTTGTAGATGGCAACCATGATGTTCTCATTTGTTTAGATGGCTTAAAAAAGCTATTCACTAATTCATCTTTGATGCTTTTATTCTTCCGATAAGTGATAGAGACTTTTTCTGAAAGACATGTGCGTAATGTAGAGTCCTCCGTTAGTATATACCAATGCTTGTCTAGAATTTCTTTAATTTCTTTCCAATCTTTTCCAAATGAGATGATGCATGATTGTTCCCAGAATAGCAGAAAAATTACCCAAATAATCTAGGAATCTCACACCCCAGATTTATGGTTCCTGGAATGGGCTAAAATACAGACCCCTCACCCAGACACTCTGTCTCCAGCCACTACACTATCTAATCACCCTCTGCCCAGAGGTAGCTGATAACTGGGACTGTAGACACCTTGGAACCTAAGTAGGGAAGGAGACAGGCTTGCACCAAGTCCTTGGAGACAGACCTGACCCATGTTGGGTAGTTCAAATGGGACATAAGGTGTTAAACTTGTGTTTGCCTAAGGAAGCAGCCCATGATGATTGGTTGAAGAACTGTTTAAAATGTCTGTACTGAAAAATAAAGTTATGCCCTGTTTGGGACACATACACGGTGTGTGGAATTTACAGGAAATGTGTTTATTATTTTATTTTAATTAGACATGAATATCTGCCACTTGTCCTGATAACCGAAAACATCCTGAAACTTGGCCCTGCATCCTCAATTTGGTCTGGGGAACTGGCAGCTTAACCTAGCCTCCGGGTAAGCTATTCTGTGTCTGAGGATAAAGGAACCTAAACAACCTTCAGGTAGGATTGTTCTTCTTGCCCTTTTCAAACCCATCGAAGAGCGGGTTGTCACATTTTCATGTCAACCAAGGACAAAACCTAATCCTTGTATCCCAGGTGCTGAAGCAAACTGCTTCTCATGTTCCTGTTCCACGATGATGAGGTCATGGTGCAATAATTCTTGTATGGTGGATTAGTTGATTACGTTAGCAGCCAATCTCTATTAGCTCCAAAGGCAGGAACTTTTAATCAATATTGTTTAGCTATAGCCAATGATACCATCAATCAATTATTGGAAAGTATTGGGGATTATCGCTTATGAAAATAATAATTTCATAACCTTCCCTGATAATTAAACGCATATTTATGGAAATTAATTAGATTTTATGTATTATACTTAAAATGTGTATTTACTCAATTTACCTCATCACCTAAAACAACAAGTTTTTTCTTCTGGAGAAACTTTAAATAGGTATATATTTACAGGTACATATATAAAAATTGGAGCTCTCTCTTTTAATACAGTTACATAGAGATTTGCATTTTGTTTAAAATGTGAAGTTATTATTTATTATTATTATCGTTTATTTGTAACGCGCCGACATATTCCGTAGCGCTTGCTTGAAGAGTGCAGCTGTGCTGGTGTTTGCTGGTCTGTATTCAGGGGAAGCAGAGGTGAGATAGACTCAGGGACAGCTTGCTTGAAGAGTGCAGCTGTGCTGGTGTTTGCTGGTCTGTATTCAGGGGAAGCAGAGGTGAGAGACTCAGGGACAGCTTGCTTGAAGAGTGCAGCTGTGCCGGTGTTTGCTGGTCTGTATTCAGGGGAAGCAGAGGTAAGATAGACTCAGGGACAGCTTGCTTGAAGAGTGCAGCTGTGCTTGTGTTTGCTGGTCTTTATTCAGGGGAAGCAGAGGTGAGATAGACTCAGGGACAGCTTGCTTGAAGAGTGCAGCTGTGCTGGTGTTTGCTGGTCTGTATTCAGGGGAAGCAGAGGTGAGATAGACTCAGGGACAGCTTGCTTGAAGAGTGCAGCTGTGCCGGTGTTTGCTGGTCTGTATTCAGGGGAAGCAGAGGTGAGATAGAATCAGTGACAACTTGCTTGAAGAGTGCAGCTGTGCTGGTGTTTGCTGGTCTGTATTCAGGGGAAGCAGAGGTGAGTTGACTTAAGTGGTGGGGAATGTGAAGTGGGAATGTTTCACATAGCAAAATTAAGAGTATAAATGATCATTGTAAAAGTATTCTAAAAGATGCAAGAAAAGTCTGCTCCTCCAGCTTTTCATGTTTAGAAATGGTAAAGTCCAGTTAAGCTTTTGTCGGATGTCAGACCCAAGTTCTGCCATCAATTCATTTTAGTTTCTTTTTAATATAAGCTGATGAATTCTGCCCACTGAATATAGTAGTATTTGGTGACTGAAACAAGCAGTTCCAGGCTCCCTATAAATAGAATAGCAGTTGGATATCTCTGAGGTATTAAACTGGATCACTCAAAACAAACTATTTTAAACACTGACAAACAGTAGCAATAGCATTCATTGGTACACCAACTAAAATTCTGTGAGATTTCTTAGTTGGACTGTATTTTTAAGACAATCACTTAACTAATATATATCTATTTCCAAAATTGAAATATTTGGTTGTTTGTTGTTAATTAATTTGCACATAAATGTGCTTAATGCGAAGATATTAACAAGTTTAATTTAAAATGTCTTTCTTTCCTTAGTGTTTTTAAAAAACCTTTGAGTATTTTGATTTTGAGATTTTTCATGAAGTGGTTATTCTGGGTGAAATGGTGTCCAACTGGAGTACAGTACTGTGCTGGAGTGCTTGACTCGACAAAGAGAGGAACGCTCTTGAAAGGTCATCATGAAACCTATGAATATCTTTGTCTAATAAAAAAGGTATCACTATATACTGCAATACTCTGATTATTATATATATATTATAGTGATTAGCAATCACATATATAGTTGTGGATCTGCAGGACTTTTCGTAACGTTTGCGATGTTGGTAACGCACTTGCGGCCCAAGGCAAGCTGATACAGCCCACAACCGCGAGGCCGGCTGGACTTAGGCTGCAATGAGCGCTCATCGCCAGTGGCACAGGACTTAGGCTGCAATGAATGCCAAAGGTGCTCACTGCAGGGATCACGATCGCCAGCATCGCACGCGGGACTTACGACCTGTAGGACTTAGGACTGAAACCTGTACATGCACTGTGCGCCTTGCAAAAATTCGACTTTAACGGACGAACCACAGAACTTGAAAGACCTGAAAATAACAACAAATATGCCTCAAATTAACTTACACACTCACACACAGCACAGTGGGAGAGGCAGGAAGCCTGTGAGTGAGGTTGCAAGTTAATTTGAGCCATATTTGCCATTTTTTTAAGGATCGCCTAAGCAAGAAAAAAAATGGCAGCCGAAAAAACGCAACACAATGAAAACGAGGCCGAAGGACGTAAAACTAGCCAGGACTTAAAACTAGCCTGTAGGACATAAAAATGAGCCCTAAGCAGTAACACAATGCAAGCCAGTAACACTTAATCCAACCCACTAACATTTAACACAAGCCAGTAACACTTAACCCAAGGCAGTAACACAGCCCAAGACAGTAACACTCAAGCGTGACACCTATAAAGTAAACAGGATGAGAGGCTTGCAATGAGTGCCAAAGGCGCTCATCGTGGGGCTTGCAAGGAGCACAGAAGGTGATCATTGCAAAGCAGGAAAGGTGCTCAGAGGGTCCATAGCCTTGCATTGTGTGGGAACCAGCATTGCCAGGCTTAGAATTTTACTCCTGTCATTTTTGACGGGCAGTTTCCTAGTGTTTAATAACAATGTACAACATATGACAAGGTTTTTATTTCCTACACTGTTAGTCAATATGGAGTACAGTTTTTGGCACCAATTCATAAAAAGGACATTTTCGAACTGGAAAGGGTACAGAGAAGGGCAACAAAACTAATAAGGGAATGGAAGGGCTAAGTTATGAAGAGGGACTAACCAAATTAAACATATTTTCTCTAGAAAAAAGGGGTCAAAGAGGGGATATGATTACCTTATATAAATATATCCAGGGTCAGTATAAAGATTTGTCAAGGGAGCTTTTTGTGCCAAGAGGTTTTCAACTGACAAGAGGACATCCTTTGAGGTTAGAAGTAAAAAGATTACACCTTAAAGAAAGAAAAGGATTCTTCACAGTAAGGGTGGTTAATCTGAGAAATTCTCTACCAAGGGAGGTGGTGACAGCGGATTCGATAGATACGTTTAAAAAGGGACTGGATATATTTTTACATAAAAAGGGCATTCAGGGTTATCCTGGTTAATTAGAGAGGGAGTATTGATCCATGGAGGAATCCGATCGCCAGTATCTGGGGTCAGGAAGGAATTCATGTTTTCCCTATTGAGACAGTTGTCAAAGTTTCACTTGGGTTTTTTTGTTTGCCTTCCTCTGGATTAATCAACAACTCATTGTTGCAGATCATATTGCAGATCAGAGGAGATCTTAAAAGGTTGAACTTGATGGGCTAAAATTCTTTATTTAACCTCAATTACTATGTAACCTCATAGTCTAGGGAGATAACCCCATAGGTCCTCTGTACAATACTAGTTATGTATTATATGAAGTTTGTATGATATTGTTAAGATGGAAGAAAAATAAAAAAACAAAAACACTAATAAACAATGAATGAACCTACCCGGTATCCTCACTGTGTATTTATTTTTGGTAAAATACATTGTAAAATTAAATAAATAAACCACACAATAATTTTCATTTCCTTACACATTTTAATTATAGATTAGATACTGGACATATTGTATGTTTAGAGAAGTTTACCAAACCCCTCTTGGATTAGGAAGAGATCATTCTGGATACTATTCACAGAGTGCTATTTATTGGACATAATACAGAATAATGTTCCCGCCTCAAGAGACACGTTCAATCTTCAGGAAATGCCTGAGCCAGTTGGCTATTTTACTGCATACTGCAACCAATTTGCATTATTATTATCCCTGCAGGAAAAATGAATCCCAGGCATGCAATCAGAACAATGCTGTTTTCTTCTTTTCCAAAGGATAGGAAAATTGTATCCAAGACTGAGTGACATTACATGGTTACATGACCTATGAGAAGAAGAAACTGATAATAGAGTGCATCAGGAGAAATATTTATCTGTGCTCACTATCCTATTGTATGATTTGTTTTGTAGATATCACTCTTTTTCAATTTAGATATCAATCTACTAAGCAGAGGACTTAACCACAAACATCTCCTGCAGCAGAATGTGTATTTAAAGTATCATTGTAGTTTGGGAAAACAGTTCACATAAAGTTTTATAAAGTATATAGCCAACTGCGAACATTAGCAGTAAATCATTTTTGTTAAAAAAAAATAAATTCAGCAGACTTTGCTCTATCATGGGTGTTTCCATCTTGAACTGCTTGTTGGCATTGGGTCTCTGCTGGATATTATACAGGGACTTGCTCTTCGATTCAGTCTTATTAAAAGTGCAACCGAATCGTTCAATAATACTGAACAGAAATCTTATCGGAAACCAAAGTTCATCCTATTAGGAATAAAAGCAAATGTCTGCCACTAAAGAGGTTGTATTTACTATTGGTAAACTTTTACAATCTATTGTGTCCATTATCATGTCAAGTTCTTCGTATAATAAATATAACACTTGAGTGGAATTTTTAACCACATCAGTATGTGTATGCATCTGTTCTCTATGCCTCCGGAGCTGTGCATCCCAATATTGTGTGTTATATAAAACACTTTAGTAATTTTTGAAATGCACATGACACATTGGCCACTATTCAGTTGAGCAATTGTTAGTTACTGGAGCCTGTAAACTAATTTGATTTCAATTGGCGTCTTTTAGCTACCTGCCATACCAAATCGTAACTCCGACCCATCGAAGCCTTTGATCTATCAAGCCCATAAATGTTACAATTGCAAATAGCTATTCAATTGCTACAATTCCTCAAGCCCGCAATTGTTTCCCCCCCCCGTAAATGGCAAATAATGAAGAAAATCCAGATAGGACTCGCAAGGGGGTTAAACACTTGATCTTAGCACTGTAAATGTAAATAAAAAATCAATACTGCACTTTAAAAGACAGGGCAGCAATATAAGACATTAGAATTAATTGCACAACAGTCTCAAGTTCGCAAATCTGCAATCAAAAATAATGTATTTTACGTTTAATTTCCGTGTTATATCAATCTAATTAAGGAGTTAATACATATCAGGCAGCCCACATGGACTATAACATTGCCTTCATTCATTTTTTTTATTTTGTACACTGATCGCATATCAGACTTCTAAATGCTGATTGATTGACATGAAACCTCCTTGTTTTACTGATGTCATGATGACAGTCTCATTTACTATTGGCTATTTCTAAGTCGGTAGTTACGGCCTTGATTAATTGGTCATGATCATGCTCTGAAATGCCACTTACGAATGCATGATTTACGGTTTAGGCTTTCGGCCAGATAGCTGCGGTTTGATCAATTGAATCGCTCTGTAACTCTTGCAACTGTAACTGATTAGGGGCCCTTGTCTAATAAAACATCTAACTAAAAAAGAATGTATTATTATTTACTTGGAATTAATACAATTTCAATTACAATTTTTTTTTGCATTTTAAACACATAATCAGCTTTTTACAAGATGTAATCATTGTAATTTTTATATAAAGGAAACTGAGATTACTTGTTATACAAGATAAATTGAGTGAAAGATGATACTTTTCTTCAATTATCACTTTACCACGTACACAAAAAATCTTCTACCAGCGCTCATCATCTGGCTCTTCTGGAAATGTTTGCAGGAAGTAAATAAACTCTTAAGCATACATAATCCATTAAACTTGGTGATAGTTTTGTAATCAGAGGTATATGCATTATCTTATGATTAATAATATTTTATTTTGAAGTCTGTTTCCAGATTTACTTATCAGGTAAAACACAATGAGTCACCACTGTAGACATATAAGTCACTGAGTTTGTATAAATTGTTGGCAAATGATTCTGTAATGTTTGGTGGATGAACCACACTACTGGATTATGAACATTGCCATTCTCAGCACAAAGAAATCCAGATGGTAAAGCCCTTTTAATTAATTTTCTTCACATAGCGTATTCTTAGACATGTGTGTTTCTATAATTAATTGATGTCAGGAATCAGCCAAGTCTTTGTGCCTGCAGCACCAAGGACAGCAGCCATAAACGCACTGCTAATGGTTTATTTTTATTGATTCTTCACAGGTGTCTCATGCTGTAGTCAGAAAGAAGGCTTTTGGAGGTCATTGAGAGGGAGGGCATGGATGTGGCAAGTGCCTCATATTGAAAGGACTATAGAATAGAAGAAAGCTGCATTGTCAAATTGGAAGCCAAAATAGATCTCCGTTCGGCATGAGTTTAAGGGTGCAGCGAGACATTAAAGTTTAATTATGAGACAGTTAATTACGTGGCTTGACTTGAAGATAAGAATGATAATTGTGTGGCGCTGTATTTCTTAGCCAAAGCTTTCAAGGATTTCTAATAAGACAGGTATAACGATATGCATAACTGAGCAGAGTTGGGTTTATCAGTGACTCAAAGAATAGGCCCACAAATCCTAGCTTGTAAGTTGCCCTTGAGGACTGGAGTTGAGAAACAAAATGAGAAAGTATTTAATATATGAGAAATGCAAAATATATCAAATACAAAGTTATGAATGCATATTTGAAAATGAACAAAGCAATGACATTAGCTGGTTCTCTTTGAGTAACAGCTACTCGGGATGCAATGTTGTTTAATTTACAGAGGAGAAATGTCTCAATATGTACCCAAGGCAAGATCCCACTGGATCGGAGAAACAGGCAAACCCGGATGTATGTTTTGTGTTATTTGGCTTAGTCAGTGAGCATATAGTCAATACCTGGAGCACCCTGCATTCCTTAGCTGCCTGCGAACACGTACACATACTGCTTATATCAGAAACATACATTCCATTGATTCATTCTATACAAATAGAGATTTATTTTATTTAAAAAAAATCACTTCCACACCTCTAGAGGTGCTTACATAGTACACAGTAGAGAAAAACTGCATTCAAGAACGCTCTTTAACCCTATACTAACCTTCCAGTGAGTAGCAGCACAGCCTAGTCACATCATTTAAGGCAGGAGAGAGAAGTGTTGGGAACAAAGACTAAAAATCCCATGATTCTTTGCTGCAGAGACTTTTGTACCGCCATCTGATTGGCTAAAATGATTTTTATGCTAATTTAGCTTGGATTTTTAGGGATGTTCCTTCTCAAAATCAACTGCCAGACACACTCAAGATATTTTGTTAACGCTGGGGTAAGTTTATGAATGTTTTATGCAAAAAAATGTTTTCATGCACTACTGATTCTCCTCTATCAGATGCATTCATAATCCATAAAACTTTTAAATACCTTTAAGCTAGCTGTACCATTCTGAGAGAAGAAAAACTCTGTAGCATATCAGTCTAACCTCACTAGTTTGTTTATTTAATACACAATTTTCTAGAGAACAGATACCATTGAAGGGTCGACAGGGTGAGACAGGAGGGAAGTGATCAAAATATATGGAATTGATTTACGCTAAAATGCTAAAAGAAATTTGAATATTACATGACTTTAATTTTATTTCACAGTGAGACGTTTTTATAATTGAAATAAAACTAAACTTTGTGAGATTTCGTTTATGCATCCAGCTGACATAGCTGCTAATATTTGTAACATATTCTACAAATGTGTAGTTTTCCTAAGATACAGCAGTCCTTTAAAACAAAAAATCTTTAAATTTTATCTTTATAGAGAGAATCACCCTAAAATATTTTGCTAACAATTAAGAATGTATCCGCATATTGTTATATATACCCTAAAAGAACATCTATTAATTTTGCCATCACGTGACCATTTCTTCATGTAACATTCCTCTTTATGGCAATGGCTGCATGTTCTTTGCAGACAGGGAAATAAAGGTATCTTGATGACAGACTGAAGACTCCCCTTGGCAATGATTTTGATCACCACTTACAAGTTTTCATAAGCCATCTCAGTGCTGTCCAACTGGTGGACCGTAGCCCAGATATAGCATGTCAGCTGCATTATGTTGTCTGCAAAATACTCAGGTCATTCTCCTCAGATATGTAACATTATTAAAATAAAACACTTCGGACAGTTTCGCAAGAGGACAGATAAGTAAAAGGAGATAGTTATTTTAATTCTGCATTGATCATTAATAAAATGTAATAATATATAATAGCAATATTCTGTTTAATATTAATCTTCATAGATTAGAATATCTGCCTCTAACTGAGTATTTATCTCCACCCTGAAAAGGCCAACAAGGCAAGGATTTTGACCTAAGTTTGATAAGGCAAAAAAACTGTTGCTAAGGAACCTCACACACAAGAAATCTCCATCCAATGGAGATATTTTTGTCGGTGGTAAACCCTATGTCTGAAAACTTAACAGCCTCTTGATAGAGAAAGAGACTTTTCCCCATTGAACTTATAATGGGTGGCGGCAACTTAGATTGAACTTTGACGGTAAGTTTAATATTGTTTATAGCTTTCAATATGAATTGTATTAATGATTTATGTCTAATAAAGAATGTAGTTCAGGTTGTTAGGGCATTGCAGTTGTATTTAAAAAACTTTGGACATATAATTTCCAAAATATTTAGTTATTTCAAAATAAATATGCTATATGATTTATTGGAAGTGTAACGTTTTATGTCAATATGCTTTGTCAAGCCTAAATTACAATCAAGTGTGAACTTAATATAGGGGTGAGACACCTAAAAAAACAAATCCTCTACAGGTGATCATAATGATATACTATATTTACACAGGATTTTTATATATCATAATGATATATAAACATTTACACCATTAGCCCTATTAAATTCCCCTAATGTGTAAAAATGTAGCCTGGCTATTAAATTGGCCCCGTAAAGCAGGCCGCTACCGATCTGCTGGTTATGAGCGAAAAAAGCCTACGGGACATGGAACGTGGAACTTCATTCCCGCAAATCCTTTGTTCTATCAAGCCCATAACCGCTGTCTTCCAATTTTGCTATTAAATTCCAATGAATTCATTGGCATTCAAAGCCGTAACGCGAAAATGGAGCCAAGAAGCCAACGGGTACTAGAGAGGACCCGCAAGGGGGGTAAAGTCCAATGCATAGCACTGTAAATGCAATTATACACACACTACTGTACATATAATAGAACGGAAAGTGATGTTAGGTATTAGAATTAATAGCACATCATTCTCAAGCGCACAAATCGGCAATATAAAATACTTTAATTCATGTGTAATTTCTGTGTTATATCGATCCCAGCAATTAATGTGTTAATACATATAATGGAACTTGCATGGACTTGAATATCATATTTATGGCTTTATCAATATTGCATTATTTCTGGAATGCGGGTCCGATCGTAACTCGTGATTGAAACCTTTGACTTTGAAATCCAACCTCCATATTTCAGTTTCGTAATTCTGACTATCTCTGTTGCCATTGGCTCCATCTAAACTCGAAACTAAAGGTTTGACTAATTGATCCCGTTCACAGTCTTGCATCCAACATTCAACAAATGGTTTATGGGTTTGCGTCTCAAGCCCGTAGCTCACGCCCTGCTCGAATTTAATAGCTCTATAACTTAGCCAAATGTCATGCCCGCAGCCGCTGCGGGGCTCACGTTGAACATACGGACTTCGAATTTAATGTGGCTCCATATTTTTAACCCACAAGAACAATAGTGAACTAATACCAGTAAATTCACACTTCATTTGCTTAATGATACAAAATACAAATTCAAAAGTCTACAAAAGTTGTTTTTACAGAACAACTACGTTTTTACCCCCCAAAAATAGTTTGAGATAGAGTTTTCAGTTTTTCTAAGTTGTTGAAAGACACATAGGTCCTCATTCAATTGCAATTTTGCCAATTGAAGAGGGCTCTATATAAGCACATAACATATTTTTTGACGGAAGTTTTTAGTTATTGAAGACCTTGATTGTGGATAGAAGTTCAGTAACTAAAAAGTTCTGTATAAAAAATATGTTATGTGCTTATATAGAGCCCTATTCAATTGGCCAAATCGCAATTGAATGAGGCTCATGGGCCCCTATTCAATTGAGCAATTGTAAGTTACTGGATCGTGTAATGAAGCCTGTAAACTAATTTGCTATTCAATCAATGTCTTTTTTTATCTACCAGTAAACGATCTGCGGGTTACAGGCTGAAAATCCCTGCGGTTGTCAAAATCGTAGCTCCGACCCAGCTAAGCCTTTGATCTTTCAAGCGCGTAAATGTTACAATCGCAAATCGCTATTCAATTGCTACAATTCCTCAAGCCCACAAATGTTTTCACACCCGTAAATGGCAAATATAGAAGAAAATCCTATGAGTATCAGATATGACTCGCAAGGGAGTTAAACACCTGTTCGTAGCACTGTAAAAAAAACAATAAAAAATCAATACTGCACTTTAAAAGATGGGGAAAGTGATAAAAGACATTAGAATTAATTGCACAACACAGTCTCAAGCTCGCAAATCTGCAATAACATTTTTATTTTTTTCTGTTTCATTTCCATGTTATAACAATCTCAGTAATAAAGGAGTTCATACATATCAGGCCACCCACATGGACTAGAACAGTATCGCCATTCATTTTAATTATTTTGTACATTGGCGGATTGCGAGTCTGATTGCATATCACTCTTCTAAATGCTAATTGATTGACATGTAACCTCCATGTTTTATTGATGTCTTGATGACGGTCTCATTTACTATTGGCTGCCTCTAAATCGGTAGTTACGGCCTTGCTTAATTGATCATGATCACGCCCTGAAATGCTACTTCCGATTGCATGGTTTATGGTTTGGGCCCATAAATTGCGGGTTTGTTCAAGTGAATCACTCTGAAAATGTAGCAAATCTCTGCGGGCTTGCAATTGAATAGGGGCCATAGTGTTTGTGTTATTTATTTGAGCAGGAAAAAGAGAGACACAAAGAGAAGTGTTCTACTTGCCTAAAACTAGGAAAAGACACATAGACAGAGAAACAGTAGCCCAGAGCTTATGAGAACTTGAACAAGAGAGGAGATCTGGAGTTCTAAAGGATACAAACCAGTGGATGTAAACAAACTATTGATCTGTTATGTTTTTTTTTTGTCCACGAAGGGTTAGCTGGATGATAGCTGGACAGAAAGAGCAAAAGTAGGTCTTTGATGGATGCTAAGCCTGTTAATTTCTTTGATTGGTTTTGTTTTACTATTGTTGTATCACTGACCATATTTTTAGTAAAATTTAGAAAAGAATTATAGCCTCCTGTATTATTTCTCAGTCAGTGACGGAAACACGTGCACAAACATAGAGGAGAATGAAAATGTGTCACCCTGGTGTCTGAATAGGGATTGCCTGGTCTTGAAGATGAAGACCGCCCATGTTTCAGCATAGAGTAGATGGTAAAGGGATTAATCCTGGCTACAGCGGCTCAGTAGGAGAACAACCAACACAAATGGGAATTTAACAAACTACTGACTACCCAAGTATCAAGCCTTGAAAAAAAATTCAGGATTAAGAGAAACTATAACTGGAATTAGAGCCAGCAATTTTGTTTACTAAAAATGACTAGTAAAGATAATGTGGAAGCATATCTTCTGAAAAAATGCCACTATGGAAGCTTGGCCCCAAAATGAGTGGGCCAGTATCATTGCTTAAAAAGCCTACATTGTCATGTTAATCTAAAAGCAGAGATCCTTGAAAGAATATTGTTCTTCAACTGACAAGAGGACATCTCTTGAGGTTAGAACTAAAAAGATTCCACCTTAAAGAAAGAAAAGGTTTCTTCACAGTAAAGGTGGTTAATTTGTGGAATTCTCTACCAAGGGAGGCGGTGACAGCAGATTCAATAGAAAACTTTAAAAAGGGATTGGATATATTTTTAATTAAAAAGGGCATTCAGGGTTATCCTGATTAATTAGAGAGGGAGTATTGATCCAGGAAGAAATCCGATCGCCAGTATCTGGGGTCAGGAAGGAATTCATTTTTTTTCCCTTTTGAGACAATTGGCAAAGTTTCACTGTTTTTTTTTGTTTTGTTTGCCTTTCTCTGGATCAGTTAACAACTAATATTGCAGATCAGAGGAGATATTAAAAGGTTGAACTTGATGGGCTAAAAGTTTTTTTTCAACCTCAATTACTATGTAACTATGTAATATGAGTTACCAGCGGTCTCAAAGCACATGATTACACACATGGAATTGGGGAACTTCCTGTCTCCTGGATAAAAATGACTGTGATGGTTTATGGGATCTTGAGAAGTGGCATGCTTCTCTCTACCCAACTCCAGGCTCAGTTCCACTGTTGAGTGGTTGAAGAAGGAGCCTGGTGCATAAGATAACCAGGAGTTTGTGACCTGTTGCATGGCAGAGAAATCTCAGGAAGCCAAGAAGCTCATTGCTGAGAATGAGAAGGATATAAGGAGGTGGCAAGGTGTTGTCATTCACTGGGTGCAAAACCAGCCTCAGTATGAAGAACGTTGATCATGACACTGGGAAGATTTGAACACAAAAAGATGCAGGAACCTTATGGGTGAGAGCAATGAAGTGGCCTCCATGAGAAACCAAGAAAAAGTGGCAGATAGACCTGAGAGGAAAGAAGAGAAGACAATTCTGTTGCAGTCAGACAGGTGTAAGGTTTGCTTTGGGAGAAAATGTGTAAAGTTTGGGGAATGTTTTGAGAGAGAGTAGGAAAGAATCCTTACTTTAGTGCTGGAGTGATGTGTGAGATTGCATGCTGACAGCAGTGAGAGTGCAGATACAGAGAGCAAGGGAGGATGAAATGATTGAGGAGTGTAGATTAATGATTGTGTGTCTGCAGCATCTTTGTGAAATGTAGGTGATAGTGCAAACACCTGCACTATAAAGGAACAAGAATTATAGGTGGGTGTAGATGTGGTAGGTGGGTTGAGATAGAAGCAGGAGTGTGGAGTAGGAGATGTGTCTGGGTCCTCAGCTGAAGTAGGCTTGAGACCAAATTAAAGCAGAAGTGTGGAGTAGGAGCTGTGCCTGTGTCCTAGGTCAGTAGAGGTAAGGAGGTTTTGAGAAAGATAAAACATTTTCAGAGGGAGACAGGAGGTGGGATGGGATGGTAGCGGGTAGAGTGGGATGGTAGTGGGTGGGGAGGGATGGAGGAAGACAAACAAAGGAAGTGTGGGATTTGTTTAGACCAGTAGATAATAATTATAATACGTATAACAGACACTTGCAGTAAACATAGTTTAAACTGTTACAGTCTAAGTTTAGCAGTGAAAGCATTATAGCAGTAGAGAGTCGCCTCAGCTTGAAAAAGCCTAGGTTTAGATAGAAGCAGGAGTGTGGAGTAGGAGATGTGCTGGGTCCTGAGCATGAATAGGACTGGGTTAAGATAGAAGCAAGATTGGGGAGTAGGAGATGTTCTTGGGTCCTCAGCTTGAATAGGACTGGGTTCGGAGAGAGGCAGGAGTGTGGAGATGTGTCTGGGTCCTCAGCAAGAGTAGGCTTGGGCAAAAATTTAAAACAGGAGTGTGGAGTAGGAGATGTGCCTGGGTCCTCAGCTTGTATAGGACTGGGTTCAGATAGAAGAAGGAATGTGGAGTAGGAATACAAATCACAGAGTACTGGATATGCAACAGATCAAGAAGTAGAAGTTGAGGCTGAAGGAAGAGAGGAAGAATGAAGTGGCCAAAAGAGAAAGAAAAGTTTGTGAAAGCTAAAAAGGCTGAAACCACAAGTGATTTTCAGAAACTCTAAACTCAAAAGTCCAAGACAAGTGCTAGCCTCTGTGTGAAATTTGTTCCATTTGGTATTAAGAAGTACATGGGTGTGGCACTTCTGTTCCATGTTGATCGTGAACCTGAAGCCTTTGAACATCGCTGAACACATTCCAGAAAAAAGACAAAATATCCAAAAAAGGTAACGTCTAGCAGAGATAAAGAGTCACAGACCATGCAGTATGGGAAGCCTAGTGGTACTTAGGGTGAATATTGTGAACAGGTAGACAGATGAGGTGCAGATGTTAGAAGAGCAGACCTGGTAAAAGTCATGCTTTCTGAGCCTGTGAACGATAATGTGTCAGAGAAGCAGTAGTTTGGGCTTCTGAAGCCTATACAGTTCTGTGAGAAATATCAATCAGGTCAAGCCAGGTCAATTGTTCCCACAAACCGTGGGCTCAGGATATTTTACAGGACTATGAAGCAGACATAGATGAAGAGTGGGAACAGGAAGAGCCCAGGTAGTCACTGTCCCATGATTATGATGATGATGAACCTAAACAGGAGCAGGTGGAGAGCTGACATAAAGCCATTGAGAAATTGCGGAATCAGCCGGAACAAATGGGACTCAACAGGCACAGTCAGTTACAGCCAGGAAAGACAGGATCAGTTAGGCCTTGCAGAGATGGAAACCTGCAGAATGAGCTGAAGAAGGGAACCCGGCAAGCTCAAAGTATCACAGAGTTTGAAGAGAGAAAAGTGAGGATTTAAATTTCCCTGGGTGTTTTCCACCCCAAATATACAGTGTAAAAAATGGCGGGATAAATACAAACTAAATAAATTTTATTAAATACATGACAGCGACGTCTTTAAAAACAAGGGATATTAAAAACACTAATAAAGGGAATAAAAAAAAGGGCAGATGTAAGGGATAGCAAGTAACCCTATAGCACTGATATTGTGCAATGTAGGACTCTAAAGTGAGTGGTTATTGCTATTCACACCTAGTGGGCAGGCCAAGATATTTACAAAAAATTCCCAGGGCAAAAAAGCCCTATAATATTATAAATGATGTATATATAAAGCACCCTTATGTTGAAATGAATATCCTCCACATATCTAGAGGATGACTCAAATAAAGCAATATTTATGCAAAAACATAGGTAAAAAGATGCCTTACTGATAGACCTATTGTGCTTTTATAAAGGTACCAAGAAGCTGTACCTATATAAGCATGGTTGGCAAAGAGCTCAACTTGGAGCACAAATAAATATATCCTGAACAGCTATATGTTACACAGCATAGGGTTCAAGCTGTGTCTGTGTGCACAAATAGGTAGCTCGCTCCCATATGGTACAACGAGTACCTAAAGATGTGTGTGCAACAATAGAAGCTGTTCCCAAACTTAAAGGTCGTACAGGAGGTGCTATCAGGTATTTTCAGACATATTATGCCACTAATGGGATATAAGGGGCTTTAAGCTAGGCCATAACTGCAGCAGATTCGCGCTTCCTGGAACGCTTGGCCGCTAGGTTTGCAACGCGCATGCGCACGTCTAACGTGATGACGTACGCAGCGTGGTTGCTAGGAGCCTGACGCGTTTCGACGTATCACGTCTTTGTCAAAGGGAAATTGTATAACGCTGTCTCTGAGAGCTTTATATAGGGAGCTGTCACCAAGGCAACGTGAAAGTAGTAAATGCATTGCCCGTACAGGGTCACAAAAGTGCAAATGGCATAGAAATTACGTTAGTATATGCAAAAGGACACTGAGAAGGATGTAAAACGTTAATGAAAACCAAGGCAATAACATAGTATCAATATATGGGTCCTATAGACAGGTTTGGGAGGCTAATAATAAGAAATGGAGTGTGAAAAGTATATTGCATATAGATAATTCAATTAAAGGTGACACCAAGATTAAAAGGCCGTAATATAGGTGAAAAGTGAGCTCCATAGTGTAATAAAGAGAGGGGGATCAAGGGACAAAACCTATATAAGGAGACTGAAGTCTCAAAATGTAAAATTATATAATATAAGATGTGTGGATATAGCTGGAAAGCTAGTGTTAGAAGGTAAAATATGTACTATAAGGCGTGTATGGACTATGGTGATAAGTACCTCTAGCATATTGCTAGTCTAAACGTAAAATTGAAAAGAGTAATAAAAAAGGGTGCTAATGCACTAGAAGATTAACTGATGAAAGGGACAAATACTTGCTAGGGTGCATGTACATAACGGTGAAGCAGATTAATACTCTGTGGGGGTTAAAGTGTACTCAGTGTCTACCAAAAGTGGACAGAAAAAAAGGGGGATATTAAATGTATAGCAAAATGAGACATTGTGAGGGTTAAGGTGTACAAAGGACAACAAGGCCTACCAGAAGGTGGGCAGATGAGGTTATGCACATAAACAGAGAAAGGGACAAAGTGCTAAATGAAGGGCGTAAAAGTAAACCCCTCATTGAGTCCATAAGGTGCTTGAGCCTTCAATTGGTATATCCAGCGTGCCTCACATTGTAATAATTTTCTCTCCAGGTCACCCTGTCTTGGGCCTATATGGACCTGGTCTATTGCACAGAAAGATAAAACTTCACTTCTATTGTTGTGGCAATACTTAACATGGCGGGCAATTGGTGTATCCAATGTATTCTTGATACTGTAGATATGCTCACCAATCCTGCGGCGCAGTTGGCGCCTCGTTTTTCCTACATAGATCTTCCTGCAAATACAGGTGGCCACATAGATAACCGCCGTAGAACAACAATTCATAAATTCTTTTATCTTGTATTTCTCGCCAGTAATAGGATGCTCATATATTTTCAAAGGTGTAACATACCTGCAGAATTTACATCTGCTACATTTGAAACATCCTGTTAGGGGTTTTAACCAGGTCCCTGGTTTCTGTTCATTAAAGGAACTATGGACCAGTCTATCTTTCAAGTTCTTGCCCCTACGGTATGTGATGGAGGCCTTTGGTGTTAGAACATCTTTTAGATCCTCGTCACTCCTCAATAAATGCCAATGTCTAGATAGAATATCTCTGATAGCCTCGGAATCATACCCAAAGGTCATAATACAGCGAGATAGTTTGCTTTCCTTATCTGTATTCTTATTGTGGCCATTTAGAAGTTCAGATCTCTTGCAGTTAGATGCATAGTTAAAGGCAGACTTGAGGCATTTATTTGAGTAACCTCTGTCTCTGAATCTAGTTCTTAATTTATCTGCCTCTACTTTGAACTCTGCATCAGAGCTGCAATTCCTCCTTATTCGAAGGTATTGACCTCTTGGTATCCCCCTTTTAAGGGGTTCGTAATGCTGGCTATCCCAAGTCAACAGAGAGTTCGTGGCAGTGTCCTTCCTATAAGTACTGGTTGATATCTTTCCTTCCTCATCTTTGGTTATCAACAGATCTAGGAATGTGATGGAGGATAGGTTTAACTCGTAGGTGAATTTAAGGCCCAGGTCATTGGTATTGAGGTCAGACATGAATTGTTCAAATTCAAGCTTAGTGCCTGTCCAAACCACTAACACATCATCAATATAGCGCCGCCATATTAATGCGTGTTCGTTGATATCTTTCCTTCCTCATCTTTGGTTATCAACAGATCTAGGAATGTGATGGAGGATAGGTTTAACTCGTAGGTGAATTTAAGGCCCAGGTCATTGGTATTGAGGTCAGACATGAATTGTTCAAATTCAAGCTTAGTGCCTGTCCAAACCACTAACACATCATCAATATAGCGCCGCCATATTAATGCGTGTTCGGAGAGTGAGGATGTATATTCATGGAAAACAAACTTATCTTCCCACCATCCCAGGAACAAATTGGCATAACTGGGAGCACATGGTGTACCCATGGCTGTCCCTTTTTGCTGGTGATACCATTTGTTGTTATGCGTAAAGTAATTATGTTTTAACACGAATTCCAAAAGTTCCAAAAGAAAACCATTGAATTTTGTGTGAGTAACACCTTTCATACTTAGAAAGTAACTTAGGGCCTCTATACCGTACCCATGTGGTATGCTGCTGTATAATGCCTCCACATCTATAGAGGCTAGCCATGCTGATTCAGGTATATGGAGGTCATCCAGCTGTTTTAAAATGTCATTTGTATCTTTGACATAAGAGGGAAGGCTTTCTACCAATTCTCTCAGATGGTGGTCAATAAATATGCTGACGTTATGGGACAGGTTATCAGTGCCGGATACAATAGGCCTACCAGGAATTGGTAATTTCTTTTTATGAATTTTAGGGAGGGAATAGAAAATCGAGATGGTAGGAAACTTGGGGTATAAAAACCTATAGGTTTGCTCATCAATAAGGTCCTCTTTCATTGCATTATTCAAAATAGTTTTCAAGAGTGTCTTATACTCGTTAGTTGGATTTTTTTGGATCACCTTATATGTGCTGGTATCTCCCAAAATTCTGCTACACATATCTCTGTATTCCTCATTATTCATGATGACAATGTTACCTCCCTTATCCGCAGGCTTAATTTGTATCTCCTTGCACTTCTCCAATTCTTTCAATGCTATGAATTCATTATTAGTCAAATTGAATACTTTTTTCAATTTGTAATAGTCTATGTCCTCAATCTCTAAAGTGGCTTGCTGAAGAAAGACCCAGATGTTAGCATAGTCTTTCATTCCTGGTGTGAAAGTGCTTTTATTTCTCCAGGTTTTAGATTTATTCATGGAACCAACTGGTTCATTCTCTTTAAGCAAGGATAACAGAGATTGTAAAGTTTCTATATCTTCCTTTCCCACACCCAGATTCATACATTCTCTCTCCTCCTTCAGTTTATAGAATTTGTGCAATGCTAGCTTGCGGGCGAAGAGGTTTAGATCTTTTATGTGTGTGAATGTATCTGATCTGGATGTTGGGACAAATGTCAAACCTCTCTGTAACACTGAGGTGTGATGTATATTGAGGGGAAATTTGGACAAGTTGACTATCTGTGGATTCATAGCTGGGGGGTTAGAGGGGTTGGGAGTCAGGTATTCCTGTTTCCCTTGGATCTGAGTGTCCTCTCTGGCCCTTTCACAGGGATCCTGCCTCTCTCTAAAAAAGATTGTTGTGGTTCGTTAAATCTAGGGTTCTCTCTGGTCTGAATATTTGCTCTTGTGTCATAGTTCTCTCTTTTCTGAGGGTAATTTCCTCGTCTGGGCCTGGTGTTATAAGGGTGAAAGTCATCATTATCAGAGTTCTCAAACTCTGAGGAACTAATGTCAGAACTTCTTTGGTTAACATTCAATTTTGGGAATCTTCTAAATATCCTGCCAGTTTTAAAGTCAGTCTGATCCCTCCAAAATTTCTTTTGTTTACGTTCTTTAATCTCTTTCTTAAACCTGTCTATATTATCATTCAACCTTGTGCAGAACATATTGTACTCAGATATTTCACTGAATTTACCAAACTCTTGTTGGTATAGTGTCAACTTGGGTTTGATGACTTCTAAGTTCTGCTGTTCGGTCTCAATTATAAGGGACATAAGTTCAAATGAACATTTTAACAATATTTCTTGCCACTTCTTTGTGAATGTCTCATTTGACAGGTTACTTGCTGGACTTATATTTATTCTCAGTCCTCTAGGGACAATTTGATTTTTTAGATAGTTTTGCAGGCTACTGATTTCCCATATAGATCTTAGCTGCTTTTTAGCAGTTTTTAACAGTTCACCAAATTGATCTTTAATGTTCCTCTCATTAGCTGTGATGGATTGGGCCCTAGAGCCAAAGCTCTCATCAGCTTCCTTTTGAAGTGAGTCCACATCTATATTATTTATAGCAGAGTTTGCCATTTTAAAACGGCTTGGTACACTTTACTTGCTCCTTAAACTAAGCTCGGATGAAAACAAGTGTGAAAACAAAAAATTACTAGAATAAGACAAAAATTCTAAGTAAGTAGTATAGTTCCTCTGTGTGGATTAAACCACTAATCACTATCAAAGAGAGAAAAGTGAGGATTTAAATTTCCCTGGGTGTTTTCCACCCCAAATATACAGTGTACAAAATGGCGGGATAAATACAAACTAAATAAATTTTATTAAATACATGACAGCGACGTCTTTAAAAACAAGGGATATTAAAAACACTAATAAAGGGAATAAAAAAAGGGCAGATGTAAGGGATAGCAAGTAACCCTATAGCACTGATATTGTGCAATGTAGGACTCTAAAGTGAGTGGTTATTGCTATTCACACCTAGCGGGCAGGCCAAGATATTTACAAAAAATTCCCAGGGCAAAAAAGCCCTATAATATTATAAATGATGTATATATAAAGCACCCTTATGTTGAAATGAATATCCTCCACATATCTAGAGGATGACTCAAATAAAGCAATATTTATGCAAAAACATAGGTAAAAAGATGCCTTACTGATAGACCTATTGTGCTTTTATAAAGGTACCAAGAAGCTGTACCTATATAAGCATGGTTGGCAAAGAGCTCAACTTGGAGCACAAATAAATATATCCTGAACAGCTATATGTTACACAGCATAGGGTTCAAGCTGTGTCTGTGTGCACAAATAGGTAGCTCGCTCCCATATGGTACAACGAGTACCTAAAGATGTGTGTGCAACAATAGAAGCTGTTCCCAAACTTAAAGGTCATACAGGAGGTGCTATCAGGTATTTTCAGACATATTATGCCACTAATGGGATATAAGGGGCTTTAAGCTAGGCCATAACTGCAGCAGATTCGCGCTTCCTGGAACGCTTGGCCGCTAGGTTTGCAACGCGCATGCGCACGTCTAACGTGATGACGTACGCAGCGTGGTTGCTAGGAGCCTGACGCGTTTCGACGTATCACGTCTTTGTCAAAGGGAAATTGTATAACGCTGTCTCTGAGAGCTTTATATAGGGAGCTGTCACCAAGGCAACGTGAAAGTAGTAAATGCATTGCCCGTACAGGGTCACAAAAGTGCAAATGGCATAGAAATTACGTTAGTATATGCAAAAGGACACTGAGAAGGATGTAAAACGTTAATGAAAACCAAGGCAATAACATAGTATCAATATATGGGTCCTATAGACAGGTTTGGGAGGCTAATAATAAGAAATGGAGTGTGAAAAGTATATTGCATATAGATAATTCAATTAAAGGTGACACCAAGATTAAAAGGCCGTAATATAGGTGAAAAGTGAGCTCCATAGTGTAATAAAGAGAGGGGGATCAAGGGACAAAACCTATATAAGGAGACTGAAGTCTCAAAATGTAAAATTATATAATATAAGATGTGTGGATATAGCTGGAAAGCTAGTGTTAGAAGGTAAAATATGTACTATAAGGCGTGTATGGACTATGGTGATAAGTACCTCTAGCATATTGCTAGTCTAAACGTAAAATTGAAAAGAGTAATAAAAAAGGGTGCTAATGCACTAGAAGATTAACTGATGAAAGGGACAAATACTTGCTAGGGTGCATGTACATAACGGTGAAGCAGATTAATACTCTGTGGGGGTTAAAGTGTACTCAGTGTCTACCAAAAGTGGACAGAAAAAAAGGGGGATATTAAATGTATAGCAAAATGAGACATTGTGAGGGTTAAGGTGTACAAAGGACAACAAGGCCTACCAGAAGGTGGGCAGATGAGGTTATGCACATAAACAGAGAAAGGGACAAAGTGCTAAATGAAGGGCGTAAAAGTAAACCCCTCATTGAGTCCATAAGGTGCTTGAGCCTTCAATTGGTATATCCAGCGTGCCTCACATTGTAATAATTTTCTCTCCAGGTCACCCTGTCTTGGGCCTATATGGACCTGGTCTATTGCACAGAAAGATAAAACTTCACTTCTATTGTTGTGGCAATACTTAACATGGCGGGCAATTGGTGTATCCAATGTATTCTTGATACTGTAGATATGCTCACCAATCCTGCGGCGCAGTTGGCGCCTCGTTTTTCCTACATAGATCTTCCTGCAAATACAGGTGGCCACATAGATAACCGCCGTAGAACAACAATTCATAAATTCTTTTATCTTGTATTTCTCGCCAGTAATAGGATGCTCATATATTTTCAAAGGTGTAACATACCTGCAGAATTTACATCTGCTACATTTGAAACATCCTGTTAGGGGTTTTAACCAGGTCCCTGGTTTCTGTTCATTAAAGGAACTATGGACCAGTCTATCTTTCAAGTTCTTGCCCCTACGGTATGTGATGGAGGCCTTTGGTGTTAGAACATCTTTTAGATCCTCGTCACTCCTCAATAAATGCCAATGTCTAGATAGAATATCTCTGATAGCCTCGGAATCATACCCAAAGGTCATAATACAGCGAGATAGTTTGCTTTCCTTATCTGTATTCTTATTGTGGCCATTTAGAAGTTCAGATCTCTTGCAGTTAGATGCATAGTTAAAGGCAGACTTGAGGCATTTATTTGAGTAACCTCTGTCTCTGAATCTAGTTCTTAATTTATCTGCCTCTACTTTGAACTCTGCATCAGAGCTGCAATTCCTCCTTATTCGAAGGTATTGACCTCTTGGTATCCCCCTTTTAAGGGGTTCGTAATGCTGGCTATCCCAAGTCAACAGAGAGTTCGTGGCAGTGTCCTTCCTATAAGTACTGGTTGATATCTTTCCTTCCTCATCTTTGGTTATCAACAGATCTAGGAATGTGATGGAGGATAGGTTTAACTCGTAGGTGAATTTAAGGCCCAGGTCATTGGTATTGAGGTCAGACATGAATTGTTCAAATTCAAGCTTAGTGCCTGTCCAAACCACTAACACATCATCAATATAGCGCCGCCATATTAATGCGTGTTCGGAGAGTGAGGATGTATATTCATGGAAAACAAACTTATCTTCCCACCATCCCAGGAACAAATTGGCATAACTGGGAGCACATGGTGTACCCATGGCTGTCCCTTTTTGCTGGTGATACCATTTGTTGTTATGCGTAAAGTAATTATGTTTTAACACGAATTCCAAAAGTTCCAAAAGAAAACCATTGAATTTTGTGTGAGTAACACCTTTCATACTTAGAAAGTAACTTAGGGCCTCTATACCGTACCCATGTGGTATGCTGCTGTATAATGCCTCCACATCTATAGAGGCTAGCCATGCTGATTCAGGTATATGGAGGTCCTCCAGCTGTTTTAAAATGTCATTTGTATCTTTGACATAAGAGGGAAGGCTTTCTACCAATTCTCTCAGATGGTGGTCAATAAATATGCTGACGTTATGGGACAGGTTATCAGTGCCGGATACAATAGGCCTACCAGGAATTGGTAATTTCTTTTTATGAATTTTAGGGAGGGAATAGAAAATCGAGATGGTAGGAAACTTGGGGTATAAAAACCTATAGGTTTGCTCATCAATAAGGTCCTCTTTCATTGCATTATCCAAAATAGTTTTCAAGAGTGTCTTATACTCGTTAGTTGGATTTTTTTGGATCACCTTATATGTGCTGGTATCTCCCAAAATTCTGCTACACATATCTCTGTATTCCTCATTATTCATGATGACAATGTTACCTCCCTTATCCGCAGGCTTAATTTGTATCTCCTTGCACTTCTCCAATTCTTTCAATGCTATGAATTCATTATTAGTCAAATTGAATACTTTTTTCAATTTGTAATAGTCTATGTCCTCAATCTCTAAAGTGGCTTGCTGAAGAAAGACCCAGATGTTAGCATAGTCTTTCATTCCTGGTGTGAAAGTGCTTTTATTTCTCCAGGTTTTAGATTTATTCATGGAACCAACTGGTTCATTCTCTTTAAGCAAGGATAACAGAGATTGTAAAGTTTCTATATCTTCCTTTCCCACACTTAGATTCATACATTCTCTCTCCTCCTTCAGTTTATAGAATTTGTGCAATGCTAGCTTGCGGGCGAAGAGGTTTAGATCTTTTATGTGTGTGAATGTATCTGATCTGGATGTTGGGACAAATGTCAAACCTCTCTGTAACACTGAGGTGTGATGTATATTGAGGGGAAATTTGGACAAGTTGACTATCTGTGGATTCATAGCTGGGGGGGTTAGAGGGGTTGGGAGTCAGGTATTCCTGTTTCCCTTGGATCTGAGTGTCCTCTCTGGCCCTTTCACAGGGATCCTGCCTCTCTCTAAAAAAGATTGTTGTGGTTCGTTAAATCTAGGGTTCTCTCTGGTCTGAATATTTGCTCTTGTGTCATAGTTCTCTCTTTTCTGAGGGTAATTTCCTCGTCTGGGCCTGGTGTTATAAGGGTGAAAGTCATCATTATCAGAGTTCTCAAACTCTGAGGAACTAATGTCAGAACTTCTTTGGTTAACATTCAATTTTGGGAATCTTCTAAATATCCTGCCAGTTTTAAAGTCAGGACTGAGAATAAATATAAGTCCAGCAAGTAACCTGTCAAATGAGACATTCACAAAGAAGTGGCAAGAAATATTGTTAAAATGTTCATTTGAACTTATGTCCCTTATAATTGAGACCGAACAGCAGAACTTAGAAGTCATCAAACCCAAGTTGACACTATACCAACAAGAGTTTGGTAAATTCAGTGAAATATCTGAGTACAATATGTTCTGCACAAGGTTGAATGATAATATAGACAGGTTTAAGAAAGAGATTAAAGAACGTAAACAAAAGAAATTTTGGAGGGATCAGACTGACTTTAAAACTGGCAGGATATTTAGAAGATTCCCAAAATTGAATGTTAACCAAAGAAGTTCTGACATTAGTTCCTCAGAGTTTGAGAACTCTGATAATGATGACTTTCACCCTTATAACACCAGGCCCAGACGAGGAAATTACCCTCAGAAAAGAGAGAACTATGACACAAGAGCAAATATTCAGACCAGAGAGAACCCTAGATTTAACGAACCACAACAATCTTTTTTAGAGAGAGGCAGGATCCCTGTGAAAGGGCCAGAGAGGACACTCAGATCCAAGGGAAACAGGAATACCTGACTCCCAACCCCTCTAACCCCCCAGCTATGAATCCACAGATAGTCAACTTGTCCAAATTTCCCCTCAATATACATCACACCTCAGTGTTACAGAGAGGTTTGACATTTGTCCCAACATCCAGATCAGATACATTCACACACATAAAAGATCTAAACCTCTTCGCCCGCAAGCTAGCATTGCACAAATTCTATAAACTGAAGGAGGAGAGAGAATGTATGAATCTAAGTGTGGGAAAGGAAGATATAGAAACTTTACAATCTCTGTTATCCTTGCTTAAAGAGAATGAACCAGTTGGTTCCATGAATAAATCTAAAACCTGGAGAAATAAAAGCACTTTCACACCAGGAATGAAAGACTATGCTAACATCTGGGTCTTTCTTCAGCAAGCCACTTTAGAGATTGAGGACATAGACTATTACAAATTGAAAAAAGTATTCAATTTGACTAATAATGAATTCATAGCATTGAAAGAATTGGAGAAGTGCAAGGAGATACAAATTAAGCCTGCGGATAAGGGAGGTAACATTGTCATCATGAATAATGAGGAATACAGAGATATGTGTAGCAGAATTTTGGGAGATACCAGCACATATAAGGTGATCCAAAAAAATCCAACTAACGAGTATAAGACACTCTTGAAAACTATTTTGGATAATGCAATGAAAGAGGACCTTATTGATGAGCAAACCTATAGGTTTTTATACCCCAAGTTTCCTACCATCTCGATTTTCTATTCCCTCCCTAAAATTCATAAAAAGAAATTACCAATTCCTGGTAGGCCTATTGTATCCGGCACTGATAACCTGTCCCATAACGTCAGCATATTTATTGACCACCATCTGAGAGAATTGGTAGAAAGCCTTCCCTCTTATGTCAAAGATACAAATGACATTTTAAAACAGCTGGAGGACCTCCATATACCTGAATCAGCATGGCTAGCCTCTATAGATGTGGAGGCATTATACAGCAGCATACCACATGGGTACGGTATAGAGGCCCTAAGTTACTTTCTAAGTATGAAAGGTGTTACTCACACAAAATTCAATGGTTTTCTTTTGGAACTTTTGGAATTCGTGTTAAAACATAATTACTTTACGCATAACAACAAATGGTATCACCAGCAAAAAGGGACAGCCATGGGTACACCATGTGCTCCCAGTTATGCCAATTTGTTCCTGGGATGGTGGGAAGATAAGTTTGTTTTCCATGAATATACATCCTCACTCTCCGAACACGCATTAATATGGCGGCGCTATATTGATGATGTGTTAGTGGTTTGGACAGGCACTAAGCTTGAATTTGAACAATTCATGTCTGACCTCAATACCAATGACCTGGGCCTTAAATTCACCTACGAGTTAAACCTATCCTCCATCACATTCCTAGATCTGTTGATAACCAAAGATGAGGAAGGAAAGATATCAACCAGTACTTATAGGAAGGACACTGCCACGAACTCTCTGTTGACTTGGGATAGCCAGCATTACGAACCCCTTAAAAGGGGGATACCAAGAGGTCAATACCTTCGAATAAGGAGGAATTGCAGCTCTGATGCAGAGTTCAAAGTAGAGGCAGATAAATTAAGAACTAGATTCAGAGACAGAGGTTACTCAAATAAATGCCTCAAGTCTGCCTTTAACTATGCATCTAACTGCAAGAGATCTGAACTTCTAAATGGCCACAATAAGAATACAGATAAGGAAAGCAAACTATCTCGCTGTATTATGACCTTTGGGTATGATTCCGAGGCTATCAGAGATATTCTATCTAGACATTGGCATTTATTGAGGAGTGACGAGGATCTAAAAGATGTTCTAACACCAAAGGCCTCCATCACATACCGTAGGGGCAAGAACTTGAAAGATAGACTGGTCCATAGTTCCTTTAATGAACAGAAACCAGGGACCTGGTTAAAACCCCTAACAGGATGTTTCAAATGTAGCAGATGTAAATTCTGCAGGTATGTTACACCTTTGAAAATATATGAGCATCCTATTACTGGCGAGAAATACAAGATAAAAGAATTTATGAATTGTTGTTCTACGGCGGTTATCTATGTGGCCACCTGTATTTGCAGGAAGATCTATGTAGGAAAAACGAGGCGCCAACTGCGCCGCAGGATTGGTGAGCATATCTACAGTATCAAGAATACATTGGATACACCAATTGCCCGCCATGTTAAGTATTGCCACAACAATAGAAGTGAAGTTTTATCTTTCTGTGCAATAGACCAGGTCCATATAGGCCCAAGACAGGGTGACCTGGAGAGAAAATTATTACAATGTGAGGCACGCTGGATATACCAATTGAAGGCTCAAGCACCTTATGGACTCAATGAGGGGTTTACTTTTACGCCCTTCATTTAGCACTTTGTCCCTTTCTCTGTTTATGTGCATAACCTCATCTGCCCACCTTCTGGTAGGCCTTGTTGTCCTTTGTACACCTTAACCCTCACAATGTCTCATTTTGCTATACATTTAATATCCCCCTTTTTTTCTGTCCACTTTTGGTAGACACTGAGTACACTTTAACCCCCACAGAGTATTAATCTGCTTCACCGTTATGTACATGCACCCTAGCAAGTATTTGTCCCTTTCATCAGTTAATCTTCTAGTGCATTAGCACCCTTTTTTATTACTCTTTTCAATTTTACGTTTAGACTAGCAATATGCTAGAGGTACTTATCACCATAGTCCATACACGCCTTATAGTACATATTTTACCTTCTAACACTAGCTTTCCAGCTATATCCACACATCTTATATTATATAATTTTACATTTTGAGACTTCAGTCTCCTTATATAGGTTTTGTCCCTTGATCCCCCTCTCTTTATTACACTATGGAGCTCACTTTTCACCTATATTACGGCCTTTTAATCTTGGTGTCACCTTTAATTGAATTATCTATATGCAATATACTTTTCACACTCCATTTCTTATTATTAGCCTCCCAAACCTGTCTATAGGACCCATATATTGATACTATGTTATTGCCTTGGTTTTCATTAACGTTTTACATCCTTCTCAGTGTCCTTTTGCATATACTAACGTAATTTCTATGCCATTTGCACTTTTGTGACCCTGTACGGGCAATGCATTTACTACTTTCACGTTGCCTTGGTGACAGCTCCCTATATAAAGCTCTCAGAGACAGCGTTATACAATTTCCCTTTGACAAAGACGTGATACGTCGAAACGCGTCAGGCTCCTAGCAACCACGCTGCGTACGTCATCACGTTAGACGTGCGCATGCGCGTTGCAAACCTAGCGGCCAAGCGTTCCAGGAAGCGCGAATCTGCTGCAGTTATGGCCTAGCTTAAAGCCCCTTATATCCCATTAGTGGCATAATATGTCTGAAAATACCTGATAGCACCTCCTGTACGACCTTTAAGTTTGGGAACAGCTTCTATTGTTGCACACACATCTTTAGGTACTCGTTGTACCATATGGGAGCGAGCTACCTATTTGTGCACACAGACACAGCTTGAACCCTATGCTGTGTAACATATAGCTGTTCAGGATATATTTATTTGTGCTCCAAGTTGAGCTCTTTGCCAACCATGCTTATATAGGTACAGCTTCTTGGTACCTTTATAAAAGCACAATAGGTCTATCAGTAAGGCATCTTTTTACCTATGTTTTTGCATAAATATTGCTTTATTTGAGTCATCCTCTAGATATGTGGAGGATATTCATTTCAACATAAGGGTGCTTTATATATACATCATTTATAATATTATAGGGCTTTTTTGCCCTGGGAATTTTTTGTAAATATCTTGGCCTGCCCGCTAGGTGTGAATAGCAATAACCACTCACTTTAGAGTCCTACATTGCACAATATCAGTGCTATAGGGTTACTTGCTATCCCTTACATCTGCCCTTTTTTTATTCCCTTTATTAGTGTTTTTAATATCCCTTGTTTTTAAAGACGTCGCTGTCATGTATTTAATAAAATTTATTTAGTTTGTATTTATCCCGCCATTTTGTACACTATCACAGAGTTTGACAAAGAGTTACAAGGATTGTCAGCAGACAGTCAGCTGCTGTCTGAGCCAGAGACCAACCTTCATTTTGTTGTGTTGAAGGAGCAATGGACTCCTGGCGAAGTGTAGGCGAGGGAGAGAGGAGCTGAACTTGAAAGGGTTGGAGGGTGCCCTCAACAGTGTGAGACAGGAGCTGGCAGAGCTGAAAATAGAGATTGAGAACAGAGATTCAAAAGAACAAGGTGTGGTGTATCACCAAATTAATATATATATATATATTTCACAAGGTTCGTCTACATTAAAAGGTATTTATTAAAAGGCAACAACACAATACTATAAATGTATCACAAACATACAGCCCAGACCCACGGAGCAACAACCCTTTTTAAATCTATCTACCTATATAGTAATCCCCTTCCCCACACGCTTGATCTCACCCACGGTTAGGCCATCACCATCACATCCAAGGAAGAACAGGAACAGCAGTTTCCTGCCTGGATATACCCTTAGTTGAGATGATGTGATTTACATCACATCCTGTCCATGCATCACTTCCTCCAGCAATTGTGGGAGGGAAGCAAATACTCTTAGCCCTCCTACCTAGACCTGTTTAAGGAGGTCCTGAATTACCATGCAAGGAAGACAAGTTACCACACAAGGCAGGATGCAGAAGTTTCATAGTGTCCTAGTGAATCAGGAAGCCATGATCATTATTCTAATACAGGTGTCGGAATGAGTAGCCAGGGGCCCCTGCAACTATATTCAATTGGAACAGCTGACCAAGTTTGCACAGTGTCTGGATACAAAAAGCGCCTGCATTTAAAGCCCGTCAAAGACAGCAGCGCAGTGACGAGCAGAGGACATATACCCTTACAGCGTTATAATCCTGAAACTGGTGAGTACACAGTGTGTGCTGTGTTTTTTATCATCACAGTGGATTTCTTATTAACAAAGCAACTCAACCAAATAGAGCGTAGTTTGATTTAAAGTAGCTATGTCTTTGTCTGGTTAGCATTAACTATTTAGCAATCACTATTGGTATTGCAAATATAATAAATGCAGCACTAGCACCGTCCAAGCAATTACAGCTGATGTAGTAGTGCTGCTCTGATATCAATGCACAAGCTGCTGTTAAGCTGATAATATAATCCATATACTAGGGAAGACCGTGTTTGGAGGCTATTTTTAATACAATTCCATTGCATCACTATTTTTCCCCACTAGTCTCATATTCTCTATAGAGGAGTATGTGTTAAAATAATAACTACACTCTAGATATAAAGGAACTTGAAGGATTGCACTCCCTACTAGTTAACTGTTCTAACACAGGAGCTGCAGAAAAAAACATTTTACCAGAATGCTGTAGCCCAAAGCTTCACAGAAAGTCTCACAGAGATGAGCGCCTGGGACTCCTCCAAAATGAACGCTCCTTGAGGAGCAGATTCATAGTCTGAGGGGCTTCAACACTTATTCTGCTTCCAGTGAATACCAGTTCTAGGGTTAGTGACATGGACTTGCAACAGCCAGAGTTTGATAGCCCAGAGGTATTGTGGTACATGGGGCAGAAGATGGCTAATTCCTCAATTGAGAATAGATGCTCCCATAGGAAAGCTGAAAGATTATGACTCTGTCTTCCCAAGAATATCGTCAGCAGCGGAACATCTGGCATAAAGAGAAGCTGAATCTTCAAGATGTCATCTAGCCAATGCGGAAAGCCAATGCAGGTGGAACAGAGGAAGAAGAACGATGGGCATGATAATAGAGAGGACTGGATGGGGTGAGTATACATAGGGTGCAAAAGAACAGTAGTATGTACACATTTCTGCCATCGCTTTGTAGACCAGAGCTACCATCTGAAGAAGAGAAGGCAGTGAAAGAGCAGGAAGAGCAGAAGCTTCAGCAGCTACAAGAGAGTCCAACCAGTTCAGAGAAAGGAAGCATGCTTATTTGGATGTGTTGTACTGCATACACTGCCTCTCTGCTCAGGTTGCTAAAACCCATATTGTTGAGGTGAGGAAAGGGATGTGTGACAGAGTGCTACAAGGGTGAGCCAAAGAATTTTCAAAGCTCTCTTTGCCCAGGAGTTAATGTTCCTGAAGCAGTTGATTAGTGACACCTGAGTAGGGATGAATAAATACTGACGTTGGATTTTAGATGTGGCTGTTAAATGGACTGAGTTTTCAGTTAGTATGAGTTGAAGAGAGACACAAAGAGAAGTGGACCATTTGCCTGAAGCTGGGAAAAGAAATAGAGACAGCAGCTTAGAGCTTAAGAGCACTTGAAGAACAGAGGAGACCTTGGGTTCTGAAGGATACATGCCAGGGTATATGAACAAGCTAATGAACTGTTGTATTATTGTTGTATCACTGGCCACATTCTTAGTAAAACATTTATAGCACCCTGTATGATGTACCTCAGTTACATAACACAACACAGAAACATGTATCTTGGCCACAATACAAATCTTCCATTCCTGTTGACCCCCCATGCAGCCTTAACCTACCCCCAGAGGGGTTCCTGTGTACCACCATGGCATCTAAAATGAACCTGCTACCATGGGGGGTCCATATAGACTCTCATGGTATACTAACCAAATACAATAGTGGACCCTAAGGACCTCTGTGGCACCCTAACACCATGAGGGGTCCATAAATACACTATTGTATCTAACACTAACCTACAAATTACATACCCTAAAATAATTATAGTAAATAAAGTAGCATTATCATTTAAAAAATAGTATTACAGAAAATAAGAAAATAAATCACAAATAATAAAAGAATAAGAGACAAAATAATTACAGCTAAAATAATGACTAGAATTACAGATTAATATAAAATACTACAAAAAAAAAGGCCATAACCTTATTTGGATGTCTTCTAGTGATTATCCGCAGTGCCCTATGAGCAGGTACATCCAAAGTTGTTTGAAGCCAATGATCCTCATCATCTTGCCGTCCTTGAAGTTGGCCTCTTGTTTATTGCTTGACGACCCTTGCATTCACTGTTCAGCAGGTGGAAATGGTCATTGAAAAAAAATCACACAGCCATAAACAAAATAAACTAACAGAGCTCTTCTGATGAACTTCTGTGCTGAATAATAACTTTTGGCCATCATTCAGCACAGGAGCTCCTCAAAGGAGTTGACAGTGCAATTCCCAGGGGAAAAATTACTGGGGAATAAAAAAAATCATCTATATGTTTTTTTTCTAGCCTTCTGATTGGCTGAATCATTAGTCAATCGTCACAACTGAGTAATTCAAATCTACAATATCTGGTTGGTTACAAGATAACCAATCAGAGATGGCTACCACCCTTCAGAATGCAGGGATTGAAATATGAACGTTCTGACTGGTTACACTTTTACCTAACCAGAGAGTTCTATTTTACCATATTGTGATTGGTTAAATTAGTAACCAATCAGTATAAAGTATAATAATAGGGTTGTCCTTTTCTAATTGGCTATTGAAAGAGTTAATCAGAGAAGAAAATGCACAGTTTATATTCTCACAGGCTATATAGAGGATACAACTGTCTTTAAGCAAGGAAGAAGAGCCCAATTTCCAGGAGGGCAAGAATATGAGAACTGGTGGCTTCAGTCAATATTGGATGTGCCCATTTATCTAGAGCTGAAGAGTGAGGGCCATGGCATTGAGGATCATCAATGGAGATAATCCAAAGGTTTGAAATGTACAAAAACAGAAAAAGAGGTCACACAACCCATGAAAATAAATGAAGGCGCAACTACTGAGGAATAAAGAAAATATACAAATAATTCACAGCATTACTCAAATGAAAAAAACTGTTTACATATAAAGATTTATCCCATTCAGTATTTTGTGTTCCCAAGCAATTCCCTTTGGTCACTGAGCTGTTGATGGAGTTGTTAAAAGAAAATATAAGTAGTTATTCATCACCAATGTGATAGATAATTCCCTGGTATGAATTTAAACAAGTTAATTTATGTATTAGATGAGTCAAGTTCCAATCATGATGTTCTCATTAATAATAAGGATTTCAGGAGTTCCATACCAGAGGAGTCGACAGTACAAATACCATTTAAGCCCAGATCAGTATTCCATTTTATAGGTTCTTAAGAGTCTCATATAGAGATGATTCATAATTTGGTAATGAAGAATTTGTTGAAGAGTTGTGTGCTGACTTTAAGATTAATAATCATAATCAAATAGTAGAAAAAATATTAAATGTTTACAGGACTTTCAGATATTGTTATTGGAGGGATTGTTGTTTTGTAAAAATCCATTTATTTCACTTAATTATATCTGTTGTTGAATTTACAAAACCTCCTATTAATTCACCAAATTTTAAAAGCCACCTTTTATTTTTATTTATTAAAATGTACACAAGAATAATATTATTACACTGAAGGGATTTTGTATTTATGGCCAAACTTATCATTTTGTTTTATTTGTTAAAGGTACTGAAAGTTTTAGCTTCAATTCCTAATATCACAACTACAATAAACAGGCAATATGGTCCTGTATTATCTTGTTTTGACGAATTATCCTTTATTCTCTATTATATGCAAGTACTCTTTCCAAGATTAGTCATTAAATTGTTTAAGTTGATTAGTTGAGTTTTTTCAACAGGGAGGGGTCTTTTAGGGTGACTAAATTTCCATTAGTCGTTTTGACAGCACTGGCAAGGTTTTACACATTTGAGTTGAAGCAGATTACTTTTCTGTGTATAGGCATAGCATATTTATTGTATGGTCTGAATACTCTCTCTGATCTCATTTCACAGTTGCCAGAAACAACCTCACATGGATGACCCTCATATAAGGGTGAAGCTGCAATCTGTGAATGTGTTCCTGGCACTGTACCCCAACACATGGCTATGTTCCAAAGGCTGTCTAAAGAAAGTGAATTGAACCTCCTTTCCATGTCACTAATTGTAATCTTTTAGCAACAGTGAAAGCACTTTTCTCTGAGAAATGATGTGGGGAAAACAAGTATATTCTGAATGTTTTTTTTATTCTTTTCCGATTTGTAGAAGCAGATGAACAGAAAAAAACTGTGACTCCCTACTCCAGAAATAATGTCAGTATTAATTTCTCACATAATTCAAAACAGATATTGTAAATATGGGAATGCAGTTGTACTCCAAGTTATGTGCAAATTGTGACAAACCCAGAGACTCTCCCTCTAGGTAGGGAATTTTGTGTTCGATCTCTCAGCAGCCAGCATGCTTCAGGACCATTTCTCAGGAACCCCGGAAATCACAGGTTACAAGCTCTTACTAATTTATTAAAAAATAATAACCAATTTTTCCAATCCCTTTTGTTAGGATAGGTCATTGTTTTTAATTTTTCTTTCCCAGCCTTGGTTTTAATATTTTAATCATCATTGTGAGGTACAAGTACCTAATAAACTATAGCAATATTTGATATTTTTCCCAATACAACTATGTAATATGGTATACTAATATTAGAGTGGAAGACACTCGTGGGATTTGAGGGATCCAGTTTTCATCTATAGCTAGGTCAGAATAGAAATACTAATTCACCTTTTCTTAGTGTAAACAGACTGACTTTAATCCTGACACATTAAAAAAAAAAACAATAGAACCCCTATGGCCCCCTCCCCACTTACAGCCTCCCGATGCCTTTGATCTTTCACTTCCACAAGAGTTATGATCACTAAGAATCGCAAATCGATATTCAATTGCTCCAATTTGCCAAGCCCGCAAATGGTTTTACACCCGTAAACGGCGAATGTAGGAGAAAATCCTACAAGTGCTAGACAGGACCCACAAGGGTGTTTAACCCATGTCTGCAGCACTGTAAATGCAAATAACTAATCAACACTGCACTGTAAATAACAGGTACAGCGATGAAAGACAGAATTAATTGCAAAACGGTAGTAAAATAAATGTAGTTTTATGTTTCATTTCGGGTTATATCGATCTTGGGAATCAATGAGTTAATGCATATCAGGCCACCCATATGGACTAGAACAGTATTGGCATTAATTTGTATAATTTCGTATTTTGAGGGTTTAGCGAGGCCCATTGCATATCGGACCCCCAAACCCAATTGATTGACATGTAACCTCCATGTTTTACTGATGTAATGTTGGTGGTATCATTTTCTATTGACTGTTTCAAATGGGAGGTTATGGTCTTGATCATATTCCCGCCCTGAACTGCTACGGACGAGTGCATGGTTTACGGAGACGGCTTTAGTCCCATAACTTGTGGGCTCATTCAATTGAATAGCACCGGAATCGGAGACGAACGGGAGCCCGCAGCACACTTGCAGACATGCGGCCAGGATCCTGTGCGATGCAGGCTTGCAAATGAATCGGACTCCATGACTATAACTAACTAACTATATCCACATTCATTCTTTCAAAATGACACATTAATGAAAGACAAATTGTCACAGTATTTAAAACATATATCATGTCCATTTTGATAGCCTTTGACATTAGCAATCACATGTTAGGGTCCCAAATAACATAATTTCTTGTGGAGTTCAGGGAAGTCCCAAAATCAGTTATGATGTAAATAATGGACAAAAAACACAAACAAGTTAGTTAAGAGTGTCATTACAGAAAGTACTTACTAAATCTTGATATTAATTGTAATTCACAATTTACTTTTTAAAAGGTGTTCTCTAGTTGCAAATTAAACTACATTTGAAAGTGAATTCTTAAGCTACAGGTGAGCTTTTATTTGCTCCTCTCAATTTATTGATGCTTGCTAACATTGTATGATCAGTGGTTAAACTAACATTCAGAGCACTCAATGTATGTTTCCACAGCTTTATATACTTTGAAAAATAGCAAGAAATTATACAGAATGTCAGTGTTTGTTCATGTATTTCTAATGATATTACTTTCCAAGGGGGTGAGTTGTGATTTTTATGAGTGTACTCAAAGCAGGTCACCAAAACTGCAAAAATCTTGAATTCAGAACATTTATTTAATTCTGTTCTAGGAATTACCCACTTGACAATAGAATGAGTTAGCAGTGCCACTCCCATTAGGATAACAACCTTTTCCCTTAAGTTACAGGTCAACCAAGCTGGAAGTGCTAACAAGATGAGCAGATTTTTATAAATTAACAATTTCTTTAACATGCTTTTATGCTCATGGCTTACAGAGTTGTTAATGTATTCATGTTATTAATTTGTTATATACTTAATAAACATGTACAGTTTTGTCAAAACTACAGAGTTCCTTTAATGGCCTATGTTATACGGCTGCAGAGAACTGATAATGTTGTTAATAAATGTCAGTCTTATTGCTCTGTAGGGAAGTTTTATTACAGTTTGCCACCAATATTATCAAACACCTTTATGAGTCTGCAAATTATTCAAGGGGTGGGAATGGAATTTCGATGGTAATAAATTACTAGAATACCATTGCCAAAGTAAATTTTCAACCAGTAAGTAATTTGTTTGGAATTATTCAAATGTGAATACTTTTTCATAATGGCCTGTACAATTAAATATGTTTTCACTGAAACATTTTCATTGTCCTTTTTATCGGTTCAGTAATTGCTCCTTGGTTGTGCCATTTTCAGACAAACGTAACTGTTATAAAATATTATGGGTCAAATGCAACAAAAAATATATATTATTTGGTGATCATAATTTACATATGAGCTAAATAGCTTGTTGGAGAGAATTATGAACCTAGAACTTAGTAGCGTATTTAGGTTTTGGACTACTAGCAATATAAATTCTTTCTTTTTAAAGCCCTGCTTTACACATGATGCATTGTGTGTATAAGTTGAATAAATAAGGTGACAATATAACAGTTTGTTGTATTATTTTCCCTATCCTAAAAAAATTGGTTGTTCCATGTTTGATTCCGTCTGTGGCTTCTTGGTCCACATACAGATTCCTCAATAGGTGGATAAGATGGTTTGGTACACCCATCTCTTTAAGAATGTCTCACATTTTGTTGTGATCCACCCAGTCAAAGTCTTTAGTCTCTGAAGCAGCCGTAAATCCTTTTCTGGAACACTCTTCCTTTCTCTATTATCCAGAAGAAATTAGTAATTTGATCTCTTGCATGCCTAGCTTTGAGAAACCTGGTAGTTCTTGGTCCATATATTGTTGGAGCCGGGCTTGCATAATTTTAATGAGTGCAATAGTTTGAAATGCTGATTACTCTTTGTCACTGCTTTTTTGGGGGATGGGGATGTCCAGTCCATTGGCCGCTGTTATATTATCCAAATTTGTTGGCACAACACAAGCAACACTTTCTAACCACAGTTAATATTTGTATAATTCGTTCTTCTCTCCCTACGACTTCCATTGGCTTATTTAGTAGCATTATTACTGGGTCTAACTTATATATTTTATATATTTTGTTTCTTTTGTTTGATTTTTTCTTGATGCTCTGGTGTTCTGATCCCATGTTTTTTGCCATGTTTCGTTATCTATTACTCTATTTGGAATAGAGTTCCATTTGTGTGTATATATCAATGAGCTATTTACATTTAGATTGTTAAACATGTTATATAATTGCAATACAATCTCTACAATGGAAACATTGGCTTTCAAAAATGGTTGTAAGAAGTTTTATTTTATTAGATATGTTGCTATATAATGTTTTACTTGAAGATATTGCCATCTGCAAATTATAATGTGTTTTGACTTTGAAAAGTTATTATTTCACCATGTCTTTGAGATTGATATATATATTTTTCCCATCTTAAAAATTGGTTATTTCCCATTCCAGGGTTAAAATCGAATCAGTTTATGTTTGTTTTTATCTTTATCCCATAAGTATCCCAATTTCTATACCTATCCAGGTTTCTGCCTTTCCCACTCCCTTTAGATTGCAAATTTGCAAGACAAGGCACGAAGAGACAAAGGGGAGGGAGGGATGAGGGGGAAAGAGACACATGGGAGGAAGGAGTAGAAAGAGACACAGGGAAGGGAGAGGGGGGAGAGACACAGGGGACGGAGGGAGGAGGGGAAATAGACACAGTGGAAAGAGGGAGGAGGGGAAAGAAATGCAGGGCTGGGGGAGGGGAAGAGGCACATGTGAAATGTGACAAGGGGTTCATCTTTACGACCACTATTCTCACTAGTAGGGAAATAGAGAATTTACATTCTTTTAGTTCATTATTATTTTTTGTTATTAAAGGAGGAACATTAACCCCAGAATGGCCGGGTGTTTATACCTATGTAGGAAATATTTGTATTAGTCCATTCAAAAGGGAACATTTTTACATAATAGAAGTTGAGTATTGTTTTAAGTTTCATTGGCATTGTGTATGATTTTGTTGTGGTAATTTTTAGAAGAGCTAAATTGTTTTAATAATTTCAAAAGATTAGGGATTGGTATGTGTGGAATTGAAAGCATAATAATCATGTAATATGCATGAAGTGCTAATTTATATTGATTTCCCAAAACCTAAATGTCTGTTATATCATTGTGCCTTCTAATTCCTATATCTAAGGGTTCAATATATAAGGCATATAAAAGTGTCTTTGTGTATTTCTATTTGAGTTTAACAAAGGCAAATTGTGAATATGTGTGCAATAGGTTTATGGTAGAGGGTTGAAATAGCCATATAGAGCGGTAATTAAAAAAGATCAGTTCAGGGGTCAAATGCTTTCTGAGCATCTAATGATAACAGGATGGATTGGACATTGTGATTAATAACATGTTGCTGTAAACTAATAATCCTGCATACATCGTCTTGGGCTTGCCTTCTCGGTATGAAGCCACTTGATCTTTATGTATATTTGCTCATATTATTTTATTAATTTTCATAGCTACAATGTTGGCATATATTTTCACATCAGAATTTTTGATAGATATCTGCCTATAGTTCTCTGTATGGGATGGATCTTTCCCTGGTTTCCTAATGAAAACTCATTTATTTTTATGTATCATTTCGGGATTATTTCAATCTCGGGAATCAATGAGTTAATACATATCAGGCCACCCATATGGACTAGAACAGTATTGGCATTCGTTTTTATTATTTTGTATTTTGGGGTTTTGCGAGTCCGATCGCATATCGAACCTCTAAGAGCTAATTGATTGACATGTAACCTCCATGTTTTACTAACATAATGATGACAGTCTCGTTTTCTAATGGCTGTTTCTAAATGGGTAGTTACGGCCTTGCTTAATTATTCATGTTCATGCTCTGAAATGCTACATACGATTGCATGGTTTACTGTTTCGGTTTCCGGCCCATAACTTGCAGGCTTGTTCAATTGAATAGCTCTGTAATTAATTGCGGTGCAGTTTATCTTGTAAATAAAATGATCAATTAAGCAAGCCCATAAGATACAATTTATTTGTCATGTCAGTAAAACATGGAGTTTATTTATTCGCAGAGACACGAAATGTACTTAAGAATAGATTATGTCCTAATGAACTTAAAAGCTTTAAAAAAAGTGAAAAAAATTGGAATAATTAATTGGTCAGATTCTCCGATTTCTTTACACCTAGATACATCAGAACAATATCATAGATAAATTAGAAAAATAGACCCTTCTCTTTTCAATTCTATAGAAAAAAAAGTATTACTGCAAAAAGAAATTGAATCATTTTTTCACCTTAATAACAATTCAGTAGATAAAAACTCTACAATTTGGAATACTCACAAGGTGGTAATTAGAGGACTCTTATTTTCATGGGCCTCTTACCGCAATAAAAATAGAGGACTATCATTAAGAGAACTTAACTGGAAGTTGGCAGAATTAGACAGAGATAATAAATTAAATCCATGTCTGGAAAGAATGAAGGAAATTAAACTAATTCAGGCTCAAATTAGTAAACTTATGCAATGCCAAATAGATAACAATTTATAGAAAATTCAGCAAAGGCATTACTGTTTAGGTAATAAAGCTAATATAATTCTAGCTAGTAAACTTAGGAAAAAGGATTATAACAGTAGCATTGAAGCAATAAAAGATAAGAATAAGATTCTTCACTCAAATCCATAAGACATAGGTAAAATTTTCAATAACTTTACAATGCGTTATATAATTTAGAAAAACAAAATGCATTTATTAAGCCTTCCAAGGATGATATTAAACTCTTTTTGGATAAAATGAATTTACCAAAGTTGAGTAAAGCTAATTTAGAGTTTCTCGAACGGGATATTACTCCTGATGAAATAGACAAAGTAATTTCAAATCTTAAAATTAATTGAGCTCCAGGCCCAGATGGGTTTGCTAATTTTTATTACAGAATGTTTAAATCAACTTTATCACAACAACGTGTGAAAGTTTACAATGAGTTTAAACTATTAGGATCAGCTCCTTCAGAAATGCTTGAGGCCAAAATAATTAATATTCCTAAACCTAATAAAGATCTTAAGTTATGTAAGAATTACCGCCCGATTTCCCTACTGAATGTCGACATTAAGATATATGCCAAGATTTTAGCCTTAAGGCTGAGCTCAGTTATGCCGAGGTTAATTAAGGCAGATCAATCGTCCTTTATCGTTGCCTTTGATAGGCTGAATTAGGATTTTATGAGCTCAGTTTTAACAAAGTTCATCTTCAATGACTTTGGCTTAAAAGCAATTGGGGCATTATATTCCTCCCCCTCAGCGTCAGTATTATGTCTGAATTTTACTTCGGAAAAATTTAACCTGACCAACGGTACATGTGAAGGATGCCCTCTATCACCTTTAATTTTTTTTGCATTAGTAATGGAAACTTTCACTGAGGCAATTAGATCTTTAAAGGAGATAGAGGGTATAGTTGTTAAGGGGAAGTCATACAAGATAATGCTTTCTGCCAATGAAATAATTCTTACATTAACTAATATTAAGAACTCTATAAGTCATCTTCAAGATTTGATACATACTTTTGGTTGGTTATTAACTTAAAGAAGTTAGAGCTTAATTTCTTGAAGAACTGTTGCCCTCAAGAACGGTTTATTGATTCAATTAATTGCCTAAGAATAATCTTTTCTAAAGATTAAAGGTATATTAAAGTGAGATGGGTTATAAATGCATCTTGTAGAATGCAATCATAACCCACCTAGCAAAAAGGTTTACATGAAAAAATGCAAACCGTTTTTGCATTAAATAAAAAAATGTGCTGGGGGTGATGTTTACATCCCCAGCAGCTGCTGCAGTTGCTTCAATTGCTGCTGTAAGCTGGCATGATGGGTACACCAATCTCTCATGTGTACCCTTGCACATAGATCATGAATTTCAGGCACTGGGAAGTAGCAAGTTAACAGCCTACTGGGCCTCCTGCACATGGAGGAGAGCTGATCTGCTCACAGGCTGCCCATCCTAGGTGCAGCACACCTCAATCCAGAGTGAGTGTGTGACAGGGTGAGTGTGTGTATGTGACAGAGTGAGTGTGTCTATGTGAGTGAGAGTGTCTGTGAGTGAGAGTGTCTGTGAGCAATTCTCTGGGGCTGTGGGGCAAATCTCTGGGGTTGGAGGAGGTCACATGGCAATTCTCTGGTGCTGGGGGCAATTCTACGGGGTTGTTGGAGGTCACAGGGGAATTTTTCTGGGGTTGGGGGCAATTCTCTGGGGCTGTGGAGCAATTCTCTGGGGTTGGGGGAGGTCACATGGAAATTCCTTGGGGCTGGGGGCAATATGGCAATTCTCTGGGGTTGATGGAGGTCATGGGGAAATTATCTGGGGCTGGGGGCAATTCTCTGGGGCTGGGGGGCAATTATCTGGGGTTGGTGGGCAATTCTCTGGGGCTGGGGCAGGAGATGGGGCAATTCTCTGGGGCTGGGGGGCAAAAAACTGGGGTTGGGGAAGGTCATGGGGCAAGTCTCTGGGGTTGGGGGTTAATTCTCAGGGGCTGTGGGGAGTATCACCTGGGACATAGATAAAACAATCATTGAATGAAGGGACATAAAATTAAAGGAAAGGAAAGTGTCTGACATCATGTGACTTCCCACAGCAGTGCAGACTTCAGGTGCTAACTGAGCATGTATGCACAATCCCCAGGCAAAAAAAGAAACAATGTATAAGTTATGCTAATTTTCCCTGGAAATTTCTGGGGGTGTCAACATTGAGAGAAAACTCTTTGCAAAATCAAGAAAATCAGCAAACTTCAGGCTAACGGTTTAACTGTTTACTTCGGAATTTGTTCATGCAATAAAATATTTTCAGACACTATAAATTCTCCTCTATTAGATGCATTAATAACCCACCTCACTTTAATATATATATTTAACATAAAATGGTGCATTTGAATTCTAGTAAACTTTATGACCACCTTGTAGAACTATTTAATAACTGGAAAACCTTACCAATTTCTTGGTTAGGAAGAGTGGCAACAATAAAAATGTCAGTTCTACCAAAAATCAACTATTTGTTTAGATCTCTTCTGCTAAAAATACCAATATCGATTTTATCTAAATTCCAAAGATTATAGGACTGCTTTTTATATAAAAGAAAGCGAGGATAAATAAGAACATTATAAAGAGGCGTTAAAAGGAGGGTTCTTTTCCCCATTTATCTTAGACTATTATGCAGCAGTAAGGTTATCACATTTGGCTAAAGGATCTTTTACGGATATGCAAGAGGGATGGGGTTATATAGAAAAAATGTTCTCCCCAAAATATGATTTGTTAAACTGGTTATGGGAAGATGATACTAAACTAATGTTAGATAATCCTATCTCCATAATTGCAAACGGCTTGGATTTTTAGAGCAAGTGTAATAAAAAATATGATCTAATACATTTTCCATTTCCAGCGACACCACTTAAATTTATTGCAAAGAAATTAGGTTTTCCTTCCTTATTGGAATAGGACAATTGGAATATATATAAACTATGGGCCTCATTCTATTAGCGGCCGCAGCCGTTGCGGGGCCGCAAGGACCGGCCGCAAGCTATTCTGCTATTCTATTCCCCTCCGGCCGGGGGCTCCGGCAGGCTTGCGGCCGGCGCCTTGCTATCTCTTGCGGCCGCTCGCGCCAGAGGAAATCCTTTGATCTAAAACGGCCGCAAGTGTTTCTGCCGTAAGAAATTCCTATTTGCAATTCAATTGCTCCGGGAAACCTCTCTGCAAGGCTAAAAGCGAGCCGCTGCTTACTTGCAGGAAAGAGGTCCCGCTAGCACCAATTAAGCACATAAAATAGCTCAAATAAAGCCATCCTGCACTTTGAGAAGACTATAAAGGGATTTTAGGTGTTAGAAAAAATAGCACATAATTATCCTATACTCAAATCCGTAAAATATTTTATTTTTAATATCCGTAAAATATCCATGTAAAAAGTCCAGAGTGCTTGGAGCACTTCAGACCCGCCCACGCCGCAGCCGGAAAATAAACAGTTAATTTGAACTCGGGTTTGGGCTGATGTGCAAGCTTGAGAGTGGGTTCCTTTTAATCCTCATGTCCCCCAATATGATCCCTAGCATTTACAGAGCTGTACAGTGCAGGCTTGAATTTATTTTTGAGTTTTTATATTTCACAGCTTACGGCCGGTTCCAAGATATGCGGCCGGCCGTAAAAAGAGATCCTTGCGGGGCCGTATAATAGAATCGCGAGTTAACTGAACCCCCGCAAGGAATCGCAGCCTTACGGCCGATTTACGGCCGCTAATAGAATGAGGCCCTATGTGATTTGTATACAAAGGGAACATTCAAATCCTTGAAAATTGTTGCATAGAATATAATATTCCAAAGAGTAAACGGTTACAGTTTGAAGAAATCTAAAATTAAGCTCTTACCATTTAATATCGAAGATGATTCTTAACTGACATCAGATTTGTTAAGCTTATGCTCCTCAAAAAGAGATAAACATCTTATTTCAAAATCTTAAAAAGAGAACATCTTTTGAAGAAGAATGACAATATGGTAAAATGGGAGAGAGATTTATCAGTAGAATTCTCCTCAGTGATTTGGTTTCAAGCTTTCAAATTAACGCAAAAGCTGACCATTAATCAGACGTATAGGGAGATCTTCAAAAATGTTCAAAGATGGTACCTAGTACCTTCTAAAATTGCACTTATAGCTAAAGATCCTAGCCTTATGGAATGTTGGAGAAACTGTAAAGAACCCGGAACACGTAAACATATATGATGGGACTGTATAAATGTAAAAAAAATGGCATAACTGCTTTGATTATCAAAACATTTGGACAAAGTAGTAATCCCAACACCTGAAATGGCATTGTTTCATATTATGCCAGATGAGCTTACATTTTCAGAAAAAGGCTACATTATTCAATTTTTAGTAGTGATTAAATGGCTTTTGGCTAAAAAAATGTAAACAGCCAGAAACTCAATCGATGAATGAGGATCTTTTTCTGTTTTTCTTTAAATAGTTGAAAGAAAAAGACAATTAAAACAGAATTTACATATGTTGGGCTTACCAGTTTACAAAGCTAACAAATGGCCAATTACCAACTAGGCAGCCACCTAGGGGTGCTTCCCCGTGAGGGGCGCCACTTCTTAAAAAAAATGATTTCGGGCTTAAAAAAATGAAATGTTGCAGTTCAAAGAATGGCTACTAGGGGGTAACCACATAGAACAAGACAGTTACAATAGGAAAGGGAACTTACAAGTACAGAAAAGGCAAAAATGGGTCTGTGCATACCTTGCATACTCACTCGTAGGGGCTCCTCCACTTCACTGCCTAGGGGCTCCAAAAAGGTAGATACGGCCCTGCATATGGGACAAATACAAGAGTGAAAAGTGAACTTATTTCCTTTTTTTCTTCATGGTGATGTATATTGTTGTAATATGACCCCTCTGGATATGTAAATACATTTGATATTATCTTCCTTACCCATGTTCTATGTATAATTTAATATGAATGGTTATGACTATTTTATGATTGTTTTATATGTTGTAATTTGTTTTTTTGATACTTTGAAAATTGGAATTTTTAAATAATTAAAAAAAGTACTACTAATCTTCCTGACACAGTGTTAAAGTTCAGACTACAAGAATTACATTTTCCCTTATGTCTTACAGTGGGTAGCATTTTGCCATACCAAGAATATTTGTTATTTTATTTTAAAAGGAATAGACAGGTTACATATTATCTAAATGATGAACAGAATGTTATAACTGTGTACATTAGTCATTATAAACTCTTATGTAGGAAGATAAAGGTGTGTGGGTGTCTGCGTACTGATAATGGACTGTGAATGTTTTACAAGGCATAGCAAAAGGTTACCTTGTCTGACAATGGAAAAAGATGCAGACGTTTAGCATGAACTCATTGCTTAGAGGGGTGAGAATATGATAAAGTTAAAACTTAAAACAGGAGTTACTCGTCAACATCACTTTTACTGTAGCAAATTTAATGCATCATTTGCAATTTCTAGTAATATTTAAGGCACTGCTTCGATGAATTAATATATTAATATTTGAAACTTTCTGTTACCATTTAAAAAAAAAAGTTTTTAAATAAGGGGGATCTTTTAAAAATACTTAGAAAATGCTGACAGTCTGGTAAGTTGTTGGCTGCAAGCTCATCCCACTAACTCCTATGCATGAACAATCCTAGGGAATCAGTTTCTTTGACATAGCTGTGACTTGACTCAACTCTACACTGTGCAGGAACTACTCATGCATAGAAAAGAAAGTTAGAGGTCAGTTTTAAAGTTGAAGGCTTGTCAGGCTTCTTTATGAGTTTTAAAAGATGTTAATTGTTTTTAAATTAAAGTTAAGTGATACAACAAGTTTAAACTATTAATACATAAATGTATTTAATTGGAAATACATTCCAGCATAATAGTTTGTTGTAGGTGATGACATAAAGTGTATTTGTCTTGTTTACATAAAAGATAACATTAACTACAAATATTGTGGAGGAAATGTTACAATAAAAATATACTCAAAGTTTTATACACACCTTATATGATTAAAATACTAACCATAATCCTTTGCTAAAAAATAAGAAACACTTCCTTGCCTCCTGCACACAGGCATGTTTCTATTAGCAATTATACAGTAAACGTTTTCAACTACAAACACAGGGCTTCATTAAAAAAAAAAATTGCGCCGTTAAGTCTTTTCCGACTCTCTGTGACCTCTTGGACACCCCAGAACATCTTTTATGTCCATGGTCATGCTGATACACTTGGTATTCATGGGGAGTATTCACGGGAGTTGGTTGCTGGTTCCTTCAGAGTGGTGTGACCTCTTGGTTCCCTGAAATGGAATCCCTCACTCATTCAATTGCAAGCCTGTAATGAACTTATGTCGGCGGGTTCCAATTTTTTTTTACATATGTAGATGTATTCAATTGACTCAAGCCTGCAATTACATTCTTACAGCCCCAAAAAGCAATCCATGAACCCGTAAGTAGCATTTCAGGGCATGATCAATTAATCAGCCCGTAAGATACAATTTAGACAGAGCCAATAGTAAATGTGATCGTCATCATGACGTCAGTAAAATATGGAGTTTAAACTACAAGTCGATTTGAAAGCGGACTCGAAATCCAGAAATGTTGAAATCTATAAAAATCAATAAATCAACTGTTCTAGTCCATGCTGGTTTCATGATATGTATTAACTCGTTTATTGGATCTATATAACACAGAAATAAAACATAAAAGAATATTAATTCATGTGTAATTTTATTTTTATTTTGTGTCTTTTTTTTAAAATCTTGTGTAATGTTTTTTTATGTATTTTTTTTTTACGTTAGAGTTAGGGGCTATTGGGGTTCTTTTGGCCCCCATGGGGATCCCCTTTTGATAATTAGACTGCCATGGGCATCCTTGAAGACCTTCATGGCACATAGGGGTTAATGCTCCCCCATTTTAGAAGGGTTAATTTTAGGTATCATGAGGATGTGTATGATATGAGCCTAACTTTTAGATGCCACAGAGGTCTTTTAAGGACCTCCGTGGCAAGGTTCAATATGTAGATTCCGCATAATATAGAGGTTAATTTTAAGTGCCACAGGGGTGGCACTTAAGGACCTCTGTGACAGATGGTTATCTATTAGTTGCTATGGGGGTCTATATACTTGCTATGGGGGTTACAGTTAGATGTGGGAATTAAGGATTTGCTTGTTGGAGGAGGGAATCCCCAGGGATCACTTCAACATGTGGGGAACACCCAGGGTCCCCCATTTAGAAACGGCTTGGTGAGGGAATCCGCTGAGTTAATAAGGGTAAAGGACAAAGGGGTTCTATACCCAGTGCATATAACTGTTATTATTTAAACCATTTGCTTGCCATGGGAAGGGGTTTATATGGATAGATAGAGGATAGGGAAAGTGTTAGGCCTGTGTGATGTGTGCAGCGTTTCTACAGTGACTACTGAGCTTCAGATTCTGATTTTCCTGCGAGCAAGTTCCTTGCACACCAGTTTGGGTGGAGAGCAACGGCAAACAGCCCAAAATGAGAGTCAGCTACATTGAAAAAAAATTCTAAGGGAGCCCATTCCTTGCAGATATGTATCAGATTGAAACAGGACCCTATTTCAGCCCAAAACATTAATTGAGGCAACACTAGTTGGTGAACTGATTGGGAGTGGGAGATCTTCCACATGTTTTCTTTGTTGCATTTGAAAGAGGGTATTTGGTAATATACAAGTGAGTACTTTCTTTTTTCCACAGAAGCTCTGAAATCACAAATATCTGATTCAAATATTTAACTGATCTCGGTGCTTGCCCCTGTTAGTCAGTGAGCAGTAATGTAGTTGTATTACTCATATTTGTGTGACAATGAAATCTACAGATGTACAAATGCTCTGTGCTCTTCTTATTAGCTTCAATTACGTTTAAACAGGTTTGACTTAATATTTTGGAATGCAAACCGCAACTTTGGTAATGTTTAAAGCATGCTCTTTTAAATGTATGAAAAAAAGAATTGTGTTACATGTCCATTAAGCTAGTATTAAATATATATATATTTTTATTTGTTCAGTCACTTTAGACTCTCCATGACTTTATGGACCGCAGCACGCCAGGTATATCTCTCACTTACTGCCCCTCTGAGCTCCCTCAGGTTTGTGTTTATTGCTTCAGTGATCTCATCTGTCATCCCCTTCTTCTGGTGCATTCAAGCTTTCCCAGCATCAGAGTCTTCTCTAGGGAATCCTGCCTTCTCATGATATGGCCAAAATATTTGAGCTTCAGCCTCAGGATCATACCTTCAAGTTAATAGTTTGTCTTGATTTCCTGAAAACAGATTCACTGGATCTTCTTGCACTCCAAGGGACGCTAAGTCATTTTTTTTAACACCACAATTCAAAGAAGTTAATTCTACGGCGCTCAAACTTTGTTATGGTCCAGCTCTCACATCCATATGTTATTATTGTGAATACTAAAGTTCTAACAATGGAGACCTTTGTTAATAGTTTGATATCTTTTTACTTGCTTGTCCCAACTTGCCATAGCTTTTCTCCCCACACGCAAACATCTTTTCATTTCATGGCTACAGTCACCATCTGCAGAGATCTTGGATCCCAGGAAAATAAAATCTGTCACTTCTTCAACTTCTTCCCTGTCTATTTGCCAGGAACAGAGATTGCTATTTGCCATGATCTTCATTCTTTAAGGTTGAGCCACAGGCCAACTTTTGCATTCTCTTCGTTTACCCTCATCAATAGTTCCTTTAGTTCCTCCTCACTTTCAGCCATCAAAGTAGTATCATTGGTGGAGGTTGTTGATATTTCTTGCAGCAATATAAATTCCGGCTTTGGATTCATCCAGCCTGGCCTTACGCATGATGTACTCTGCGTATAAGTTGAATAAATAAGGTGACAATATATAACCTTGTCGCACTCCTTTTCCGATTTTGAACCATTCAGTTGTCCCATGTTCGATTCTGACCTTGGCTTCTTGGTCCACATACAGATTCTTCAGGAGGAGGATGAGATGATCTGGTACTCCCATTTCTTTAAGAACATACCACATTTTGTTGTGATCCACACAGTCAAAGGCTTTAGAATAGTTTATGAAGCAGAAGTAAATGTTGTTCTGGAACTTTTTTGCTTTCTCTATTATAGTGATAAAAAAAAACTCTTATAAAACAGTAAAACATCAAGGAAGCACCAACAGCATTCATTTGAAAAAAAATAATCACTTATTTTTCAGTGCTCTGATGATGAACATTGACGACCTTTAAGCCATAATTCTATATGACACATGACCACATCTGTGCACTGAAATGTATGTAATTGTTTGTTAATTGTTGTTACATCGATTAATGTAGTTGGCAAAAACTCAAGTAATAAATTGGGCATTGGCAATTTGAGCTCTTGTGTCTCTTCCTCTGCGGAACTGGCTTGCACGCCTGGTAGTTCCGGGTCCATATAAATTTAGAGTTGAGCTTGTAGAATCTTAATCATTACCTTGCTGGCATGTGAAATGAGTGCAATTGTTTGATATTGGAGCACTCTTTAGCACTGTCTTCTTTTGGGATTGGTATGTAGACTGACTTATCCAGTCTCCTGGCTATTGTTGCATAAGGCAAGCAATGCTTTTACAGCATCATCTTGTAGAATTTTGAATAGTTCAATTGGGATTCCATTAACTCCTGCAGCCTTGTTATCAGCAAGGCATCCTAGGGCCCATCTCACTTCACTCTCCAAGGTATCTGTGATATAATTGTTTCTAGACATGGAAGATGGAATTCCTGAAGAACTATTGAGGTCGTCACTGTTGTTAAGATTCTTCCTGTATGGATCTTCAGTGTATTCCTGCTACCTCTTCTTTATCTGACTTTCTTCTGTTAAAAGTCCCTACCATTTTTGTCTTTTATCGCATCCACTTTGGGATGAAAGGTGCCTTTGAGATCCCCAATTTTCTTGAAGAGGTCTCTTAATTTACGCATTATGTTATCTTCTTCTATCTCTTTACATCGCTCACTGTGGAATGTTCCCTTGTCTCTTCTGGCTATACTCTTGAATTCTGCATTCACTTTTTTCCTATCTCCACTACCTTTTGCTTTCCTTCTTTCCTGGGCTACTTTTAAAGCCTCTTTGGATAGCCAGTTTGCTTTCTTCGTTTTCTTTCTTTTAGGGATATTTTTGTTGCCGTTTCCTGGATGATGTTGCAAACTTCAGTCTAAAGTTCTTCAGGCATTCCATCTTCCATGTCTAGTCCCTTATATCTATTCTTTACTTCCACTGTGTATTCACAAGGGATATTATATATTTTGTATGCATTTGGTCCATTATTATTAATATTCTTTATTTGTAAAGCTCCAACATATTCTGTATCTCTGTACAGGGTGGATACAAGTCATAAACAATTATAACACAGTACAAAAGAACGGAAGGCCCTGATATTGAGCTTAAAATCAGCATATGAAGTGTTTTCCAAAATTACAGTCTAGAAGGTATGGTTGGGGTATAGAAGGATGAGGTACAGTACATTGTGCATATTAAGGCTGAAGGTGATAAGCTTCTTTAAACAGATGCATTTTTAGTGAGGTTTTGAGGCAGGAGGATAGCCTAGTGGATTGAGGCAAGGAGTTTCAAAGAATATTGGCAGCACGAGAAAACTAGGTCTGATAGGAATGCTAGGTTCCCAAGGTATTTACTACCCATTGGTTAATAAACTATATACAATGTGGGAAAATAAACTAAAGTCTTTATTAATAAGGGGTAACAACGGCGATATCATAAAAACAATTAATATAAAAAATCCCGGATTGGAAAAAGAAGAAATAAAAAAGGCTGGTTGATGTGTGAGCATATAACCACTTTGTTGGTAATATAAACTCTAAATTGAGGGGTTCATGACATCACACCTAACAGTATTGCAGAGGGAAAAATGAATGGCTTATCCAAATAAATTAATCCTGTCCTGATATTTAGAGGTTGCATGCTTACCCTCCCTGTCCGTTTCCATATGAGTGAATGTTGTTGTCTGGATACTAGTTATATCGAGCACGCAATAGACGGTGCTTAAAGCAATAGCTTGCCTGCTGGCTTCTATTTACTCTCTGTGCACTGTTGTTTCCATATCCTGTTAAACTCTGGAATGGAGTATGGGCAAAACAGAAGCTTAATCTTTCTAAGAGAAGAAGTCCAGTAGGGACATTATATATATACTATAGTCCTATTAAGACAAAAGACTTAAGTGCTCCTAAGTCTGTATTGTGCATTTTGTAAAACTTGTGCCATGACCAGGAAACAGATAAACATGGTCTAAATAGATCTTGGCAAACCATTAAGAGAGATATATCTCTACATCCAAAGGACAGATCATTCCAGGCTATTAATATTGTGAACCCCAAAGGGTCACTAATACCCTATATATCCAGAAGCACTACATGTATTTATGTGCATTATAGATTTCTGATAATTGCACAGACAGGATTAATTCATTTGGATAAGCCATTCATTTTTCCCTCTGCAATACTGTTAGGTGTGATGTCATGAACCCCTCAATTTAGAGTTTATATTACCAACAAAGTGGTTATATGCTCACACATCAACCAGCCTTTTTTATTTCTTCTTTTTCCAACCCGGGATTTTTTATATTAATTGTTTTTATGATATCGCCGTTGTTACCCCTTATTAATAAAGACTTTAGTTTATTTTCCCACATTGTATATAGTTTATCAGCACGAGAAAACTCCTGAAGAAAGGAATGAGAGGAGGTGATAAAAGTGGAAGAAAGAAGAAGGACATTAAGAGAGCGAAGAGGATGGTTGGGAGAGTATTTAGAGATAAAAGCAAAGATATAAGAGGGTGTGTTATTGTTAGGGTACATTTTTTTTATTTTATTTTGGGGGATATGGGAAGCCAGTGGAGTGACTGACAGAGGGATGCTGCAGACACTGAGAGTTGAGTATGATTCTAGCGGAGGCATTCATAATGGACTGGAGTGGAGAGAGGTGGGTGATGGGGAGGCCAGCAAGCAGACAGTTGCAGTAGTCAAGGTGAAATATGATAAGAGTGTGTATTCAAATTTTGGTTGTGTCCGGTGAGAGAAAGTGGTGTCATTTGGAGATATTTTTAGGTGCAAATGACAAGATTTAGTGATTGATTGTATATGAGGAATGAAAGAGAGGGCAGGATCCAGTAGAACCCCAAGACAACGGGCTTGAGAGGTGGGTGTGATAATGGGATTGTCAACAGTGAGAGATAAATGAGCAGTGGGAGCTGTGGAAGAGGGTGGGAAGATTAGGGGCTCAGTCTTTGACATGTTAAGCTTGAGTTTATTGGCCACACATTCAGAATATGCTTGAGAGGCAGTTGTGATTTTAGCTAGAAGAGAGGTGGGTAGTTCTGGTGCAGAGTTGTAGATTTGAGTATCATCTGCATATAGATGATAATGAAATCCCCCAAAAGGTATTAATGTACCAAGGGAGGAAGTATAGATGGAGAAAAGGAGGGGACCTATGACTGAACCTTTGGGTACACCAACAGTTAAGCTGGTACAATTCTTCCAATATTGTTTTTGTTCAAGTTTTTATTTGTTATTATTAATATTTGCATTTTCCTGTATTGCGCAATTTAATATTTATAACATTTTTTTTAAAGAAAATAATTTTCTTCTGTTGACTACTTTCACACTATAAGTAATTTTCACAGTTTTTATAGCTGCATACTAATCTTTTTTTGAGAGAGATTTGTGTGCCCTTTTTGCAAATATTTTCTATTCATTCTTATACACATGTTGGTTCATCAGGACTTAATATGCGTTGATATTATGTTCCGGCCTCCGCTCCGCTCCCTGACCCGGTGCGCACTTGATGTCACATGTGCGCCACGTCATTAGCATATACCGGGTGCACCCGGTATATGCTAATGACGTGGCGCACATGTGACGTCACATGGGCGCCGGGTCAAGGAGCGGAGGCCGGAACAGAAGCAGTTAAGTGAGGGGGAGGTGAGGAGGAGGGGGGTTTAGAATGAGGAGGTTGAGGAGGGGGGTTGAGGAGGGGGTTTGAGGAGGGAGGTTGAGGAGGGGGTTGAGGATAGGGGGGTTGAGGATGGGGGGTTGAGGAGGGGGGTTTGAGGATGGGGGGTTGAGGATAGGGGGGTTGAGGAAGGAGGATGAGGGGGGTTGAGGGTGTTTGAGGATGGGGGTTGAGGAGGGGGTTTGAGGATGGGAGGTTGAAGAGGGAGGTTGAGGAGGGGGTTGAGGATGAGGAGAGGGGTTGAGGATGAGGAGAGGGGTTGAGGAGGAGGGTTGAGGAGGGGGGTTGAGGAAGGAGGATGATGATGAGGGCTGGAGGAGGGGGTTGAAGATGGGGGTTTGAGGGGAGAGGGTGAGGAGGGAGGTTGAGGTTGAGAATTTTGCTTCAAAGTTCTTTGTTTGAATGTTTTTTTTTTCCTGATAATTCCGTCTTAAAATGAGGTGCGTGTTATACGCCGGTGCGTGTTATATGCCGATAAGTATGGTATATGTATACAGTGCCTTGTAAAAGTTTTCAACCCCCTTGGCATTTTTCGTGTTTTGTTGCCTAACAACCTGGAATTAACATGGATTGTTTGTGGAATTGCATCATTAAATTTACAGAATATGCCCACAACTGTGAAGATGTTTTTTTGTTTTTTTTTGTGAAGCAAACAACAAATAGGAAAAAATTACAGAAAAAGTCAATGTGCATAACTATTCACCTCCCAAAAGTCAATACTTTGTAGAGCCACCTTTTGCGGCAATTACAGCTCCAAGTCGCTTTGGATAAGTCTCTATGAGCTTGCCACATCTTACCACTGGGATTTTTTCACATTCCTCCTTGCAAAATTGCTCCAGCTACTTCAAGTTGGATGGTTTGCGCTTGTGAACAGCAATCTTTAAGTCTGACCACAGAATTTCTATTGGATTGAAGTCTGGGCTTTGACTAGACCATTCCAACACATTTACATTCCCCTTAAACCACTCAAGTGTTGCTTTAGCAGTGTGTTTGGGGTCATTGTCCTGCTGGAATGGAACCTCCGTCCTAGCCTCAAATGACGCACAGAGTGGTACAGGTTTTGCTCAAGCATATCCCTGTATTTAGCAACATCCATCTTTCCCTCAACTCTGACCAGTAGAGATGTCGCGGACAGTTGGCCCAGGGACTATTCGCAGCGATTTTGGCATGTTCGCATCGGACGGCGAACACATGCGCTTTTGGGTTCGCCCCCTATTCTTTATCATTGAGGAAACTTTGACCCTGCACCTCACAGTCAGCAGACACATTACAGACAATCAGCAACATACACTGCCTTCCAAGGCCTTCCATCTGAAGGACAGCATACATTTTAGAATCATTCTGAAGCTGCATTCGTTGTGAGAGGACAGATAGTGTAGCTGCTGGATATTTAATAGGGAAATAGATAGCCAGGCTGTGTATTTAGCTTCCACTACAGACCTGAAGGACTCATCTGATATCTGCTGCAAGGACAGCAACCCAAAAAGCCCTTTTTAGGGCTAGAACATAATTTATTTTATTTTATATTTTTTTTCTGTGTAATCTATTTGCATATGCCTGCCTGCCAGCATGTGTGTGTGACAGGCTAACACCTAACAGCTTATTGTGCTCAGTGAAATAAAACAACACTTTTTTGACTGTAATAGATTGAATAGCAATTGCCTGTCTACAGGCGTGTGTGTAGCCTATTGCATCTACTCTGCCAACTTTTGCCAGTGCACAGTGATACGTCGTATCTGGTGCAACCGTAGTGTACAGTGACATAAAACAACACTTTTTTGACTGTAATCGATTGAATATCAGTTGCCTGCCTACAGGCATGTGTGTGAGGCCTACAGCGCCTACTCTGCCAACTTTTGCCAGTGCACAGTGACACACTCATATCTGGTGGCACCTTAGATTGCACGCGCAGTGCCCCAAATTTGAAGTGGGAGGACCGACCAAGCATCTTTTTCCATCTCCCGCTTCCAAAAATCCATGCCATGTACACGTCCCCTGATAGGTGACATAACATGTGTCAAACTGATAGGAATAAATAGTATAACTTTATACACCTCTCCTATCTGGTGGCACATTACATTGCACGTGCGGTGCCTCAAATTCGAAGTAGGAGGTCCGACCAAGCATCTTTTTCCATCTCCCTGTTCCAAAAATCAATGCCATATACACGTCCCCTAATAGTGGACGTAACAGGGATTAAACCAATAGGAATAGTACTACTTAACAGTACACACCTTATAATAACGCAGACAGAGGCAACGCAGAGAGAGGAGTCTGAAGAAGAGGAGTCAGAGGAGGAAGGTGGCTTTGAGGAGGTGGAAGACCAAACAAAGCAGGCATCCCAGGGGGCTTGTTGTCACCTTTCGGGGACCCTTGGTGGCTGGGTGGAGGAAGAGACCTTCAATGACATCAGTGATGACAAGGAACGGGACATGACTAGCTTGGTATCCAAATCCAACCTTGTGCAAATGGGGAGTTTGCGGTTGTGCAAAGGGACTGTTTGCGGTTGTTTGCGGTGCATTAAACGGGGAGATTGGTCTGTTACTGTGAAGCGGGTGTAACCCTTACACTATCTGATCGATACAACATTATACCTGATGTTTTAAAGCATGTTATTCCAAACAATTTTAGGAATGTTAGGTGATTTATGCACTTTATGGCTTAAAACCAGACTCTGCATCAACTATGTAATTTTCCGTGGGAGTTTTGCCATGGATCCCCCTCCGGCATGCCGCAGTCCAGGTGTTAGTCCCCTTGAAACAACTTTCCCATCACTATTGTGGCCAGAAAGAGTCCCTTTGAAGTCTATGGCGGTTCGCCCGTTCGCGAACATTTGATGGAAGTTCGCGTCCGCTGTTGGAGAACCGAAAATTTGATGTTCGCGACATCACTAATGACCAGTTTCCCAGTACCGACTGCTGAAAAACATCCCCACAGCATGATGCTGCCACCACCATGTTTCACTGTGGGGATGGTGTTCTTTGGGTGATGTGATGTGTTGGGTTTGCGCCAGACATAGCAATTTTTTGATGGCCGAAAAGTTAAATTTTAGTCTCATCAGACCAGAGCACCTTCCTCCATACATTTTGGGAGTTTCCCATATGCCTTTTCGCAAACTCAAAACATGCCATTTTGTTTTTTGCTTAAAGCAATGGCTTTCTTCTGGCCACTCTGCCAAAAAGCCCAACTCTATGGAACGTACGGCTTATTGTCGTCCTATGTACTGATACTCCAGTCTCTGCTGTGGAACTCTGCAGCTCCTCCAGTGTTACCTTAGGTCTTTGCGCTGCCTCTCTGATTAATGCCCTCCTTCCCCTGTTCGTGAGTTTTGGTGGGCGGCCGTCTCTTGGCAGGTTTGCTGTTGTACCATGTCCTTTCCATTTGGTTATGATAGATTTGATGGTGCTCCTAGGAGGTTTTTTTTTATAACCTAACCCTGACTTGTGCTTCTCAACAACATTGTCCCTTACTTGTTTGGAGAGTTCCTTGGTCTTCATGGCAGTGTTTGGTTGCTTATGTGTTGCATGTAATGACAGATTATGTGACACTTAGATTGCACACTGGTGGACATCATTCACTAATTATGTGACTTTGGAAGGTAATTGGTTGCACCAGATCTTTTTATAGCTTCATAACAAAGGGGGTGAATACATACGCACGTGCCAGTTTTACATTTCTAAAAAATTGTTTTATGTATATATTTTTCCCATTTCACTTAACCAACTTAGACTATTGTGTTTTGATCCATCACATAAAATTCAGATTAACAAAACCTTGAACGTAAGGCTGTAATGTAAAAAAATAGGTAAAAAGTCAAGGGGGGTGAATACTTGTGCAAGGCACTGTATATTTATATATATAGAGAGAGAGAGATTAATAATTACTAAATTACTAGATTGCTGCACATTTTGCTGCACATTCACGGCTGTTTGACTCTTCTATTATTAGATTTGAGAAACACTATTAGAGAATAGTGAAAATTTTAGCATTTTAAAATGTGTGGTTTGATTAAACCACACAATAAAATAATATATTTTTTCATAAAGCCATAGAGATTTTTACTGGGATACAACAAAATACATACAGAATTTGAGGTAGAACTTACATTTTTTTGCCTAACCATGACATTTCCAAATTCTTCCACCTCTCTGTTGTTTTATATTTTTTATCAGAGGGTACAGATTCTCATAAATTAAATGTGTTAAGTCACTTGTTATCATATTTACATAGTTACATAGGCCCTCATTCTATTATCGGCCGTAAAACGGCCGCAAAGCTGCGATTCCTTGCGGGGCTCCCGTTACCTTGCAATTCAAATAGACGGCGCCACAAGGATATCCCCTTACGGCCGGCCGCATATCTTGCAACCGGCCGCAAGGTCTGAAAACTTTAAAAGCAAATATAAATTCAAGACGGCACTGTAAAGCTCTGTAAATGCTAGGGATCATAATGGGGGACATGAGGATTAATAGCAACCCCCTCTCAAGCTTGCACATCAGCCCAAATCCGAGATTTCATTAACTGTTTATTTTCCGGCCGCAGCGTGGGTCTGAGGTGCTCCAAGCCCTTGGGACTTTGTACACGGATATTTGACATAAATTAAAATAAAAATTATTTACGGATTTGAGTGTTGGGGAATTTTGTGCTATGAATGCTAACACCTACAATCACTTTATCGTCTCCTCATCAGACTTTTTTAGTCTCATCAGACCAGAGTTATGTTGCAGTGTCCCAACCACTGGTACCTCCCTTGTGTATACCAAAGAAAAGAACCTATTTGGCTCATCTGTCTTTTCCTGGTCACTAATTTTCAGACTGCCTGTGTCACATTGTAATGTTCCTATAGCTTCCTTCCTGGCCTTCTTCTATTAATATACATAAAAAATATTTTAGGGTTAGTTTTACTTTCTTTTGCATCTAATTTTTCATTTTCGATTTTAGCTAGTCTAATAGCGCTTTTGCAAGCTTTGTTGATTTCCTTGTACTCTTGTAAAGCAGTCTCTGTCCCCTCTTGTTTGTATAAATTAAATGCCTGTTTTTTACTCAGTATGTTGATATTTAAATCATTCTTTTATTTTTTTATTTTAGAAAGTTTATTCATATAAATACGTCTTTATACAGAAAAAAGAAAAATATGACGAATATAACGATATGTTAGCAATATACAGAGACAAATAACAAAAAAAACATAAACATTACAGGTGCAGAATCTTATTATCCCAACCTACTTCTAATTATATTACTAAAATCAGCACAGACACCAACAAAGAAAAAAAAAAAAAAACAGGGGAAGAAGTCATGGAGATATTACCAGGAAAACACCCACATCCATCAACTCTCTAGCTTAATAGCAAATATTGGTCCCAAAGCTGCCATTTTATCAAATGCGAGGCTTTAGGAGTTATGTCCCATACATTATCAAACAATTCTATTTTTATCATCTCCCTATTATTTGAGACAGCGTTCACTAATTCTTTCCAGGAAGGTACTTGTGGTTGTTTCCAATATTTCAAAAGTAACCACTTAGCAACAAGGCATATGTGTGATATTAAATATCTTTCCCCTAAAGGAAATCTTTCCAATTGCATATGTAAAATAAATTCTAGAGGATTACAGATAATTGTTTTTGTTCTTGGCTTAGTCTCGTCCAGAATTTTTAAATTTTTTTGCAGTCCCACCACATGTGGAGGGTTGTGCCTGGTAATCCACATTGTTTACAGCATAGGCCATCTAAATTACTATATATTTTTTTTAATTTAATAGGAACATAGTACCATCTATGGATTAGTTTTACCATCATTACGTTATATGAAGAATTGATTGTTGAGTTCTTAACAGTATTGAATATTTTAATCCAGTCTTCTTCTAAAATTGTAATTTTCATATCATCTTCTCAGGCTAGTATTCCCAGCCTTTTATCCAAGGGGGTATTTTCATCAATTATATTACTAAATTTAGAGATTATATGAGACGATTCACCCTTAAGTAAATATTCCTCCATTATCCACATTTTGTTCATGTTAGTGGTCTTATACCCTGACAATTTAAGATTCCTCTTTAAGCATTCATAATCCAACCACGTTAACTTGTCTATATTGAATTTCTCTTTAACTCTTTTCAGCTCCAATAGACTACCTTTATCATATAGGTCCCCCACATTTCTAATGTTATGTGATTTTAATAGTGACAAAATTGATCCATTCAAGTTGTTATTAATAAAGTCTATTGGAGCTGCTAGAGAAGGAGATCGTACTAATGATAGTTTGGTTTTATTTTTATGCCATACATTAATAATGTTTTGGATATTAGGGGGTAAATCTGAATTTCTTTTCTTTTTATATTTAGCCATCCATAATATATTTTTTATAGATGATTCTCCCGATAGGACCTCTTCTATTTTAAAAAATCTTAGGGTATTTTGTACGTAATTATATCCCGCCACTTGTGTAAGTATAATTTTTACGTTTAAATCTTTAATAGAAGCGGAGCTTAATCCCCCTTTCTCAAATTTCTTACATATTATGGTTTTCTTCACTCTTGTTTTTTTTCGCCTGATATATAAAGTCGTCTAATGTTTCTTGAATAATTTTGATATAATAAGCCGGTATTTTGCCTGGAATAATATAATATAGGTTATTTTAGGGATTAGACTCATATTTACTGCATTTATTCTATTTATCCATGATAAATGTAGGGGTCTCCAGTCATTCAATAATTTCCTGATTTGTTTCAGTATTTCACTATAGGTGTCTTTAAAAATATTGTTTATGTGACCAGAGAATCTTATACCCAGGTGTACTATATGAGAGGAATTCCATCTATATAAGTATAGGTTCGCTAACCTATTTTTTCTTCTAATGATATGTTACAAGTAATTACTTCAGATTTCTGTTGATTTATCTTAAAGTAAGAGAATTTACTGAATTCTTCAAGAGCAGTCTGCAAGGCTCTACAGGAAAGTTCTGGATTTGTTATTGTTATTATAATGTCATCAGCATATGCCATTATCTTGTATTCCTCCTTCCCTATCTCAATTCCTTTAATTTCTGATGATTCTCTGATAGTTATCAGTAGAGGATCAAGGAATAAAATAAAAAGAAGGGGAGATAACAGGCAACCTTGACGAGTACTATTAGTTATTGAAAATTTGCCCAAACTAAATTGTGGAGATGATATATGTGCTGTAGTATTTAAATACAAGGCTTTTACTGCCGATGAGGCAAAGCTTCCCAAGCCCATATTTAAATCATTCTTAAGCCACATTGGATGTGATTTACTCCTTTTACTTTTGTTCCCACTTGGTATATGGTGATAAGTATGTATATTTAGTAAGGATTTAAATGTTGTCCATTTATGTTTAGTATTTTTACCAGGCAGTTTTTTGTCCTAGTCTATACTTTGTATTGCTACCCTTAGACTGGTAAAATCTGCCCTTTTAAAATTAAGAGTTTTTGTTAGTCGCTTATGTATGCCTAAACAGCCTTATTAAATTGCGATTCTGCAAATTTAAAAGGGCTCTATTTAAGCACGTAGCATTTTTTTTACAGAGTTTAGTTAGTGAAGACCTTGCTTTTGGATAGAATTTCACTAACTAAAAACTTCTGTAAAAAAATATGCTGTGTGCTTAAATAGAGTCCTTTTAAATTTGCCGAACCGCAATTTAATAAAGTTGTAAATCTTTTCTTTTTGCCATTTAAATTTAGTTTGGAATTGTAAGGGCTCTAGATGTTCCTTAGATAGTCCAATGAGTTATAGTTTAACAATAGTGAATAAGCATCTATTATCTTATACAATTCATTTAGAGACTGTTTGAATTCTGCTAGTACTATTAAAATGTAATCAGCACAGGAATTAAAAAATTCTTATTGCTTACTTTTAATCCTCTAATATTGTCAACTTTCCTAATTACTTCAGCAAGTAATTCCATTACTAAAGCAAACAGCACTGTTGACAGTGGATAACCCTGCCTAGTACCATTACATAAAATAAAGGGAGATGATTGAAATTGTTTACCATAAATCGTTACTGTAGGGTTACTATATAGAGCCATAGCAGAATTCAAAATATCACCCTTAAATCTAAACATTTCCTCATCTGACCCTGTCAAAGGCTTTCTCTGCTTATTTTCTCTGTCCAATGACAGAATCAGGGGGACGTAAGTACTCTTTACATGGAGTGTTAAATCTATTAGTCGTCTTCTCATACTATCTCCTCCCTGTCTTCACCTAATGACCTCACTTATATATATATGATTTGAACTTATGGACTTTTCCCCTTTCATGATATTGATTATATTTGCTCCTAACAAGTCAGAGGAATACTGAGCTAAACTTCTTTCCTTATTAAACATATCAACCAGATTTCTGCATTTAAAGTTTTAGAATAATTATTAATAAACCCATCTGGGCCTGGGGCTTTATTTTTACTCAGTTGTTTTATTACTAAATGTACTTCTTCCAACTTAAATGATGCACCTAGCTTTCCCAGTTCTATCTCTGTAATCTCTGGAAGATTACTTTTAGAAAAAAACATGTGTTTATAATCTGCCCCTTGCTATTTAAATTTATTATGTAATATACATTATCATAATAAATTCTAAACGCTTCCTCTATTTGATTAGGATCACACACCATTTCTCCTTGAGTATTTACCAATTTGGTTATTCATGATCGAGCATTCTTGCACCTTAATTTATTCGCCATCAATCTGAAGCTTTATTTCCTTTATATTACATCTACAGTTCCAATTTCTCTACAGTCAAATCCACCCATTTTTGTAATATACCTTCAATTTTATTTTGTCTCTCAGTTATTTTCATAGAAAGCGATTTTGTAGTATTTAATTTATTTATTTTGTCCATTTTATATCATTCTTTATAAAGAACATTTAGAGGCTCCTTGTTTCTTATTTTCTAATTTGCTAATAACTTGTTTATGAGCTCTCCATACCAATGTCTTATGACTTATCACTCTTTGGCCCTGAATAAGTGGGCACATCAATGTTGATAAAATAATCTGTCCTCTTCTGTCTTGTTTGAAGCCATCAGTCCTCATCTTTGGCCCATGGAAATAAAAACTGACCTCTCTAAAAAAAAAAAAAACATTGCTTCTAATGAAGCTCCTCCTCTCGCTCTGAATAATGGGTTTTGGAGTGCACCTTTACCTTATATGTGAATTTTATTGACAATCATATGTCAATGATTTTTCAGAAAATCAAAATCAAGTATGTGAATTGCTCCCGCCCCATTTCTGAATGGGTAAAACCCCAACCATTCAGAGGTTTTTTTATGGTCCTTCATAAGGAGACCCAGGCCCCTATTCAATTGCAAGGCACTCATGAAGGCAATTGCAGGCTTGAAATTTGTTACAGAGCGATTCAATTTATCAAGCCCGCTACCTGGCTGAAAACCTAAACAGTAAGCTATGCATTTCATGATCATGATCAATTAAGCAAGGCTCTAACTACCGATTTAGAAACACCTAATAGTAAATGAGACCGTCATCATGACGTCAGTAAAACATGGAGGCAAACAATTAGAGCAATCCAGCAATGTACAAAATACTTAAAATGAATGACCATACTGTGTAAATAAGGTATATATATATTACACCCTTTGTATCTCTGAATTAAGGCCCCATTGTTATTAATATTTATAAAGTACAAACTTTGGGCCCTATTCAATTGCAAAGTCACAGATTACATTATACAGGCCGTAAGTCTGTGGTGTTTGAAATTTACTACAATTACAGAGCAATTCAATTGAACAAGCCCGCAATTTAAGGGCCGAAAGCCGAAACCATAAACCATGCAATCGTTAGTAGCATTTCAAAGCGTGACTATGATCAATTAAGCAAGGCCATAACTAACGATTTAGAAATAGCCAATAGTAAATGAGACCATCATCATTAGGTCAGTAAAACAAGGAGGTTAAATGTAAATAAATTAGCGTTTAGGGGTCCGATATGCGATCGGACTTGCAATCCGGCAATGTACAAAATAATAAAAATGAATGGCGATACTGTTCTGGTCCATGTGGGTGGCCTGATATGTATTAACTCATTAATTCCCAAGATTCATATGACATGGAAATGAAACCTAAAAAAATATATTTTTGATTGCAGATTTGCGAGCTTGAGACTGTTGTGCAATTAATTTGAATGTCTTTCATTGCTTTCCCCGTCTTTTAAAGTGCAGTATTAATTTTTTATTTTTATTTACTGTGCTACGATCAGGTGTTTAACCCCCTTACGAGTTCTATCTGGTACTCGTAGGAATTTTGGCTACATTTGCCATATACGTTTGTGAAAACATTTGCGGGCTTAAGGGATTGTAGCAATTGAATAGCGATTTGCAACATTTACGGGCTTGAAAGATCAAAGGCATAGATGGGTCAGAATTCCGATTTTGACAATTGCAGGGATTTTCAGCCTGTAACACGCAAATCATTTGCGGGTAGCTATTGAATAACAAATTAGTTTACAGGCTACATTACAGTAACTAACAATTGCTCAATTGAATAGGGGCCCCAGTCCGGTGAATTACCTGTACATAATAATTTTAATAATAATTAATAATAATTTTAGTCACTTAGCATTTAATATCCTGAAGCTGTCTTAAAGAGATCCCTATTTTATCAGAGGTTAATAAAGATCCTACTTTATACTAAAAGTCTTTATCCAGAGTGAGCTCCCACTTTCAGCTTTCAACAGCTTAACATTTTAAAGGTCACTGTCTTGAGTGTCATTATTCTCATTGTAGAAGTGAGTTCACAGTCTTTGCACTTTATCAATTAGAGCCCTGCTGCATTGCTGAGATCACCAAACAGGGTTTTCTTATTGCTGGTAGATTTTTACACCTGTAATCCCCAATTCAGACCTTGGGGTGTCACAGCCCTAACCTACATGGGAGCCTCTACACCACCTTCCCAATCATACTCTTAGCCAGTGGTCTCTCGTGGTCTTGCGATTGCAGAAATATTGTTATGAATACTGTATCACCATTGTGACATTTAACACTGACATATGTTGTTTAAGGATGTATAGAATTTATGCCAAAAATGATCAATACGAAAACTAACTCAGAGTTTAAAGGCACACTAAAGCCACAAATTTGCTATTATGCATTTAAAAGAGTAGTTTTTAAAAATAACAAAGGTTTTTATTTACATGAAAATTTTGTGATACAAGTGATCAAAGTGTTTCTTTTAATATATATACAAACTGCTTTTGGAACAAAGTTTTTCCCTCTGACGAATGATTTTTTTATAGTAGTTGTCAGTACACTGCATCAAGTGAGTCATGAAGCTTTATGAAAAAACAAGTTTCTCCCTCTAGTGGGTGGTGCAGTTAAAACAATAGGAGGAGTTCCTGACTTAAAACAATACTCTTGTGACTTCAGTGTCCCTTTAAAAAATATACAAGCACATCACCACATCTCATCCTTTTTTGCTTTTCATCCCTTTTTAGATGCCTTGGACAAATAATATTAGTTTAAAGTACCATTGCTCTAACAAAAAAAAAAAGACTCTTGTTTGTCCAGTATGAACCAAACTAACAATATTAGTAGATATGTAAGCAATAGATATACAATGTTTTTTGGGAAAATCTAAATTTTTGAACAGAATATTTACAGAAAATCTATTTTGTATTTTTCATATCATATCCCCAGAGCTGATTCATGATGGTGTATGTTTTGGAGGGAGGGGTGCAGAAAGAGAGAACAGAGAGCCTTTGTTAAAGGTACATCTAAGATTCCCTGTTTTTACCTCTCTCTAATTTAGCACATTCTGCTTATATAGGCACAGTGAACTTACCAATAGATGCACTGCATTCAGGTACATATTTTAACCCCATTTCTAACCTTCAATCCAACATCAGCACAATGCAGAGGTTTACACAGCAATGTATGGGCTACTCGTTGCTTCCTTGTGCACATCCCATGATGCCTTCCTGGACAAACTACCATCACTGATTGATACAAAGTATTAGCTGTCTGTGATAGGCCAAACCAAATTATGAGTTTTGTGCTCATTTTATCAGGGATTTCAAGAGGTGTTAACTTTGAAAACTGCTTGCAATCTCAAGAGATTTAGAAAACTTTAGGTTAAGTATAATAATGTTTATTTTGGTATTTTTCATGCAAAAAAAAAAGTTTTCATACACTACTGATTCTCCTCTATCAGATGCATTCACAATCCATAAAACATAAATATGCCTTTAAGATACTTGAATAAGATTCAAATTGACACCTCACCCCTTCCCCTCACTTGCGCAGAAGCAGATTCCTTGCTTCAGGAAATGCAAAATTAAATGTCCACTTATGTATCATGGATTCCCCCAAGATCCAGCAGAGGCATCAACATTTATTTTTTCTAATAATAAACTAGCTGTATGATATTTTTCATGCTTAATTATGCTGGTTAGACTCAAAGTTTCCAAACATATTTTATTACATTGTGCAGTTGTCCATTAATGCTGCTTTGAATTACACAGGAGCTGATCGATTTATTTGGACACAACACTACTGTTGACGTTCCTTATCTGAGGGTGTTACTGAGAGATGGTATCTAATTCTACCTAAATAGCGCTACAGTAACCATATGGCAGGTTGTTGACTGAAATGAAAGCAGTTCTGAAAAAAAGTATTGACCTTTACTGAGCCTTTTTATACAGTAAACAGGTGCCCTCAATCTCTTCTGTGTGAGTATTTCGGCAGGAAAACTCGCCATGCAATTTATAATCTTAATGGAGAAAATCTAGAAGTATCTGATATTAAAAGGGATTTGGGAGTACTTGTGGACAACCACCTAGGTAACAGTGCTCAATGCCAAGTAGCAGCTGCAAAGGAAAGTAAAATATTAGCATGTGTTAAGAAGGGTATAGATGGAAGGGAAGCAAATATAATTCTGCCACTATACAAATCTCTAGTATGCCCTCATTTGGAATATGGAGTACGATTTTGGGCACCATTTCATAAAAAGGACATTTTAGAGCTGTAAAAAGTACAGACAGGGGCAACAAATCTAATAAGGGGAATGGCGGGCTAAGCTATGAAGAAAGACTAACCAAACTAAACCTATTTCTCTAGAAAAAAGGTGCCTAAGAAGGTATATGATTACCTTATATAAATACATCCGGGGTCAATATAAGATTTGTCAAGTGAATCTTTTGTGCCAAGAGGTTTTCAACTGACAAAAGGATATATCTTGAGGTTAGAACTTTACACATTTATGTTAATCTTTAGCTCCCCCACATGGCTACACTCAGCCCATATCCGTAAATCATGTCTTATCCGCAAGAAATTTTAATGTAGCACATACGAAACCAAGTGTTATGGATGAGAAACAGCTCTAGAAATCAACAGAAAATGAGAACATCATTATTATAATGAACTAAAACACACTAAAAAGTGCTGTAACTGGGGCAGGAACACTTATATATGTATATATATAAAAATATACTATATTTTATTTATATTATTTAAAATTTAATAGATGTAACAATTGTATTTATAGGTTCTATGAAAATGTGTTTATTTTGTGCTTACATATCATTATATAGAGAACAAGCATTAGAGCATTTGTTCCTCAGCAACATGGTTTCCTGAAATGAATTAACCCCTTGAGTAATGGGTTGTGTTACCCTTGATATTGTATAATGAACTGACTCATCATTTTTAATTGTTTTGTTCTGTTATACTGTCACTTTAACTGCTGCTGCAGCACTCTGTAATGGTTTTAAAACCATTTGTGAATCGTCTTTGGTACACGTAATATTTCCTTCAGCTTTTTGCAGTCACTGCTCTGCCCTGGTTAGCGAGTGATCAGTAAAATCTTATTACCATAGAGTATTGGTGTAAAAGTCTAACAGAGTATACTTTTAGCAGTGCAAAAATCAATGGAGATTTGTGCCATGCTTTTTGGCTTTGTTGTGCCGTAGTCACTCGTAGCAGTTCTCTTGCAATGGGTGATTAACATAGCTAGTGAGATTTACTTTGGCCTTAAACATGGTGTAAACTTTGATATTGCGGATTTTTATAGGGCCCAATGTTGACACTATACATAAATGAGAATATTAAACAGAAATCCTTTAAATCAATTCCCTGCTGTTTGTTTGCATTACACTTTCCAAGTTGGGAAAGTAACTTTTTAATTTATTGTGTGAAAACATAAATTCAAAATAATTGATTTTCCTCTTCATCCATAAACTGAAACACCATCTCCCACCTAGAACTTGCGGTGGTGTGTACTAACACTTCCATATTGCTGCAAAGTGCAGTACAAAGCAATAAGTCACCAATGCTAAGCTGTTTTTAAAATATTAGGAAGCTTCAATGGTGGAGCTAAGAATGGAGGGACCCGGTGCTGCCCCCCCCCCCCCCCCAGTACCAGCTCACTTAGTGCCACTCCTCAAGATCCCTTACCATAACAGCACTTCTTCCCAAGACCATTTTCCATAGCTGCTCCCCTTGCCTAACCTGCGTGAAGCACACATATATACACATGTATACATATACTATCTCTACATAGCAGCCAGTCCCTCATAGCAGCCATATTCACGTAACACCCAGTCCCCCTCAACGTCCACCTCCACACAGCACCCACCCCTCTTAGCATTCATGCCTAAATAAGGCTCAGTCCATGCCGGTAGCCTTCCCCTCTGAACATCCATCCCCACACTACACCCAACTCCTTCCCAGATACATATCACCAGTATGCTGAACAGCTCCACACTGTCACCACTTAGAGCTTCAGTTAAAATGCTCTACAGAAGACAAAAATAAATACAAAAAAATGTACACAGCACTGGGCCTCCTCAGAGGAGGGCCCTGGTGCATTGCACCACTAGCACCACTGGTAGCTCTGCCCTTGGGAAGCTTAATTCTAAAGTTAGTTCCAAGTATCCAATCTATTGACCTAACAAGCAGGGAGTTGCGGCCGCCAGAAATCCCTATTCGCTATTCAATTGCTACGATTCACCCTCCGTCAAGCCCGTTAATGGCTAAATGCAAACCACAGCTTACTTACACCAAAGAGGTCCTGCAATGCTCTTTCTAACAAAACATAGCACTAATTTAGCAAATAAAGACATCCTGTACTCTTATTAGAAGTGAAAGTGATTTTAGGTCTTAGAATTAATAGCACAACATTCCCACACTATCAAATCACCATAAATAAATATTTGATTTCATGTACAATTTTCGTCTTAAAGTCCTATGGGCTTCAACCGCCAAGCCCGTAGGACATTTAAATCCAACCTCCATTTTATTTCAAAGTCATACAGGCTTGAATGACCTCCAAGCCAGTAACTCGTTATTCAAGCCCGAGGACTTTGAAAAAATGGAGGTTGGATTCAAAAGTCCTATGGGCTTGGAATAACGTGGAATACAGTATTGTATTCTGGTGATGTGCCAGCTTGGGAATGTTGTGCCTTTTATCCTCATGTCCACCCATTGTGTACCCCATCATTTACAGTGCTTTACAGTGCTGTCTTGAATTTATATTTGCATTTACAGTGCTCCGAGATTGCTGGCTTGAAACACGAGTTACGGCCTTGCGGCCGCAATCCTGTTCAAGCGCGCAGGTGCTTACTGCCGATAGCATGGATTGCAGTTAGCGAGAAAGGGGACGTCCTTGCGGTGCTGGCCAATTGAATAGCAGCGTAGATTTATTGGCCAAGTTACGGCCCCGAACTGAATGAAGTTACAGCCCTGAATTGAATGAGGCCTAAAGTATAATAATATCCCTGGGTGCCACTCACAATATTTCTGGTAGTATTCTTTATTCCCCCCCAGCATTCCCTTATTTTTACATGAATAAATCCTAGTATAGATGGCTATATACTACTTATGACCAAAAACAATACAGTAAAAAAAAAGTGTGAACCCTCACTCTAAATATTTTGTGATAACTCATAATTATTGCATACATATTTCAGTGCATATTAATTATAATAAATAACCATAAATAAATAAACAATCACAAATCATGTATATCTCAACATCTTTATGTGTAGTATAAAGCATGCACTGTAGTAATTTCAACAATTGGACTGACAATTATCTTTATAAAAAAATAAAATAGAATAAAATAAATAGTACAAATGTGTATACACAATTTAAATTAAATAACTACAAGTGCAGACTCATGTGTTCTAGATCAGGAGTACTAGTTACAGGCTTTTAAAAGATAATTCACTTGTAATTCAACATAAGAAAAAAAAGTTTTACTCTTCTTCATTTGTATGAAGTATTAGAATTACACATTTCCATTACACTAAAATATGTTTGTGATTACTTTTTGGAGGCTTTAATTTTGTTTTTCCACCACACTATTGTCAAGCCTTTTATACACATTGAAATTTTAATTTGAAATGTTTTGGACATGTTTATATTGCAGATGTCAAGCTTGTCTTTTTCACCAAATTAAATTATATGTATATGTGAAATATTTAATTAAAACCAAAGAAATAATTTGTTTAAAAATGCATTATATTTAAAAAAAAATATCTTGCCATATACAGCCCTGTAAATATATTTAAAAACAAATGCTAATGGATATGAGCAAAGCTGTAAGGAAAGTAATATTTCTTTTATCATTAGGTATGACCCATGTATTATTTTATTGCTTCATTATTTTTAGCTGTATAATATTTGAAGCCCTTTCGGCTATTACTGGCTTTTCAGATACTTTGCATTTAAAGGTTTCATTAGCATTTTCCACTCGGTTCTCTGCTTCAAGCGATAAAGTGTTCTACCACAGGAAGTAAAATAGAGTGGGATGAGGAAATAAAAAATCTAACATTTCTCATCAAGGAGGGAAGAAATTTCATATGGTTTTAAAGAACTATCAAAAGAACCTATGGTCATATGGTTTTAAAGAACCACAGACAACTAAAAACACTTATAGCTGTGTTGATTTTGAAGCTCATTTCTAATTTACATATATTCATAAAATTACGAACACCATAAAAAGGTACATAGATTTCTCTAAATAAATCACCTTATCAAGTCATGTTAAAATATCGGTCCTTTCCTTCTTCCCCAACGCAAAAGATTGGCAGCAGCAGTGCCGCCGCCAACCGCTAAATGGCGATGCCAATTTTCCATCAGTGCTACACAATGCATAAAAGGCCTTGAGCTATGAGAGGCCTTGCCCTCAATTCAGCGCAGTCGAGTGGCGCCACTTTGGAGGAGTGTGGCACAACTATAGTTGTGAGCATGTGAGCATGCGAGTTGTTGCTAACTCTTGCGGGCTCGCATAGCGAGCTGCGGCCCTCGCAAAATTTTCGGCGTAACGCAATCAAAATACGAGACACGTTACGAGCCATTACGACCTCGCAAAAAAACGTCCGCAACACGCGCACATCAAAACATGAAAAAAAAAAACAAATACACACAACACATACATAAAAAGCTTACTTACAGGAAGAGGGAGCATCCAGGACATCGAAAACTAAAGTTACACCTCAATTTAACTCAAATTAAAAGAGTTTAGACACTAAAAAATTCTGTAAGCGAGAGAAAAAATGGCTGCCGAAAAAAAACGAAAACGAGGCTACAGCAGTCTAAAGAAGCAAAACACCACCAAACACCTACGGATTTGCCGAAAAACACCTACGAGATTAGAAAACAAGGACGCAACCCGCGCAACCCCAAACACATTACAAACACTACAAATACAAACAACAAACACATAAAAAGGTTACTCACAGCAAGGGGGGACATCGAGGACCTCTGCAAGTGAAGTTAGACCTCCATTTAACCACAAACTTCAGAGTCTAGAGACCCGAAAATCACCTAAGCGAGAGAAAAAATGACTGCCGAACAAAACGAAAACGAGGCTAAAGGTCCCTAAACACGCAAAACACTACCTTAAACACACGCAAAAAAACACCAAACAGCTACGGATATTCCGAAAAAGCCCACCAAACAGCTACAGATATTCCAAAAAAATCGCACGACATACAAAATGAATATTACGAAAAACTTGCACAACATAGAAAACGAACGACGCTACATCAGCCACATTATAAACACCCTTAGCTCACTTACAATTTCATTGCCGTAATTTTTTGTCGGGCAATTCGCTAGTTTTATTTATAAGATTGAAGCTCCATTTTCAAATTAATACTTTAGTTTTTAAAAAGATATTTAATCTGTTCTTACTGTCACAATTTCCAATGGAGGAAAATTCCATGTTTTTACTAGGCAAACCGTACAGAACATGTTTTTTTTTGCTACTATTAATCTGTTGTTATTATTAGTGTACATGAATTCAGATGTTTCAAAGACAATTCTAATTGCGGGAACAGTATAAATCAACCTCTACTTCATTTACAGAGGTTCACTTTTACCTAATAATTGTTTTGGTTACATGTTCCAGATCCATTGCAGTTTGCTTTTAGTATGAATTTCTCTAAATATCATTATTTTGAATTATATTTCAATGTATTTAAACAGGCTCAGGAAAGAAGGAAAGGGTAGTGGAGATATGAAAAGATTTGTCCAACTGAAGGCAAAATATCTGGCAGTTAGCAAGAAGAGACAAGGAGACATTCTGTAATGAGCGATGTAGAGACAGAGGAAGATAACAGAATGGGAAAGTCAAGAGATCTCTCCACGAAAATTAGTGATCTCAGGGGAACCTTTCATGCCAAAGTGGGAAAGTGACTTTTTCATTTATTGTGTGAAAACAAACATTCAAAATAACTGCTAAACTACAAAAATGGAGGGAATACACAGAAGAGCTATACAAATACACAGAAAATGTATTCAGGAAGGATCTTAACAGCACTGATAATCTCCAATGAGCTGGAGCCAGACATTGTGGAGAGTGGTGTGAGATGGGTCATAGGAAGCCTTGCTGATAACATGGCTGCAGGAGTTGATTGATTCCCAGCTCAACTGTTCATAATCCTACAAAATGATGTTGTGGTGCTTGCATTATGCCAACAAATTTGAAAAACTAAACAGTGGTCAGTAGATTGGAAAAGGTCAGTTTACATTCCAATCCCAAAAAAGACAGTGCCAAAGAATACTCCAAAGAGTACACAAGCTAGCAAGGCAATGCTTAAAATAATGCAAGATGGCTAAAAAAATATATAAACCAGGAACTACGAAATGTGCAAGCCAGGTTCTGCAGAGGAAGAGGCACAAGAGATCAAATTGCCAGTGCCTGCTGGATAATAGAGAAAGCAAGAGAGATCCAGAAAAACACTTATCTCTGCTACATAGACTATTATAAAGCCTGTGACTGTGTGGATCACAACAAAATGTGGCAAATTATTAAAGGTTTGGGGTACCAGACCATCTCATCATGGAATCTATGTGGACCAAGAAGCCACAGTCAGAACCAAACATGGAACCATCGAATGGTTCAATATTGGGAAAGTGCATAAGTGTTGTATATATGCACAATAATCATTTCAATTATGGTGGGTAAAAGAGCGATAGAGGCCCTCCACCATACAGTAAATAAATTGTGCTCACATTTGAACGTCTAAAATAAGTTAAAAAGACGTATTTCCTGCTCAGAATTCCAAGAAATACAGTTATTGCACTGCATTCCAGGAACCTAGGCATGGACATGCAAATGTGCCCAAAAAAGCTCCCCTCTTTAATCCAATACCAATTCAAACATGGCTCCTTTTAGGCATATGCCTGCTGTATTACACAGTGTGACGATCAAGGGGTAGGGGCTATTACTGCCCATGGCCACCTGCTATAGACTACAGGTCAACTACCTGCAAGACCGTTTTAGGTTCTTGGAAATCTCTGATATCTCTGATATCTGGCTTCTGTATCAGTGGCTTCTGTATCAGTCAGGGTCTTTCCATTAGCACTTCCAGGAGTCTCAGTAACCTTCCTGTGGTAGTGACCAGAACAGGTTACTGATAGTCAAGATACTGATACTTTAAGAAAATGATAGGGAGTCTGTACAAGATATTATACATGAACAAAACAAACACATCAGTCTTAAATACTGCTTCGAAACTTACAATATATTCATTGCAATACAAAAACAGAAGAGAAGCAATGTAATAATATAGCAATGTACATATACAGAAATTAAAAACATAACCTTTATTAAAGGTATATGGAAGTTTCCTGGGTTTTAAATGTTTCCTAACAAACAGCAGAAACATATGTATTTTATTGGACAGTTCAGTGTACTTATAGATTTATGTGCAGCCGAGTAAAATCCTGAACTGCACAGCCCCAGAGTGCTTAAACCAAAACATACTTAGCAACAGAGCATTCAAGTACGGATGTTAACCTGTTTGTTACTGACCAAACCGTTGCAAAACTGGTGCAGCTGCATGTGCCTGCAGGATCCAATTACATGGTTGGGCAGGGGGGGATAGAGAGAGATAAGTTAATACACAGAATTGACTACCAGTAGGGGTGGTAATCAACCAATTAGGCTCAGTTGCTACTTAGTTAACTTTTTTAAGCAGAGAGAGGAAAAACAATAGCAGTAGTTTATACACAGAATGGCCTACCAGCAGGGGTGGTAATCAAGTGTAGATGTGCTGCAGAGAGAGACTCTTATATGAAAATACAGGTAGCTTTGCAGTACAGATCTCCAGATTTTGCTACAAATGTTGCGACTTCCTGAGCTTGCTCCTGACTGGCCAAAACAAATTATGAATGCTATGCTAATTTAGCCAGAGTTTTGAGGGGATGTTTACTCTAAAATTAAACTGCCACAAAATATATTTAGTTCTTTATATTTTGATATTTTTTTATGCATTTTTTTTTCATACACTGCTGATTCTCCTCTATCAGATGCATTCATAATCCAGGAAACTTAGATATTCCTTTAATTCTATCAAAAAGAAAAATGTAATAAAATATAAAATTTAAACCGCTGTACTCTGTCTCTGTACTGGGAAATTGTATATAGATATCCAGATTATATCTTATTTTGGGGAAATAGTAAATGCCAAGCAGACACAGTAAACTAGAATAACTATGTCAGGGAGCCATAATTTGTCAGATCAAAGAGTGAAGATCAAAAAGGCTATTAATTGTTTTATTATTATTATCAATCAAAACCAATCTTGAATATAGAGGATTCTGACAAAGGGTCAAGGTAAAAATAATTTGGTAGAAACTCTACCAAAAATATTTAGTGAAAATAAATTATAGACTTGATATAAAACATATATATTGATTACCAAAAATATAATGAAAAAATATATATACAAAATTGTGAATTATAATGTAATACACAAAAGGTTGATTAGAATCATAACAATACCTAATCAAGAAAATGACTACAAAAATAATTGTGTTAATATTTTTGTAGTATTTTTCTTTTATTTGGTATTTCACCTCTAAGGGGTGAAATACTGTTTGTGTGATAAAGTGATTAATGGGTGTAAATGACCTTATTGTCCGGATATATGACTGCTGATTACATCAACAGACACTAAATTATCTATTCACACTTTGATATAATTTTGATCCACAAGACAATGCTGCTAAATGTTTCTCATTTAGGAAATGTATAAGTAGTAGAAAAATTGCTGTAATATGTTGCTCTGTTTTCTGAGTCCAAAGGTAGAACATGCAGCGTTCTTCCCTAAGTTTATAATTTACTGACAATAATCAAATAATAGAACATGTTTTATAACATGTAACTGTATTGACATACCAAGTCCATAGATAGCTGATACACAGTAAACGGTGGAGTAATGTAATTTACTCTGTGGGATAGTGATTCTTGATAAAAAAAAAAAAAAAGTTTCTGTGTCCCTAGTTTAAATGACCAAAGAACGCATTTAAACATTTCTGACTAACAAAGCCTTAAATGAACACTGTAGTGGTAAATTGACTTAGCTCAACAAAAGTCATTTTAGTACAATGATATATAGATATGAATTATTACTACTTTTTTAAATTTCCCTCTGCTTGCCCCTCTCGAGTCTGACATGTTGGCTTCACTACTTTAATAGTCCCTCAGAGTGTGTTAAGTCTATTTCTCAATGCTTACTTTTTTATTTAAAAATAATTTTATTTATATATTTATATACATTCATACATTCTTCATACTGTGACCCAGCACAGGTGTGACAATTGAGCGATACAAAGCTTAACCTTTATTCATAAAAAACGTTTATGCATTAAGGCAGAAAAACATGGTGTTGTACATAAATGATCCTTTCTTGATACAGGTAAATATATACGGAGCAATACATAAATCATCCTTTATTCATCCATACAAAACATATTATCATACATTACGGGTAAAATTAAGGCGCAATACATGAATTAACCTTTATTATTAAATTTGCACAGAAAAAAACACCTGGGCATGTGGGCTGGATGGGGCAGTGTGGGCTGAAGCGGACAGGAAAGGTGGTGGGACAAGGGACTGAAGTTGAGCCAGGGACAGTAGAGGTTTTAGTCCTCCTCCTCAGGACTGTCAAGGATGGAATAGTATCTTATCAGGCGAAGAACCAGTCTTGGGCAGTCCTGGATGGTCACCTTGATCCTCTTCAGTATCAGGCGTTTTTTGACAAACCAAAAAACATAATTAACACAGGACATGAGGCGCCAAGCATCCTTAATGGCCTCAACACTGTGTGTGCCAGGAAACAGTCCATAAAGTACAGAGTGATAAGATAAGTACCTCCTCGTTACACAGTCTTCAGGTTCCTCAGTCCATCAGGTCCTGGGCAAAAGGGCACTGCCAGAAAATATGCAGAGCTGTTTCTTCTGCAGCACAACCTATAGGGCAGTGGCTGTATCTGCACAGCCTCTTAGCAGTGTCTCTATGCATGTGCCTGTTAGTCATTCTCTTTGAAGAAACATTGTCCCAAACAACTTCAGCAGTTTTGGCTGGGAGGCAAGGCACTGACTCCATAATGTCCTTCAATCTCAAAAGTTTGTAGATGACCTTTGGGGTCCACAGGTCAGCTTGATGCTCTGTAGCTAGTGCTCCTTCACAAACTGATCCAATTCCTGGTAAAACCATGGGGTGATCCAGTTGTAGGAGAAAGAGCAGTCCCTGTTGTTCCAGCCAAGCCCTCTCCAGAGGGGTAACAAGAAAAACTAGACATTGCTGCTCCTGAAGACCCTTGGTCACTGTCTCTCAGAGTCCTGCGCATGCAGTGGCATGAAAAGCAATACTACAGCATGGTAGGGATATCAAGTACTCCTTTGCCCCCTTTCTGCAGCTCATTGCACATGTCTGTCTATCTTTGAACCCCAGATGAAGTAAAATACTGCCTTGGAAATGACCCATCAAACAGGTGGCAAGGGGGGGGGGGGGGGGGCAGGCTTGGGCAACATACTGCTGAACAGGATGAATCTCATTCCACAGCACAAGTATTTTACCCCCAATAGGGGGTAAAATACTCTGAGGCTCCGCAGTCCAAGCTTTTGCTGTACTCTGGTCAGTGTGTTTCTCCATGTTATATCTTGAAGGGAAGATATAGAGATCTTGAGCTCACAGTTCATCTTACTCCTCCCAGGTTACTAATCTTTTTAGGAACAAATACATTAAAGCAAAACTGAATACAATAATTAGAAAATAAAAGATATAATTATTTATTTATTATGTTTATATATTACAATTTTTTCCTCCATGGAAAGGAAATCATATTAATTGAAGGACATTTACACTAAAATAACAGACAGACGCCAAATGCTTTATGCTTGAACCCACCATTTTCATTGGTGTGATAATTAGTTTATCATTTTAACAAAAAATTCCCTAAAATTGAAAATGACTATTTGCCTAAAAATGTTTTGCTCTAATTCTCTTCCCCATTATGCCCTCTCTTTCTGTTCCATATGTGTACTGGATGATGTAATCTGATAAATGAGTAGGGACATTGTAGTGCAATGCCCAAAGACCCCATATCATTATGAAATGTAATAACAAGAGCAAAAGACATACACAGCAGCTCCACTATAATCAAGTCATAGCAGTGGAGCCAAGCAAGGAATAAACACCAACCATTGACAGAAATCAAAGTAAGCTAATATTTCCAAGATGTAGTTTAGATCTAAAAGTTGTTCTCTGGGAAGGTCACCACTACAGTAAATATAAAAGCACTGAAACTCATAATGGGATTCGGGCTGTCTCCACCCTGTATTGCATGCACCAAACAATAGACAGCTCATTAACATTCAAATAGATTGACATCACTGCAAACTGTGACTGCGTCTTGTTTACCTTGATTATATTATCCCAGGAATCTAATTAAGAACTAGATTTACCTCAATCCAAATTAGCAACTGAACAAAAAAAAAATGGAAACCACTGCCAAGAAAATAAAAATATAATCTTGCGATTGTTCTTATACTGCTGAAGACAAATTAAAATATAAGTATTGTTTTTAATTCTTAAAATTGTTCAGTTCTGTTTTAACAGAGGCCATTCCGAACTTCAGCTAATACTTTTCATGAAGGATTTTTCCACACTAGTTTCAGCTGTAGGTCTTTGATAAATAGAGCCATTTTCTGATACTGTTCCAGTGCAATTTACTAAAGGTTTGTCTGTCGATGTAGACAAAACTTTGACAAATAACCTCTTGACAGCACAAAGTCTCCCAGCTGTAAAATGGAATGCCAGAGGTCTTTATAAAATGAGAAGGAAAAAAAAGAGTGATGTTTCTGTTGTTTTTATTGTACATTGATGTCCACAATACTTTTTTGGAAATGCATATACATCACCAAAAAAGTATTTGTAATTGCATGTTTTAAACATTACAACCATTTTTGTAAAGGGAAAAAATATTACAAAAATGTTAAAATCGTAAGAAATGCACCATATAATCACAGTATGTTTTGTTATTGGCTGATGCGGATGACTGATATAGTTCTATTATTGTTAATTGATTGACAGGGACACTCTCCCAAGGCTATTATTATTATTATTATTTACTAGAATATTGCCTGTCAAAAAATGACGGCAATGAAATTGTAAGTGAGCTAATGCTGTTTGGTGTATGTTAATGAAATAAATAATACATTAATAAAGGAATATACTTTACCTATTTGGAAGTAATATATGCAGGAAGGATTGTGTTGAAGAGCTGGCAATCTGTTTTGATGTTGCTGCAGTATCAGTGCTGTGGAGCTGCTGTGTAAGTGTCAGCAATGTGTGTAGTGTAAATAGTGTGCGCGAGGAAAATCCGTTAGGGTAGCTGTGTACTTCCGGATTGTGTAAGTTAGTGTTCTAAAATGGCGCCTAATGTGTGGTACGTGGCTGTGGCTGATTTTGCGTCCTTGTTTTCGGATGTCGTCCGACTTTTTCGGAAAATCCGTAGGTGTTTGGTGATGTTTTGCGTGTTTAGGGTCCTTTAGCCTCATTTTCGTTTTGTTCGGTGGCCATTTTTTCTCTCGCTTAGGTGATTTTCAGGTGTCTAAACTCCGAAATTTATATTTAAATCGAGCTGTAACTTCACTTGCAGAGGTCCTGGGTGCCCCCCCCCTTGCTGTGGGTAAGCTTTTTATCTGTTTGTTGTGTGTATTTATTGTGTTTCTAATGTTTTTTGGGTCGCGAAGGTTGCGTCCTTGTTTTCGGATCTCGTACGTCTTTTTTTGAAAATCCGTAGGTGTTTGGTGGTGTTTCGCGTCTTTATAGTGCTGTAGCCTCGTTTTCGTTTTTTTCGGCTGCCATTTTTTCTGTCGCTTAGTGGATTTTCGGGGTTCTAAACTCTTTTATTTGGAGTTAAATTGAGGGGTAACTTCAGTTTTCGAGGTCCTGGGTGCCCCCCCTTGCTATGTGTAAGCTTTTTATGTATTTGTTGTGTGTATTTATTGTGTTTGTCATGTTTTCATGTGCGCCAGTTTCGGGGGGGGGGGGTTGCGAGTTCGTGATGGGTCGTAACGCGTCCCGTATTTTTTGTGAGGGCCGCAGTTGCTGGCAAGGAGCGCCTTTGGCGCTCCATGCCAGCAACTGCGGCCCTTGCTTTGCATTAGCGTTAGCAACGGCTCACATGCTCAGAACTATATATGTGATTTGTAATTCGGCAACATATTTTGTGGCGATATACAAGAGTTAAGTACAAGGCAAAAACTATTTTAACACATTGCAAAAGAATGGAGGGCCCTGTCGTTGAGCTTAGAATCTAGAATACATAGTACTTTCCATAAAGCACCTTGCAAGACTGAAAACTCACAAACTTACAGTATACAACCTAATTTAACACTGTCTATTTTGAACAGGGATTTTCATTTACAAAAAGAAAAGACACTGTGACAAATGTTAAATGTCCTTATAATATGCAACAACAAAACATGTTTTTCATACCCCTTTTAATCTTAATAGTGAAATGTTTTAAACATTACGCAAACCTGAATTTGAATGACAATAAATTATAGTCTACCCTTATGTAATAGTTTCCCTCATGACTTACAAATTGGCTCTTGCTTCCTACTGCAAAGAACGCGCCTAAAACAATATTTACGTTAGAGAAAACTCTTCTGTGTTTAATAGCACTTTACAGTTACAAATAATTGAAGCATCTAAATAATAGGTTATTACATCTCAGATAAATTACAAATTGCTCAAAATATTTGATTTAGTGCATTGCTGAACCATTAGCCTCTCTAGTATTTTTGTTGGCTTCAACCAAAAGTACCACCATCTTTTCACCTGCTTATTTAAGACGTATATTAGATGCTTATTAGTGCTAGTCAGTATAAATTAGTCATGTTACTGGGAAGTAACTGGGTTGGTTTATGTTTTGCTTTATGTTCTAATATATTAAAATAAATATAGTCTAAAACTAACTGTGCAGTTCTGTTGCAGAGGTAACGAAATATGTAGTATGTGAAAAAAATAAAAATAAACCTGTGCAGAGTGGACCCGGAACAGCGCGCTAGTCTATAGGGCGCCCATGTGCGCTGATATATTTTACTGGGTTCTGGACGTCTCCACTATTTTACCCAAGTTTGTTCCAGTCTTTTCATATATCAGTACTGCCCAACTGGTATTTTACTTGGTTCTGGACTTCTCCACTATTTTACCCAAGTTTGTTCCAGTCTTTTCATATATCAGTACTGCCCAACTGGTATTTTACTGGGTTCTGGACGTCTCCACTATTTTACCCAAGTGTGTTCCAGTCTTTTCATATATCAGTACTGCCAACTGGTATTTTACTTGGTTCTGGACTTCTCCACTATTTTACCCAAGTTTGTTCCAGTCTTTTCATATATCAGTACTGCCCAACTGGTATTTTACTGGGTTCTGGACTTCTCCACTATTTTACACAAGTGTGTTTCAGTCTTTTCATATATCAGTACTGCCCAATTGGTATTTTACTGGATTCTGGACTTCTCCACTATTTTACACAAGTGTGTTCCAGTCTTTTCATATATCAGTACTGCCCAACTGGTATTTTACTGAGTTCTGGACTTCTCCACTATTTTACACAAGTGTGTTCCAGTCTTTTCATATATCAGTACTGCCCAATTGGTATTTTACTGGGTTATGTACTTCTCCATTATTTTACAAAAGTGTGTTCCAGTCTTTTCATATATTAGTACTGCCCAATTGGTATTTTACTGGGTTATGTACTTCTCCATTATTTTACAAAAGTGTGTTCCAGTCTTTTCATATATCAGTACTGCCCAATTGGTATTTTACTGGGTTATGTACTTCTCCATTATTTTACAAAAGTGTGTTCCAGTCTTTTCATATATTAGTACTACCCAATTCGTATTTTACTGGGTTCTGGACTTCTCCACTATTTTAAACACGTGTGTTCCAGTCTTTTCATATATCAGTACTGCCCAACTGGTATTTTACTGGGTTCTGGACTTCTCCACTATTTTACACAAGTGTGTTCCAGTCTTTTCATATATCAGTACTGTCCAACTGGTATTTTACTGGGTTCTGCACTTCTCCATTATTTTACACAATTGTGTTCCAGTCTTTTCATATATCAGTACTGCCCAATTGGTATTTTACTGGGTTCTGGACTTCTCCACTATTTTACACAAGTGTGTTCCAGTCTTTTCATATATCAGTACTGCCCAATTGGCATTTTACTGGGTTCTGGACTTCTCCACTATTTTACACAGGTATGCTCCAGTGTTTTGGCACCCACGACTGTAGGGCTCCTTATGAATGCACGGAGACAAGGGGGCGCGACTCATGCGCGGACCCCGGAACAGCGCGACAGTCTATAGGGCGCCCATGCGCGCTGATGTCAGGGCACACTACAGGCGGAATCGGGGTCTGCATGGTCCTGGGAGAGTGGTGCTGCGAGGGAGAAATGGATTGACCTTATTAGTAAGTATCAGTACTGCCCAACTGGTATATTACTGGGTTCTGGACTTCTCCACTATTTTACCCAAGTTTGTTCCAGTCTTTTCATACAGTATATCAGTACTGCCCAACTGGTATTTTATTGGGTTCTGGACTTCTCCACTATTTTACACACGTGTGTTCCAGTCTTTTCATATATCGGTACTGTCCAACTGGTATTTTACTGGGTTCTGGACTTCTCCACTATTTTACACAATTGTGTTCCAGTCTTTTCATATATCAGTACTGCCCAATTGGTATTTTACTGGGTTATGGACTTCTCCATTATTTTACAAAAGTGTGTTCCAGTCTTTTCATATAACAGTACTGTCCAACTAGTATTTTATTGGGTTCTGGACTCATCCTTTATTTTACACAATTGTGTTCCACTCTTTTCATATATCAGTACTGCCTAACTGGAATTTTACTGGGTTCTGGACTCATCCTTTATTTTACACAATTGTGTTCCAGACTTTTCATATATACTGTATGTACTGCCCAACTGGTATTTTACTGGGTTCTGGACTTCGCCACTATTTTACACAGGTATGCTCCAGTGTTTTGGCACCCACGACTATAGGGCTCCTTAGGAATGCACAGAGACAAAGGGGCGCTGACTCATGCGCGGACCCCGGAAAAGCGCCACAGTCTATAGGGCGCCCATGAGCGCTGATATCAGGGCACTCTACAGGCGGAATCGGGGGCTGCATGGTCCTGGGAGAGTGGTGCTGCGAGGGAGAAATGCATTGACCAGAGAAGGTAAGTATCAGTACTGCCCAACTGGTATTTTACTGGGTTCTGGACTTCTCCACTATTTTACCCATGTGTGTTCCAGTCTTTTCATATATCAGTACTGCCCAACTGGTATTTTACTTGATTCTGGACTTCTCCACTATTTTACCCAAGTTTGTTCCAGTCTTTTCATATATCAGTACTGCCCAACTGGTATTTTATTGGGTTCTGGACTTCTCCACTATTTTACACAAGTGTGTTCCAGTCTTTTCATGTATCAGTACTGCCCAACTGGTATTTTACTGAGTTCTGGACTTCTCCACTATTTTCCACAAGTGTGTTCCAGTCTTTTCATATATCAGTACTGCCCAACTGGTATTTTATTGGGTTCTGGACTTCTCCACTATTTTACACAAGTGTGTTCCAGTCTTTTCATGTATCAGTACTGCCCAACTGGTATTTTATTGGGTTCTGGACTTCTCCACTATTTTACACAAGTATGTTCCAGTCTTTTCATATATCAGTACTGCCCAACTGGTATTTTACTGGATTCTGGACTTCACTATTTTAGACAAGTGTCTTCCAGTTTTTTTTATATATCAGTACTGCCCAACTGGTATTCTACTGGATTATGGACGTCTTCACTATTTTACACAAGTGTGTTCCAGTCTTTTCATATATTAGTACTACCCAATTCGTATTTTACTGGGTTATGGACTTCTCCATTATTTTACAAAAGTGTGTTCCAGTCTTTTCATATATCAGTACTGCCCAACTGGTATTTTACTGGGTTCTGGACTTCTCCACTATTTTACACAAGTGTGTTCCAGTCTTTTCATATATCAGTACTGCCCAATTGGTATTTTACTGGGTTATGGACGTCTCCACTATTTTACACAAGTGTGTTCCAGTCTTTTCATATATCAGTACTGCCCAACTGGTATTTTACTGGGTTCTGGACTTCTCCACTATTTTACACAAGTGTGTTCCAGTCTTTTCATATATCAGTACTGTCCAACTGGTATTTTACTGGGTTCTGCACTTCTCCACTATTTTACACAAGTGTGTTCCAGTCTTTTCATATATCAGTACTGCCCAATTGGTATTTTACTGGGTTCTGGACTTCTCCACTATTTTACACAAGTGTGTTCCAGTCTTTTCATATATCAGTACTGCCCAATTGGTATTTTACTGGGTTCTGGACTTCTCCACTATTTTACACAAGTATGTTCCAGTCTTTTCATATATCAGTACTGCCCAACTGGTATTTTACTGGGTTCTGGACTTCTCCACTATTTTACACAAGTGTGTTCCAGTCTTTTCATATATCAGTACTGCCCAATTGGTATTTTACTGGGTTCTGGACTTCTCCACTATTTTACACAAGTGTGTTCCAGTCTTTTCATATATCAGTACTGCCCAATTGGTATTTTACTGGGTTCTGGACTTCTCCACTATTTTACACAAGTATGTTCCAGTCTTTTCATATATCAGTACTGCCCAACTGGTATTTTACTGGATTCTGGACTTCACTATTTTAGACAAGTGTCTTCCAGTTTTTTTTATATATCAGTACTGCCCAACTGGTATTCAACTGGATTATGGACGTCTTCACTATTTTACTCAAGTGTGTTCCAGTCTTTTCATATATTAGTACTACCCAATTCGTATTTTACTGGGTTATGGTCTTCTCCATTATTTTACAAAAGTGTGTTCCAGTCTTTTCATATATCAGTACTGTCCAACTGGTATTTTACTGGGTTCTGGACTTCTCCACTATTTTACACAAGTGTGTTCCAGTCTTTTCATATATCAGTACTGCCCAATTGGTATTTTACTGGGTTATGGACGTCTCCACTATTTTACACAAGTGTGTTCCAGTCTTTTCATATATCAGTACTGCCCAACTGGTATTTTACTGGGTTCTGGACTTCTCCACTATTTTACACAAGTGTGTTCCAGTCTTTTCATATATCAGTACTGTCCAACTGGTATTTTACTGGGTTCTGCACTTCTCCATTATTTTACACAATTGTGTTCCAGTCTTTTCATATATCAGTACTGCCCAATTGGTATTTTACTGGGTTCTGGACTTCTCCACTATTTTACACAAGTGTGTTCCAGTCTTTTCATATATCAGTACTGCCCAATTGGCATTTTACTGGGTTCTGGACTTCTCCACTATTTTACACAGGTATGCTCCAGTGTTTTGGCACCCACGACTGTAGGGCTCCTTATGAATGCACGGAGACAAGGGGGCGCGACTCATGCGCGGACCCCGGAACAGCGCGACAGTCTATAGGGCACCCATGCGCGCTGATGTCAGGGCACACTACAGGCGGAATCGGGGTCTGCATGGTCCTGGGAGAGTGGTGCTGCGAGGGAGAAATGGATTGACCAGAGAAGTAAGTATCAGTACTGCCCAACTGGTATATTACTGGGTTCTGGACTTCTCCACTATTTTACCCAAGTTTGTTCCAGTCTTTTCATACAGTATATCAGTACTGCCCAACTGGTATTTTATTGGGTTCTGGACTTCTCCACTATTTTACACACGTGTGTTCCAGTCTTTTCATATATCGGTACTGTCCAACTGGTATTTTACTGGGTTCTGGACTTCTCCACTATTTTACACAATTGTGTTCCAGTCTTTTCATATATCAGTACTGCCCAATTGGTATTTTACTGGGTTATGGACTTCTCCATTATTTTACAAAAGTGTGTTCCAGTCTTTTCATATAACAGTACTGTCCAACTAGTATTTTATTGGGTTCTGGACTCATCCTTTATTTTACACAATTGTGTTCCACTCTTTTCATATATCAGTACTGCCTAACTGGAATTTTACTGGGTTCTGGACTCATCCTTTATTTTACACAATTGTGTTCCAGACTTTTCATATATACTGTATGTACTGCCCAACTGGTATTTTACTGGGTTCTGGACTTCGCCACTATTTTACACAGGTATGCTCCAGTGTTTTGGCACCCACGACTATAGGGCTCCTTAGGAATGCACAGAGACAAAGGGGCGCTGACTCATGCGCGGACCCCGGAAAAGCGCCACAGTCTATAGGGCGCCCATGAGCGCTGATATCAGGGCACTCTACAGGCGGAATCGGGGGCTGCATGGTCCTGGGAGAGTGGTGCTGCGAGGGAGAAATGCATTGACCAGAGAAGGTAAGTATCAGTACTGCCCAACTGGTATTTTACTGGGTTCTGGACTTCTCCACTATTTTACCCAAGTGTGTTCCAGTCTTTTCATATATCAGTACTGCCCAACTGGTATTTTACTTGATTCTGGACTTCTCCACTATTTTACCCAAGTTTGTTCCAGTCTTTTCATATATCAGTACTGCCCAACTGGTATTTTATTGGGTTCTGGACTTCTCCACTATTTTACACAAGTGTGTTCCAGTCTTTTCATGTATCAGTACTGCCCAACTGGTATTTTACTGAGTTCTGGACTTCTCCACTATTTTCCACAAGTGTGTTCCAGTCTTTTCATATATCAGTACTGCCCAACTGGTATTTTATTGGGTTCTGGACTTCTCCACTATTTTACACAAGTGTGTTCCAGTCTTTTCATGTATCAGTACTGTCCAACTGGTATTTTATTGGGTTCTGGACTTCTCCACTATTTTACACAAGTATGTTCCAGTCTTTTCATATATCAGTACTGCCCAACTGGTATTTTACTGGATTCTGGACTTCACTATTTTAGACAAGTGTCTTCAAGTTTTTTTTATATATCAGTACTGCCCAACTGGTATTCTACTGGATTATGGACTTCTCCATTATTTTACAAAAGTGTGTTCCAGTCTTTTCATATATCAGTACTGTCCAACTGGTATTTTACTGGGTTCTGGACTTCTCCACTATTTTACACAAGTGTGTTCCAGTCTTTTCATATATCAGTACTGCCCAATTGGTATTTTACTGGGTTATGGACGTCTCCACTATTTTACACAAGTGTGTTCCAGTCTTTTCATATATCAGTACTGCCCAACTGGTATTTTACTGGGTTCTGGACTTCTCCACTATTTTACACAAGTGTGTTCCAGTCTTTTCATATATCAGTACTGTCCAACTGGTATTTTACTGGGTTCTGCACTTCTCCACTATTTTACACAATTGTGTTCCAGTCTTTTCATATATCAGTACTGCCCAATTGGTATTTTACTGGGTTCTGGACTTCTCCACTATTTTACACAAGTGTGTTCCAGTCTTTTCATATATCAGTACTGCCCAATTGGTATTTTACTGGGTTCTGGACTTCTCCACTATTTTACACAAGTATGTTCCAGTCTTTTCATATATCAGTACTGCCCAACTGGTATTTTACTGGGTTCTGGACTTCTCCACTATTTTACACAAGTGTGTTCCAGTCTTTTCATATATCAGTACTGCCCAATTGGTATTTTACTGGGATATGGACGTCTCCACTATTTTACACAAGTGTGTTCCAGTCTTTTCATATATCAGTACTGCCCAACTGGTATTTTACTGGGTTCTGGACTTCTCCACTATTTTACACAAGTGTGTTCCAGTCTTTTCATATATCAGTACTGTCCAACTGGTATTTTACTGGGTTCTGCACTTCTCCACTATTTTACACAATTGTGTTCCAGTCTTTTCATATATCAGTACTGCCCAATTGGTATTTTACGGGGTTCTGGACTTCTCCACTATTTTACACAAGTGTGTTCCAGTCTTTTCATATATCAGTACTGCCCAATTGGTATTTTACTGGGTTCTGGACTTCTCCACTATTTTACACAGGTATGCTCCAGTGTTTTGGCACCCACGACTGTAGGGCTCCTTATGAATGTACGGAGACAAGGGGCGCGACTCATGCGCGGACCCCGGAACAGCGCGACAGTCTATAGGGCGCCCATGCGCGCTGATGTCAGGGCACACTACAGGCGGAATCGGGGTCTGCATGGTCCTGGGAGAGTGGTGCTGCGAGGGAGAAATGCATTGACCAGAGAGGTAAGTATCAGTACTGCCCAACTGGTATTTTACTGGGTTCTGTACTTCTCCACTATTTTACCCAAGTTTGTTCCAGTCTTTTCATACAGTATATCAGTACTGCCCAACTGGTATTTTATTGGGTTCTGGACTTCTCCACTATTTTACACACGTGTATTCCAGTCTTTTCATATATCAGTACTGTCCAACTGGTATTTTACTGGGTTCTGGACTTCTCCACTATTTTACACAAGTGTGTTCCAGTCTTTTCATATATCAGTACTGCCCAATTGGTATTTTACTGGGTTATGGACTTCTCCATTATTTTACAAAAGTGTGTTCCAGTCTTTTCATATAACAGTACTGTCCAACTAGTATTTTATTGGGTTCTGGACTCATCCTTTATTTTACACAATTGTGTTCCACTCTTTTCATATATCAGTACTGCCTAACTGGAATTTTACTGGGTTCTGGACTCATCCTTTATTTTACACAATTGTGTTCCAGACTTTTCATATATACTGTATGTACTGCCCAACTGGTATTTTACTGGGTTCTGGACTTCGCCACTATTTTACACAGGTATGCTCCAGTGTTTTGGCACCCACGACTATAGGGCTCCTTAGGAATGCACAGAGACAAAGGGGCGCTGACTCATGCGCGGACCCCGGAAAAGCGCCACAGTCTATAGGGCGCCCATGAGCGCTGATATCAGGGCACTCTACAGGCGGAATCGGGGGCTGCATGGTCCTGGGAGAGTGGTGCTGCGAGGGAGAAATGCATTGACCAGAGAAGGTAAGTATCAGTACTGCCCAACTGGTATTTTACTGGGTTCTGGACTTCTCCACTATTTTACCCAAGTGTGTTCCAGTCTTTTCATATATCAGTACTGCCCAACTGGTATTTTACTTGATTCTGGACTTCTCCACTTTTTTACCCAAGTTTGTTCCAGTCTTTTCATATATCAGTACTGCCCAACTGGTATTTTATTGGGTTCTGGACTTCTCCACTATTTTACACAAGTGTGTTCCAGTCTTTTCATGTATCAGTACTGCCCAACTGGTATTTTACTGAGTTCTGGACTTCTCCACTATTTTCCACAAGTGTGTTCCAGTCTTTTCATATATCAGTACTGCCCAACTGGTATTTTATTGGGTTCTGGACTTCTCCACTATTTTACACAAGTGTGTTCCAGTCTTTTCATGTATCAGTACTGTCCAACTGGTATTTTATTGGGTTCTGGACTTCTCCACTATTTTACACAAGTATGTTCCAGTCTTTTCATATATCAGTACTGCCCAACTGGTATTTTACTGGATTCTGGACTTCACTATTTTAGACAAGTGTCTTCCAGTTTTTTTTATATATCAGTACTGCCCAACTGGTATTCTACTGGATTATGGACGTCTTCACTATTTTACACAAGTGTGTTCCAGTCTTTTCATATATTAGTACTACCCAATTCGTATTTTACTGGGTTATGGACTTCTCCATTATTTTACAAAAGTGTGTTCCAGTCTTTTCATATATCAGTACTGTCCAACTGGTATTTTACTGGGTTCTGGACTTCTCCACTATTTTACACAAGTGTGTTCCAGTCTTTTCATATATCAGTACTGCCCAATTGGTATTTTACTGGGTTATGGACGTCTCCACTATTTTACACAAGTGTGTTCCAGTCTTTTCATATATCAGTACTGCCCAACTGGTATTTTACTGGGTTCTGGACTTCTCCACTATTTTACACAAGTGTGTTCCAGTCTTTTCATATATCAGTACTGTCCAACTGGTATTTTACTGGGTTCTGCACTTCTCCACTATTTTACACAAGTATTTTCCAGTCTTTTCATATATCAGTACTGCCCAACTGGTATTTTACTGGGTTCTGGACTTCTCCACTATTTTACACAAGTGTGTTCCAGTCTTTTCATATATCAGTACTGCCCAATTGGTATTTTACTGGGTTCTGGACTTCTCCACTATTTTACACAAGTGTGTTCCAGTCTTTTCATATATCAGTACTGCCCAATTGGTATTTTACTGGGTTCTGGACTTCTCCACTATTTTACACAAGTATGTTCCAGTCTTTTCATATATCAGTACTGCCCAACTGGTATTTTACTGGATTCTGGACTTCACTATTTTAGACAAGTGTCTTCCAGTTTTTTTTATATATCAGTACTGCCCAACTGGTATTCAACTGGATTATGGACGTCTTCACTATTTTACTCAAGTGTGTTCCAGTCTTTTCATATATTAGTACTACCCAATTCGTATTTTACTGGGTTATGGTCTTCTCCATTATTTTACAAAAGTGTGTTCCAGTCTTTTCATATATCAGTACTGCCCAACTGGTATTTTACTGGGTTCTGGACTTCTCCACTATTTTACACAAGTGTGTTCCAGTCTTTTCATATATCAGTACTGCCCAATTGGTATTTTACTGGGTTATGGACGTCTCCACTATTTTACACAAGTGTGTTCCAGTCTTTTCATATATCAGTACTGCCCAACTGGTATTTTACTGGGTTCTGGACTTCTCCACTATTTTACACAAGTGTGTTCCAGTCTTTTCATATATCAGTACTGTCCAACTGGTATTTTACTGGGTTCTGCACTTCTCCACTATTTTACACAATTGTGTTCCAGTCTTTTCATATATCAGTACTGCCCAATTGGTATTTTACTGGGTTCTGGACTTCTCCACTATTTTACACAAGTGTGTTCCAGTCTTTTCATATATCAGTACTGCCCAATTGGTATTTTACTGGGTTCTGGACTTCTCCACTATTTTACACAGGTATGCTCCAGTGTTTTGGCACCCACGACTGTAGGGCTCCTTATGAATGCACGGAGACAAGGGGCGCGACTCATGCGCGGACCCCGGAACAGAGCGACAGTCTATAGGGCGCCCATGCGCGCTGATGTCAGGGCACACTACAGGCGGAATCGGGGTCTGCATGGTCCTGGGAGAGTGGTGCTGCGAGGGAGAAATGCATTGACCAGAGAGGTAAGTATCAGTACTGCCCAACTGGTATTTTACTGGGTTCTGGACTTCTCCACTATTTTACACAAGTGTGTTCCAGTCTTTTCATATATCAGTACTGTCCAACTGGTATTTTACTGGGTTCTGCACTTCTCCATTATTTTACACAATTGTGTTCCAGTCTTTTCATATATCAGTACTGCCCAATTGGTATTTTACTGGGTTCTGGACTTCTCCACTATTTTACACAAGTGTGTTCCAGTCTTTTCATATATCAGTACTGCCCAATTGGCATTTTACTGGGTTCTGGACTTCTCCACTATTTTACACAGGTATGCTCCAGTGTTTTGGCACCCACGACTGTAGGGCTCCTTATGAATGCACGGAGACAAGGGGGCGCGACTCATGCGCGGACCCCGGAACAGCGCGACAGTCTATAGGGCGCCCATGCGCGCTGATGTCAGGGCACACTACAGGCGGAATCGGGGTCTGCATGGTCCTGGGAGAGTGGTGCTGCGAGGGAGAAATGGATTGACCAGAGAAGTAAGTATCAGTACTGCCCAACTGGTATATTACTGGGTTCTGGACTTCTCCACTATTTTACCCAAGTTTGTTCCAGTCTTTTCATACAGTATATCAGTACTGCCCAACTGGTATTTTATTGGGTTCTGGACTTCTCCACTATTTTACACACGTGTGTTCCAGTCTTTTCATATATCGGTACTGTCCAACTGGTATTTTACTGGGTTCTGGACTTCTCCACTATTTTACACAATTGTGTTCCAGTCTTTTCATATATCAGTACTGCCCAATTGGTATTTTACTGGGTTATGGACTTCTCCATTATTTTACAAAAGTGTGTTCCAGTCTTTTCATATAACAGTACTGTCCAACTAGTATTTTATTGGGTTCTGGACTCATCCTTTATTTTACACAATTGTGTTCCACTCTTTTCATATATCAGTACTGCCTAACTGGAATTTTACTGGGTTCTGGACTCATCCTTTATTTTACACAATTGTGTTCCAGACTTTTCATATATACTGTATGTACTGCCGAACTGGTATTTTACTGGGTTCTGGACTTCGCCACTATTTTACACAGGTATGCTCCAGTGTTTTGGCACCCACGACTATAGGGCTCCTTAGGAATGCACAGAGACAAAGGGGCGCTGACTCATGCGCGGACCCCGGAAAAGCGCCACAGTCTATAGGGCGCCCATGAGCGCTGATATCAGGGCACTCTACAGGCGGAATCGGGGGCTGCATGGTCCTGGGAGAGTGGTGCTGCGAGGGAGAAATGCATTGACCAGAGAAGGTAAGTATCAGTACTGCCCAACTGGTATTTTACTGGGTTCTGGACTTCTCCACTATTTTACCCAAGTGTGTTCCAGTCTTTTCATATATCAGTACTGCCCAACTGGTATTTTACTTGATTCTGGACTTCTCCACTATTTTACCCAAGTTTGTTCCAGTCTTTTCATATATCAGTACTGCCCAACTGGTATTTTATTGGGTTCTGGACTTCTCCACTATTTTACACAAGTGTGTTCCAGTCTTTTCATGTATCAGTACTGCCCAACTGGTATTTTACTGAGTTCTGGACTTCTCCACTATTTTCCACAAGTGTGTTCCAGTCTTTTCATATATCAGTACTGCCCAACTGGTATTTTATTGGGTTCTGGACTTCTCCACTATTTTACACAAGTGTGTTCCAGTCTTTTCATGTATCAGTACTGTCCAACTGGTATTTTATTGGGTTCTGGACTTCTCCACTATTTTACACAAGTATGTTCCAGTCTTTTCATATATCAGTACTGCCCAACTGGTATTTTACTGGATTCTGGACTTCACTATTTTAGACAAGTGTCTTCAAGTTGTTTTTATATATCAGTACTGCCCAACTGGTATTCTACTGGATTATGGACTTCTCCATTATTTTACAAAAGTGTGTTCCAGTCTTTTCATATATCAGTACTGTCCAACTGGTATTTTACTGGGTTCTGGACTTCTCCACTATTTTACACAAGTGTGTTCCAGTCTTTTCATATATCAGTACTGCCCAATTGGTATTTTACTGGGTTATGGACGTCTCCACTATTTTACACAAGTGTGTTCCAGTCTTTTCATATATCAGTACTGCCCAACTGGTATTTTACTGGGTTCTGGACTTCTCCACTATTTTACACAAGTGTGTTCCAGTCTTTTCATATATCAGTACTGTCCAACTGGTATTTTACTGGGTTCTGCACTTCTCCACTATTTTACACAATTGTGTTCCAGTCTTTTCATATATCAGTACTGCCCAATTGGTATTTTACTGGGTTCTGCACTTCTCCACTATTTTACACAAGTATGTTCCAGTCTTTTCATATATCAGTACTGCCCAACTGGTATTTTACTGGGTTCTGGACTTCTCCACTATTTTACACAAGTGTGTTCCAGTCTTTTCATATATCAGTACTGCCCAATTGGTATTTTACTGGGTTCTGGACTTCTCCACTATTTTACACAAGTGTGTTCCAGTCTTTTCATATATCAGTACTGCCCAATTGGTATTTTACTGGGTTCTGGACTTCTCCACTATTTTACACAAGTATGTTCCAGTCTTTTCATATATCAGTACTGCCCAACTGGTATTTTACTGGATTCTGGACTTCACTATTTTAGACAAGTGTCTTCCAGTTTTTTTTATATATCAGTACTGCCCAACTGGTATTCTACTGGATTATGGACGTCTTCACTATTTTACACAAGTGTGTTCCAGTCTTTTCATATATTAGTACTACCCAATTCGTATTTTACTGGGTTATGGACTTCTCCATTATTTTACAAAAGTGTGTTCCAGTCTTTTCATATATCAGTACTGTCCAACTGGTATTTTACTGGGTTCTGGACTTCTCCACTATTTTACACAAGTGTGTTCCAGTCTTTTCATATATCAGTACTGCCCAATTGGTATTTTACTGGGTTATGGACGTCTCCACTATTTTACACAAGTGTGTTCCAGTCTTTTCATATATCAGTACTGCCCAACTGGTATTTTACTGGGTTCTGGACTTCTCCACTATTTTACACAAGTGTGTTCCAGTCTTTTCATATATCAGTACTGTCCAACTGGTATTTTACTGGGTTCTGCACTTCTCCACTATTTTACACAAGTATGTTCCAGTCTTTTCATATATCAGTACTGCCCAACTGGTATTTTACTGGGTTCTGGACTTCTCCACTATTTTACACAAGTGTGTTCCAGTCTTTTCATATATCAGTACTGCCCAATTGGTATTTTACTGGGTTCTGGACTTGTCCACTATTTTACACAAGTGTGTTCCAGTCTTTTCATATATCAGTACTGCCCAATTGGTATTTTACTGGGTTCTGGACTTCTCCACTATTTTACACAAGTATGTTCCAGTCTTTTCATATATCAGTACTGCCCAACTGGTATTTTACTGGATTCTGGACTTCACTATTTTAGACAAGTGTCTTCCAGTTTTTTTTATATATCAGTACTGCCCAACTGGTATTCAACTGGATTATGGACGTCTTCACTATTTTACTCAAGTGTGTTCCAGTCTTTTCATATATTAGTACTACCCAATTCGTATTTTACTGGGTTATGGTCTTCTCCATTATTTTACAAAAGTGTGTTCCAGTCTTTTCATATATCAGTACTGTCCAACTGGTATTTTACTGGGTTCTGGACTTCTCCACTATTTTACACAAGTGTGTTCCAGTCTTTTCATATATCAGTACTGCCCAATTGGTATTTTACTGGGTTATGGACGTCTCCACTATTTTACACAAGTGTGTTCCAGTCTTTTCATATATCAGTACTGCCCAACTGGTATTTTACTGGGTTCTGGACTTCTCCACTATTTTACACAAGTGTGTTCCAGTCTTTTCATATATCAGTACTGTCCAACTGGTATTTTACTGGGTTCTGCACTTCTCCACTATTTTACACAATTGTGTTCCAGTCTTTTCATATATCAGTACTGCCCAATTGGTATTTTACTGGGTTCTGGACTTCTCCACTATTTTACACAAGTGTGTTCCAGTCTTTTCATATATCAGTACTGCCCAATTGGTATTTTACTGGGTTCTGGACTTCTCCACTATTTTACACAGGTATGCTCCAGTGTTTTGGCACCCACGACTGTAGGGCTCCTTATGAATGCACGGAGACAAGGGGCGCGACTCATGCGCGGACCCCGAAAGAGAGCGACAGTCTATAGGGCGCCCATGCGCGCTGATGTCAGGGCACACTACAGGCGGAATCGGGGTCTGCATGGTCCTGGGAGAGTGGTGCTGCGAGGGAGAAATGCATTGACCAGAGAGGTAAGTATCAGTACTGCCCAACTGGTATTTTACTGGGTTCTGGACTTCTCCACTATTTTACACAAGTGTGTTCCAGTCTTTTCATATATCAGTACTGTCCAACTGGTATTTTACTGGGTTCTGCACTTCTCCATTATTTTACACAATTGTGTTCCAGTCTTTTCATATATCAGTACTGCCCAATTGGTATTTTACTGGGTTCTGGACTTCTCCACTATTTTACACAAGTGTGTTCCAGTCTTTTCATATATCAGTACTGCCCAATTGGCATTTTACTGGGTTCTGGACTTCTCCACTATTTTACACAGGTATGCTCCAGTGTTTTGGCACCCACGACTGTAGGGCTCCTTATGAATGCACGGAGACAAGGGGGCGCGACTCATGCGCGGACCCCGGAACAGCGCGACAGTCTATAGGGCGCCCATGCGCGCTGATGTCAGGGCACACTACAGGCGGAATCGGGGTCTGCATGGTCCTGGGAGAGTGGTGCTGCGAGGGAGAAATGGATTGACCAGAGAAGTAAGTATCAGTACTGCCCAACTGGTATATTACTGGGTTCTGGACTTCTCCACTATTTTACCCAAGTTTGTTCCAGTCTTTTCATACAGTATATCAGTACTGCCCAACTGGTATTTTATTGGGTTCTGGACTTCTCCACTATTTTACACACGTGTGTTCCAGTCTTTTCATATATCGGTACTGTCCAACTGGTATTTTACTGGGTTCTGGACTTCTCCACTATTTTACACAATTGTGTTCCAGTCTTTTCATATATCAGTACTGCCCAATTGGTATTTTACTGGGTTATGGACTTCTCCATTATTTTACAAAAGTGTGTTCCAGTCTTTTCATATAACAGTACTGTCCAACTAGTATTTTATTGGGTTCTGGACTCATCCTTTATTTTACACAATTGTGTTCCACTCTTTTCATATATCAGTACTGCCTAACTGGAATTTTACTGGGTTCTGGACTCATCCTTTATTTTACACAATTGTGTTCCAGACTTTTCATATATACTGTATGTACTGCCGAACTGGTATTTTACTGGGTTCTGGACTTCGCCACTATTTTACACAGGTATGCTCCAGTGTTTTGGCACCCACGACTATAGGGCTCCTTAGGAATGCACAGAGACAAAGGGGCGCTGACTCATGCGCGGACCCCGGAAAAGCGCCACAGTCTATAGGGCGCCCATGAGCGCTGATATCAGGGCACTCTACAGGCGGAATCGGGGGCTGCATGGTCCTGGGAGAGTGGTGCTGCGAGGGAGAAATGCATTGACCAGAGAAGGTAAGTATCAGTACTGCCCAACTGGTATTTTACTGGGTTCTGGACTTCTCCACTATTTTACCCAAGTGTGTTCCAGTCTTTTCATATATCAGTACTGCCCAACTGGTATTTTACTTGATTCTGGACTTCTCCACTATTTTACCCAAGTTTGTTCCAGTCTTTTCATATATCAGTACTGCCCAACTGGTATTTTATTGGGTTCTGGACTTCTCCACTATTTTACACAAGTGTGTTCCAGTCTTTTCATATATCAGTACTGTCCAACTGGTATTTTACTGGGTTCTGCACTTCTCCACTATTTTACACAATTGTGTTCCAGTCTTTTCATATATCAGTACTGCCCAATTGGTATTTTACTGGGTTCTGGACTTCTCCACTATTTTACACAAGTGTGTTCCAGTCTTTTCATATATCAGTACTGCCCATTTGGTATTTTACTGGGTTCTGGACTTCTCCACTATTTTACACAGGTATGCTCCAGTGTTTTGGCACCCACGACTGTAGGGCTCCTTATGAATGCACGGAGACAAGGGGCGCGACTCATGCGCGGACCCCGGAACAGAGCGACAGTCTATAGGGCGCCCATGCGCGCTGATGTCAGGGCACACTACAGGCGGAATCGGGGTCTGCATGGTCCTGGGAGAGTGGTGCTGCGAGGGAGAAATGCATTGACCAGAGAGGTAAGTATCAGTACTGCCCAACTGGTATTTTACTGGGTTCTGGACTTCTCCACTATTTTACACAAGTGTGTTCCAGTCTTTTCATATATCAGTACTGTCCAACTGGTATTTTACTGGGTTCTGCACTTCTCCATTATTTTACACAATTGTGTTCCAGTCTTTTCATATATCAGTACTGCCCAATTGGTATTTTACTGGGTTCTGGACTTCTCCACTATTTTACACAAGTGTGTTCCAGTCTTTTCATATATCAGTACTGTCCAATTGGCATTTTACTGGGTTCTGGACTTCTCCACTATTTTACACAGGTATGCTCCAGTGTTTTGGCACCCACGACTGTAGGGCTCCTTATGAATGCACGGAGACAAGGGGGCGCGACTCATGCGCGGACCCCGGAACAGCGCGACAGTCTATAGGGCGCCCATGCGCGCTGATGTCAGGGCACACTACAGGCGGAATCGGGGTCTGCATGGTCCTGGGAGAGTGGTGCTGCGAGGGAGAAATGGATTGACCAGAGAAGTAAGTATCAGTACTGCCCAACTGGTATATTACTGGGTTCTGGACTTCTCCACTATTTTACCCAAGTTTGTTCCAGTCTTTTCATACAGTATATCAGTACTGCCCAACTGGTATTTTATTGGGTTCTGGACTTCTCCACTATTTTACACACGTGTGTTCCAGTCTTTTCATATATCGGTACTGTCCAACTGGTATTTTACTGGGTTCTGGACTTCTCCACTATTTTACACAATTGTGTTCCAGTCTTTTCATATATCAGTACTGCCCAATTGGTATTTTACTGGGTTATGGACTTCTCCATTATTTTACAAAAGTGTGTTCCAGTCTTTTCATATAACAGTACTGTCCAACTAGTATTTTATTGGGTTCTGGACTCATCCTTTATTTTACACAATTGTGTTCCACTCTTTTCATATATCAGTACTGCCTAACTGGAATTTTACTGGGTTCTGGACTTCTCCACTATTTTACACAATTGTGTCCAGACTTTTCATATATACTGTATGTACTGCCGAACTGGTATCTTACTGGGTTCTGGACTTCGCCACTATTTTACACAGGTATGCTCCAGTGTTTTGGCACCCACGACTATAGGGCTCCTTAGGAATGCACAGAGACAAAGGGGCGCTGACTCATGCGCGGACCCCGGAAAAGCGCCACAGTCTATAGGGCGCCCATGAGCGCTGATATCAGGGCACTCTACAGGCGGAATCGGGGGCTGCATGGTCCTGGGAGAGTGGTGCTGCGAGGGAGAAATGCATTGACCAGAGAAGGTAAGTATCAGTACTGCCCAACTGGTATTTTACTGGGTTCTGGACTTCTCCACTATTTTACCCAAGTGTGTTCCAGTCTTTTCATATATCAGTACTGCCCAACTGGTATTTTACTTGATTCTGGACTTCTCCACTATTTTACCCAAGTTTGTTCCAGTCTTTTCATATATCAGTACTGCCCAACTGGTATTTTATTGGGTTCTGGACTTCTCCACTATTTTACACAAGTGTGTTCCAGTCTTTTCATGTATCAGTACTGCCCAACTGGTATTTTACTGAGTTCTGGACTTCTCCACTATATTCCACAAGTGTGTTCCAGTCTTTTCATATATCAGTACTGCCCAACTGGTATTTTATTGGGTTCTGGACTTCTCCACTATTTTACACAAGTGTGTTCCAGTCTTTTCATGTATCAGTACTGTCCAACTGGTATTTTATTGGGTTCTGGACTTCTCCACTATTTTACACAAGCATGTTCCAGTCTTTTCATATATCAGTACTGCCCAACTGGTATTTTACTGGATTCTGGACTTCACTATTTTAGACAAGTGTCTTCAAGTTGTTTTTATATATCAGTACTGCCCAACTGGTATTCTACTGGATTATGGACTTCTCCATTATTTTACAAAAGTGTGTTCCAGTCTTTTCATATATCAGTACTGTCCAACTGGTATTTTACTGGGTTCTGGACTTCTCCACTATTTTACACAAGTGTGTTCCAGTCTTTTCATATATCAGTACTGCCCAATTGGTATTTTACTGGGTTATGGACGTCTCCACTATTTTACACAAGTGTGTTCCAGTCTTTTCATATATCAGTACTGCCCAACTGGTATTTTACTGGGTTCTGGACTTCTCCACTATTTTACACAAGTGTGTTCCAGTCTTTTCATATATCAGTACTGTCCAACTGGTATTTTACTGGGTTCTGCACTTCTCCACTATTTTACACAATTGTGTTCCAGTCTTTTCATATATCAGTACTGCCCAATTGGTATTTTACTGGGTTCTGGACTTCTCCACTATTTTACACAAGTGTGTTCCAGTCTTTTCATATATCAGTACTGCCCAATTGGTATTTTACTGGGTTCTGGACTTCTCCACTATTTTACACAAGTATGTTCCAGTCTTTTCATATATCAGTACTGCCCAACTGGTATTTTACTGGGTTCTGGACTTCTCCACTATTTTACACAAGTGTGTTCCAGTCTTTTCATATATCAGTACTGCCCAATTGGTATTTTACTGGGTTATGGACGTCTCCACTATTTTACACAAGTGTGTTCCAGTCTTTTCATATATCAGTACTGCCCAACTGGTATTTTACTGGGTTCTGCACTTCTCCACTATTTTACACAGGTATGCTCCAGTGTTTTGGCACCCACGACTGTAGGGCTCCTTATGAATGCACGGAGACAAGGGGCGCGACTCATGCGCGGCCCCTGGAACAGCGCGACAGTCTATAGGGCGCCCATGCGCGCTGATGTCAGGGCACACTACAGGCGGAATCGGGGTCTGCATGGTCCTGGGAGAGTGGTGCTGCGAGGGAGAAATGCATTGACCAGAGAGGTAAGTATCAGTACTGCCCAACTGGTATTTTACTGGGTTCTGTACTTCTCCACTATTTTACCCAAGTTTGTTACAGTCTTTTCATACAGTATATCAGTACTGCCCAACTGGTATTTTATTGGGTTCTGGACTTCTCCACTATTTTACACACGTGTATTCCAGTCTTTTCATATATCAGTACTGTCCAACTGGTATTTTACTGGGTTCTGGACTTCTCCACTATTTTACACAAGTGTGTTCCAGTCTTTTTATATATCAGTACTGCCCAATTGGTATTTTATTGGGTTCTGGACATCTCCACTATTTTACACAAGTGTGTTCCAGTCTTTTTATATATCAGTACTGCCCAATTGGTATTTTACTGGGTTCTGGACTTCTCCACTATTTTACACAAGTGTGTTCCAGTCTTTTCATATATCAGTACTGCCCAATTGGTATTTTACTGGGTTATGGACTTCTCCATTATTTTACAAAAGTGTGTTCCAGTCTTTTCATATAACAGTACTGTCCAACTAGTATTTTATTGGGTTCTGGACTCATCCTTTATTTTACACAATTGTGTTCCACTCTTTTCATATATCAGTACTGCCTAACTGGAATTTTACTGGGTTCTGGACTCATCCTTTATTTTACACAATTGTGTTCCAGACTTTTCATATATACTGTATGTACTGCCCAACTGGTATTTTACTGGGTTCTGGACTTCGCCACTATTTTACACAGGTATGCTCCAGTGTTTTGGCACCCACGACTGTAGGGCTCCTTAGGAATGCACAGAGACAAAGGGGCGCTGACTCATGCGCGGACCCCGGAACAGCGCGACAGTCTATAGGGCGCCCATGAGCGCTGATGTCAGGGCACACTAGAGGCAGAATCGGGGTCTGCATGGTCCTGGGAGAGTGGTGCTGCGAGGGAGAAATGCATTGACCAGAGAAGGTAAGTATCAGTACTGCCCAACTGGTATTTTACTGGGTTCTGGACTTCTCCACTATTTTACCCAAGTGTGTTCCAGTCTTTTCATATATCAGTACTGCCCAACTGGTATTTTACTTGATTCTGGACTTCTCCACTATTTTACCCAAGTTTGTTCCAGTCTTTTCATATATCAGTACTGCCCAACTGGTATTTTATTGGGTTCTGGACTTCTCCACTATTTTACACAAGTGTGTTCCAGTCTTTTCATGTATCAGTACTGCCCAACTGGTATTTTACTGGGTTCTGGACTTCTCCACTATTTTCCACAAGTGTGTTCCAGTCTTTTCATATATCAGTACTGCCCAATTGGTATTTTTACTGGGTTATGGACTTCTCCATTATTTTACAAAAGTGTGTTCCAGTCTTTTCACATATCAGTACTGTCCAACTGGTATTTTATTGGGTTCTAGACTTCTCCACTATTTTACACAAGTATGTTCCAGTCTTTTCATATATCAGTACTGCCCAACTGGTATTTTACTGGATTTTGGACTTCTCCACTATTTTAGACAAGTGTCTTCCAGTTTTTTTATATATCAGTACTGCCCAACTGGTATTCTACTGGATTATGGACGTCCTCACTATTTTACACAAGTGTGTTCCAGTCTTTTCATATATTAGTACTACCCAATTCGTATTTTACTGGGTTATGGACTTCTCCATTATTTTACAAAAGTGTGTTCCAGTCTTTTCATATATCAGTACTGTCCAACTGGTATTTTACTGGGTTCTGGATTTCTCCACTATTTTACACAAGTGTGTTCCAGTCTTTTCATATATCAGTACTGCCCAATTGGTATTTTACTGGGTTATGGACGTCTCCACTATTTTACACAAGTGTGTTCCAGTCTTTTCATATATCAGTACTGCCCAACTGGTATTTTACTGGGTTCTGGACTTCTCCACTATTTTACACAAGTGTGTTCCAGTCTTTTCATATATCAGTACTGTCCAACTGGTATTTTACTGGGTTCTGCACTTCTCCACTATTTTACACAATTGTGTTCCAGTCTTTTCATATATCAGTACTGCCCAATTGGTATTTTACTGGGTTCTGGACTTCTCCACTATTTTACACAAGTGTGTTCCAGTCTTTTCATATATCAGTACTGCCCAATTGGTATTTTACTGGGTTCTGGACTTCTCCACTATTTTACACAGGTATGCTCCAGTGTTTTGGCACCCACGACTGTAGGGCTCCTTATGAATGCACGGAGACAAGGGGCGCGACTCATGCGCGGACCCCGGAACAGCGCGACAGTCTATAGGGCGCCCATGCGCGCTGATGTCAGGGCACACTACAGGCGGAATCGGGGTCTGCATGGTCCTGGGAGAGTGGTGCTGCGAGGGAGAAATGCATTGACCAGAGAGGTAAGTATCAGTACTGCCCAACTGGTATTTTACTGGGTTCTGTACTTCTCCACTATTTTACCCAAGTTTGTTCCAGTCTTTTCATACATTATATCAGTACTGCCCAACTGGTATTTTATTGGGTTCTGGACTTCTCCACTATTTTACACACGTGTGTTCCAGTCTTTTCATATATCAGTACTGTCCAACTGGTATTTTACTGGGTTCTGGACTTCTCCACTTTTTTACCCAAGTTTGTTCCAGTCTTTTCATACATTATATCAGTACTGCCCAACTGGTATTTTATTGGGTTCTGGACTTCTCCACTATTTTACACACGTGTGTTCCAGTCTTTTCATATATCAGTACTGTCCAACTGGTATTTTACTGGGTTCTGGACTTCTCCACTATTTTACACAATTGTGTTCCAGTCTTTTCATATATCAGTACTGTCCAACTGGTATTTTACTGGGTTCTGGATTTAGCCACTATTTTACACAAGTATGTGTCAAAGTCTTCATATATCAGTGCTGTCCAACTGGTATTTTTCTGGGTTCTGGACTTATCCACTATTTTACACAAGTGTGTTCCAGTCTTTTCATATATCAGTCCTGTCTAACTGGTAATTTTATATATATAATTTTTAGATATACATTGTCTACAAATATGTTAAATCTGCTCTGAGCAAATCATAGACTGGCACCCACACCATAGAAATTGGCAGTGCCATAATATATAATCATGTTTATTTTAATAATTGTATTTTATTGCAGAGGAGTGTCCACTTTATGACAAAACTGCCATATCTGCACTAAATTCTGCGGAAATATGAAAAGGTGCTTTAATCTCTTAACACATTAAAGTCACATCTTCAGAATGTATCTTATTTTTGATAGTTACAGTAGATTTTACAGTTATAATACTTTGTATTTTTTATTTAAATGTTATTTTACTTACACTTAATCGTTTCAGCTGCCACTTGTAACTACAATGTGTGTGACAGTTATTGTAATATGTTGTATTTTTATACTTTTGATTAATAGTTTCAGCCTCACCAACTGCAATGTGACATCTTTAAGTATGTTGCTTTTTAAAATCTGTACTGAATAGTTTCAGATTCACCAAATAACTATACATTGAAATTTCTTGTACTGTATTAATATATTTATACTTTTAATTATTTTTTTATTAGAGAATTGTTAACTTTACATCAGAACAGCCATATTCACACTCAATGGGTCATAATTGTCATTGAACATGACTCAATGTACTTGGTTTATATTTTAAACACAATTATGTATATTAATTATCAGAATATTATTTTATCATAAATTATATACATTTCTTGTATTATGTTGTATTTATATTTTTGACTAATAGTTTCAGATTCAACAAATAACTACTAAGTGAAATTTCTTGAAGTGTGTTACATATTTATTTATACTTTTACTTATTCTTTATTATAGATAACTATTAACTTTACGTCAGAACAGTCATATCCACACTAAATACCTCATAACTTTCCGTGAAAACATGACTCAATTGAGGTACTTGATTTATATGCTAAACGCAATTATGTCTACTAATTTCCAGAATGTTTTTTTAAATGACATAAAGTTATATTTTGGAGTTGAAGCACTTTTCTGGGTTATTTTCTTGTATTTTACTTAGTAATGATTAGTTTTCGTGAGGTGACTAAAAGTGACATTTCCTGTGCTTAGCAGTGAGTGTGTGAGCAGTGTCCGGGGCGCGCTTTATATAGGGGTGACGTGTCGCACAACGCAGCGCCAGGTATCCTTCTCCCCGTATTCCTCCGCGCCCCCGCTCTTTACAGACTCTATCGCGTTGGGGACATTATGGTTCTCCAGGGGTCCTCGCGCGCCTTTCTTTTAAATCCCCTATAACGGCCCCCGCCTGAGGTCCCCCCTGCTCGGGCGCCGCTTGATGACGCGCTGTCTCCTCCTCCCTCTCCTTGCCCTGGGCTCGCAGTTTCAGGCTGGCTGGCGGGGCGTTGCGCACGGTGAGAGCGCGTCGTTCGGTGGCTGTCTGGGGTACGCTCTGAGGTGAATCATGTACCGGAGGTTGATATTGGATCCTGAGGTAACTATAAATCCCGCCATATTATAACATAACCATGTATAAAGCACTTAAAGCCGGGAAACTGTGCTTCCTGCGCCTGATGCGCCTGAGCGCGCTTGGCCTCCTCACTCCAGTGCTGCCCAGACCCCCTAATACTATCATAGCTCCCCTCCACTGTCTTCTATATCCCTGTCAGATCATCCATCTCCTCTCACCAGCCGCCATGCCCCAGCTCAGCGCCATTCTCCTGTATAATGGCACCACTTGGGTTCCCCGCAGCCAGTGCCACCTCTTTCATGGCGGGGAAATCCGCCTATAAAACCAGATAAAGCCCTGGTTTCCGCTTATACTAAGTCCTTGTCCCCTCCAGTATATAATATAGAGTTATACACGATTATGGAGGAGTTTTAGGTGTCCAGGACGCAATAATCCCGCTCATGCTGTGTGCGCAATGGCGAGGGCGGCTGGGAGCGCATGATCAGGCTCCTTGTGCGCAGCCACTGGTTATACTGGAGGTGCATGATCAGGCTCATTGTGCACAGCCACTGCTTCCACTTGTTATACTGGAGGTGCATGGGAACCCTAGCACAGCCACTGCACCCATAGTCTATACTGGAGGTGCATGATCAGGCTCCTTGTGCACAGCCACTGCATCCACTGGTTATACTGGCGGTGCATGGAAACCCTAGCACAGACGCTGCACCCATAGTCTATACTGGAGATGCATGGGGAAAAGCAGCAGAGGCCAGGCATCCATACCCTATACTGAAGGTCCATGGTCATGCTACTTGTGCACAGCCACTGCATCCAATAGTTATACTGGAGGTGCATGGGAACAGCATCTCTGGCACTGGAGAACCCTGGCCATGGATTTGGATATAGATAAGCACCTTGTTATCATGTAATATAGGGCTTCATAAATGCAACTTTTTTAGGATTCGTGCAAAAAAACTTTGTTGACTCCTAAAGTTTCAAATCATTTTTATCAACTCCTGATATTTGATAAGAAACATAAATGGGCAGGTGCAACCTGTTGATAACCTTGTAGAAGGATTGGGCAGACTTTCTAGTAATTAATGGGATATCTAATTTTCTCTGATTTTTATTTTTCTAATCTAACACATACTGCTTATATCACAAACACACATTACATTTTTACTAAATTCTTTACACACACAGTTTTTTATTTCATTAAATAACATTGGTTTCCACACCCCTAGAGCTGGCACATGCCACTAGAAATGCTGCATTCAGGTACATTTATTCAAGACAATAGCAGCAAAGTTCAGAAATTTGCAAAGTAATGTCTGAGCTCCTCCTTTCCAGGGGAAAAAACAAGATTACGAATCTCATGATGCCTTTCTGCACAAAAATACTTCACAGACTGAAACAATGTTACATCTGCCTGTGATTGGCTAAAAATAATTTTTAACTTTATGCACATTTTAGCAGGGATTTTCAGAGTTGTTAACTCTCAATCAATTAATTGCAAACTTTAGGATACGTGTTTATTAATGTTTGTTTTGAGATCTATGCTAAGGAAAAGATTATTTTTGGGTAAAAAAAATCCCAAAACTCACTCTAAACTGAACCCATAATTTCTTGATGACAGTGTTTCACAAACTGTGATCCTTGAGCTCCATTTAAATGGTCCAGCCTACAAGTGACTTTACAAAAAAAATAATTAATAAATAAAATACATAATCCATACAGAAGTAGATATGGGTTATTTTATGGTTTATAATTGGTAAAAATTTACTGCACACAAAGAAGGGGATGGCAGATATGGATACATAAGACTATTAAAGCAATGAAAATGAGCTCAAGAGGCAGTGGCTTTTAAATGTGCCTGGCGTTCTGTGATCTATAAGGTCGTGCATAGTTGGACACGACTAAACACCAAGGGCCTCATTCTATTAGCGGCCGTAAATCGTCCGTAAGGCTGCGATTCCTTGCGGGGGTTCAGTTAACTCGCAATTCTATTATACGGCCCCGCAAGGATCTCCTTTTACGGCCGGCCGCATATCTTGGAACCGGCCGTAAGCTGTGAAATATAAAAACTCAAAAATAAATTCAAGCCTGCACTGTACAGCTCTGTAAATGCTAGGGATCATATTGGGGGACATGAGGATTAAAAGTAACCCACTCTCAAGCTTGCACATCTGCCCAAACCCGAGTTCAAATTAACTGTTTATTTTCCGGCTGCGGCGTGGGCGGGTCTGAGGTGCTCCAAGCACTCTGGACTTTTTACATGGATATTTTACGGATATTAAAAATCAAATATTTTACGGATTTGAGTATAGGATAATTATGTGCTATTTTTTCTAACACCTAAAATCCCTTTATATTCTTCTCAAAGTGCAGGATGGCTTTATTTGAGCTATTTTATGTGCTTAATTGGTGCTAGCGGGACCTCTTTCCTGCAAGTAAGCAGCGGCTCGCTTTTAGCCTTGCAGAGAGGTTTCCCGGAGCAATTGAATTGCAAATAGGAATTTCTTACGGCCGAAACTCTTGCGGACGTTTTAGATCAAAGGATTTCCTCTGGCGCGAGCGGCCGCAAGAGATAGCAAGGCACCGGCCGCAAGCCTGCCGGAGCCTCCGGCCGTAAGGGAATAGAATAGCCGAATAGCTTGCGGCCGGTCCTTGCGGCCCCGCAACGGCTGCGGCCGCTAATAGAATGAGGCCCCAAGTGCAGAGACCGTTCGAATAATACACAGTTCATTATGCTTTCCAAGAGGCAGACAAAAAACAATAGGTTATCTGTGAAGACTCTGCATTAATAAAGTAGTTCGCCATTACTTTAGTCATCTAAGTAAATAATTATTGCATTTTAAAAGTCATATGTTCAGTTATTACAAAGACCATTCAGAAAAAAAGAATTAACCTCTTTTAACAGTTGCCAAAATAGGAATCCTTCAATAGGGGAGGAAATGTGCAAATTCAAATCCCTAAGATTCAAGGCTCACTTTATAGGTCTACTATTATACTCAGTGACTTTGCAGTTTGCCATAGTCTAGTAAAATAATAAACCACTTAAAAGGATGTTCAGTTATTTGAAACACTTGTCAAAGTCCTACTTGTAAAATAGTCTTTTTTATAAAAACAAAAAGCCCCCCCCCCCCCCCCCCCCCTTTTTTTTGTGTGCTCATTATTCGTGTATTAGATGCATTCTTGGCCCAGCATAACTCAAGTCTTGGTGCTAGGCTGAATGGAATTTTTTATTGAATGATCACTTTATTGCATATTTCATAAAGTTTTATTTAAAATGTGCAGTAAAATCAGTAATTGCAGACATTTTTTTTATATTTCAAAGTAGCTTTTACAACTTGCACTTGAATTTTAGCATTGTAGAAATGCTTCCTATACCCTTATTTGTTGTTCAGGGATATGAAGGATCTGCCCAGGACAATCTCCTGATTGAAGTCTTTACTTGGCTCCTTAATTACTATTTAATGAGAAACGGCACAATACACTAAACTGGACAAAGAAAAAAAATCAAATGTTGGTGCTACCGAGATATTGATATTAGAATAATAAACAGAACTAGAAATATCTTCTAATTGGTGCACTCACATGTCTATAGTACATTTAAAATATAACCTTTATTATGAATTAAAGTAAAAAGGTCCCTTGGATATGCCCTTTACCTTAAGAGTGGACTAAATATTGAAACCTTCACCTGCTATCGCCTGAACTAAGTTGTTAATTCATGGGTTTAGTGTATAGTAGTGACCAAGTTATAGGTATAACATTGTGACTTACTCAACTAAGGGTCTCCGAAAACCCCCCAAAAATATTATCTAAATTGCCTTGGGGGGGGGGGGGGGGAAATGTTCCCCTCTTACACGTTCTGCACAGCTCACTGCTCCAGAGGGGGGAGGGGGTATATCAAAAGGACTTTTTTTTACTTTTTAATTCATATAAAAGGTTATATTTATTGTAATTCTAGTTCTCGATTTGTTTTGCAGACTCCTATGCAGAATACCTATACGTCCTAGACAAATAATAGTGCGTAGAAAGAAGAGCATTGCTCGGGCTTTTACAATTCAAACACCAGCTTATGAATTACATAAATGAGTCTATAATATAAACACTACAATGGCATTTAAGAGGGACCCAACATTCAGCAGTATAGCTCTACCTCATCAAATTGAGCACTCAAAATCGAGTGACTTAAAAAAAATGAAATAAGTTATTCCTTCACCTGTCTGCCTCACTGCAGCCAGTGTGCATACATGTTCCTCACGTAAAAAAAAATCCAAGTATCCTGCAAATAGAAACTGGTACTCTTTGTTGAAACCAAAATATGTAATCTCATTAATTTGGGTTCTTTAGACATAGACAAATATATGAACATTTGGAAAGAGCTTGTAATTTGTTGTCCATTCATGATGGAATTTACCTATAACCTCCCTGCAGTGCAGAGCCTGGCATAATGTCAGGTTCAATCAAGAGTTTGTGTGGCATAAAAGCTATCATGGCAGCATAGGTGAATGGTGCACTCTGCTGTGGTGTCTGTCGGCCACCCTGGACTATATAATAAATAATTATATAAATTATTATATAATAAATAAAATTCCAAATTATGACACTGGTACATCATAATCAAGATGGGTGGGCAGCAAGCTGTGAAACTCCATATTTCTATTTCTAGAGCAACCACCACTTGTCTGCTGGCTACTGTGCTAAAAATTGCAATCTTATGTTTCACAGCTGCTATTCAGTCTCACAAACTGGCACACAGAGTACTGCACTACAGGGATGGAAGGAGGGACTGGAGCATTCAAAGGGAAATAAAAAAAAAAAAAAAAATATATATATATATATATATATATATATATATATATATATATATATATATATATATATATATATATATATATAACATTTTGTGTTATATAATTTGGTATATATGACTTTCATTATGCATTGTGCAACCTGCAAGTTAAAGGCCCATGACCCATATGAAATAAACAAATAAGTAAAATGGAAGAGCACCATTATAGAAGACCATATCCTAACTTCATTCAGATGGCTAGTAGAAGGATGGCTAGTAGAGTTTTCACAAAATATTTTAATAAAAATGCATGAACATACAGGAGTTTCTAATGACTATATTGTGTTTATTTCTGCAGCTTGTCCTCCATTATACTGCTTAACGTTTAAAAAAATAAAAAGCAAGCTCTCTGTAAAGGTTCCGATTAGTGTTAAAGATATTTATTTAAAATACACCCTTTTTGAAGATCTACACTTATGGCTACACTTATGCAGTTATGGCTGCTGTCTCATTTGGTGATCAACTTCCTGCAGTGACAAGATACTTTGAAGAGCAAGGAAGTTTCTGTCTGCTCAAGGGGAATGTCCAAGTCCTTTCAACAGAAGTTAATAGAGATCTCATTGGGTTATAAGGACATATCCTCTTGGAACACTGCAGTAAAAAAATGCATATTAAAGTTAATCATTTTCTTCATTATCAAGCTTTGTTCTCTAAAATACTTAGAAACACTTTGAGCCATTGTACCCTCACACAGAGAAAGGAGAGATGAAACCGGTTTGTCTAATGTACATTTATCTACATTTACACATGACTGGAAACCTATCGCTAAGCATCTCACCAACATTATGAGTATACATTTCCACATAGTTCAATTAAAAGTGTTTAAACGCACATTATTATGCATCTGGGTCCAGTCCCATGCCAACTCATGGGGGCAATTTTATAAAGATCTGACATCTCCAACGTTTCAGTAGGCATCACATTATGAGAGCAGTACATCTAAATTACGATGCTGTAACTAAATTTCTAAGTTTAAGTTCCTTAAAATTGATATAGAAATTAGTTCCACGTAACAAGCATTCTCCCTCTGAATAAATAGATTTATCCCGGGTTAATAAAGATAAGTTGAGGGGGAATAAGAGAAGAGCGTGCACAGTTGAAGACAAATTAATATTGAAAGACCTGTAGCAATGAAACCAATGCATTTTTAAATGTTTATGTCAAAATTTCCATTGTTTCCATTGGACATGTTCTTCTTTATTACTTCCCACTGACAATCTAAAATAATTGCTGTTAATTAAACCATTTTCCAGGAGGGTATACCTTGCAGTTAATTTATACATAAAATAAGTCTACTGGTATATCAATTTAAAAGGTTGATACATCAGAAGTCACATGTAAAACAAAGCTCCTAATCAATGAATAAATGAATCAGTAATGAGGGTAATTGTATAATGAATGCAAGGCCCCTCTGGTGGGAGGAACCTGAAATGAGTGACAGCCAAAGTTTAGCACATTCAAAACTTTTTCTTTTACTAGAGGATTTTTTTAATCGTGTCCTTGCAAATATCAATATTTCTATTGGTAATTTAAAATTATGCCATACGTGATACCTCCTCCATGACTCTTTCACTTAGAATTTTTGAATTAAAGCCAATTGCAATTATGCTTGTCCTTTTCATTTCTGGGGTTTTCAATTCACTTTAAGCCCCTCTGAACTATAGGTAAGCCCCCTGGAGTGATTGGACTCTAAAACAGAATAGGTAAAGACCTAGAGCCCAGTCAATTAAGTGGCTGTTACATCCATTTCTGTTATAAATTTAAAATATATCTCTAATGAAGCATTAAAATGATAGAAGCACAGTTTGCAAGAAATAGTTTCCCTCTTGGTGTGCAAACAGTATCTGCATCGTGTTAAGTGTATTGCTGGAAATGGCATGGAGCAATGTAGTCCTTAGTGCCAGTGGATGGTGCATCAATGCTTACCAATATTTGAAATCATGATTTCCAGACTTAAGATTCCTTGTATTTCATGTACTCTCCCCAACAAAACACACTTATTTTTAATACCCGCTATTTGAAATGCTTAAAAACATTTTAGTGTGCCAACTTAACAATGAAGGCACTAAAACAAAATATGCTGTGGGGTTTCAGCAGCAATGTTTATAGTGTGAAATGTGTTGTGGATCTCAGTTTGACAAGTCCTCTGTTTTGGACTCAATAGGTGAGACCTTTTTAATTTATTACTAGTTTATGCAGACTGCAGTTTGAGAACAAGCCAACACTGATCTGCTCATTCGGCTAAGCAAATCAGTTGAAGGAATCTACTTATTGTTTAACACTTAAGCTACATCCCTGAACTTTTTTTTTTTTTTTTTAAAGGGCTGATGATTTTTATATTTTAAAACCTTTAATGTTTTGAACTGTTTCTCTGTTGTTTTTACTGTACAATTTCAGTGCTTTTTGTGATCTGTTGTGTTGCAGCAAAGGTAGAAGGAACTTGGCTTTGCTAAGCTGTGATTTACAACTAAAGCTGTATTGGAAAAAACTGTTAATCTTCCTTTATTTGGTATTTATGTAAACTATACTTTTATCTTCCAGTCTATCGCAGCAAGCATAGTAATACTGGCTTTGTCTTAAAATAAACCATGGAAAAAAATAATATTACACTTCGGAAGACACACTATTTACGCAAGAAGGTATTCTAAAAATGTCATCTTTATTTGCATCCCTGCATGTTCCTGTTAAACAGCATGTGCATTTTTGAAGATTTTCTGTGTAGTTATGTGTATAAAATGAAATGTTGCAACACAAAATGATTTGCTTTTTGTTCTTGTTTCCCCAGCAAAACAAAAATGAAGTGGAAGTAGAAGATAGTCAAATGCACACACAAAAAACTCTTGTAAGGGACAAGTACTGTCAGACGGACAATCAAGATGGCTCCTGTGAATCAGGTATATATATATATTACACCCTTGATATCTCTGAATTACGGCCCTCCTATTATTATTACTCTTATTACTCTCTTGAAATTTGCTACAATTACAGAGCAATTCAATTGAACAAGCCCGCAATTTAAGGGCCAAAACCATAGACCATGCAATTGTAAGTAGCATTTCAGAGCGTGATCATGATCAATTAAGCAAGGCCATAACTACCGATTTTAGAATCAGCCAATAGAAAGTGAGAACGTCATTAGGTCAGTAAAACTTGGAGGATAATCGTCAATTGGTGTTTAGAAGTCTCTTGTGCGATCGGTCTCCGGTAATGTACAAAATAAAAAAAATGAATGGTGATATTATTCTGGTCCATATGTATTAACGCATTCATTTCCAAGTTTGATATGTAATCTAAAAAAAAAATTGTATTGCATATTTTTGAGCTTGAGACTTGTGCAATTAATTCTAATGTCTTGCATCGCTTTCCCCGTCTTTTAAAGTGCAGTCTTGATTATTTATTTGCATTTACAGTGCTACGATCAGGTGTTTAACCCCCTTGCGGGTCCTATCTGGTACTCGTAGGATTTTCTTCTACATTTGCCATTTACAGGTGTGAACACTTTTGCGAGGAATTGTAGCAATTGAATAGCGATTTGCAGTTGTAACATTTACAAGCTTGAAAGATCAAAGGCTTAGCTGGATCGGAGTTACGATTTTGACAACCACAGGAATTTTCAGTCTGTAACCCGCAAATCGTTTGCGGGTAGCTAAAAGACGGTAATTGAATAGCAAATTAGTTTACGAGCTCCAGTAACCAACAAATACTCAATTGAATAGGGGCCATATTTCATAGTGTTTAGTATTTTAAGATTTATTTATTTTTTAGTGAATGTACTCTGATTTTAAGCTCAAAGACAGGGCCCTCCATTCGTTTTGCATTGTGTTGCTCTGTTTTTGCCTTGAACTTAACCCCTGTATAGCGCTATGGAATACAAATAAAGGATAATAACAGGAACGATAATATTAGAGCTGAATACAGGGGTACAGTAATTACATGACACTGACTATACAGTTATACATATTTGATACAAAAAGAGAAGAGGACCCTTGCCTTTAGCCAGCAATTACATGTAAATAATGCTTTTATACAAAGTATATGCTTATGGACTAAAGGAAATAATTGAAACAAAGTGGGGAAAATAGGTCTGGATGGCCATAAAATAATGAGATGGCAAATGTCTGATCAAGAGTAGTGCGTAAATGAGTGAGATTAAAGGGTTGATTAAGAACAAAAATAAGTTCTACAGAAAAATAATGTAGTATTATTTAATTTTTCCTTTCATGCAAAACTATCAAAGGTAGGTGAATGTGGTAGATGAAGGTGGAGGTGGTCTGTTAAAACCTTTTGTTTCGTGAGATTCAGAGGTGATGTGACCATCTGCGGGCTGCAGCTTTAGAGAAACAAATGCACACAGAATTGAGAGTCTGAGGTGGAGGAAGTAGGAGTGGCCATAATATTTAGTTTCAGATTAATAAGAGGAGGATTGGGGGCTAAAATCTAATCGGGAGTACCTGTCATATCTTAACCGTGGACTCTCAGAATTTTAGAAAATATGGGTTGACCGGTACGGTTTGCACATATTTGGTAGCGAAATTCAAGTAGCAGATCTGTGCACTAAAGCTCGCCATATAGTCTCTGATTCATGCCACCGTCAATTTTGCCCTATTCAGGCCTCATGCCTATAAGGATTTCATGGCAAGAGACTCCCAACACATACCTGAAAATAAAGTTATGTATAGTTAACAGCGGAAATCATTCTTCCACTGTTTGTCTTCGGATAATATGAAATCTTAACCCGAGACGTCTCTGAAACAGATAACATACTCCCTAAAAGGCACAATCAACAATTTGCAACTTCTTCCATGTTGTAGCATAAATTAGACATGGAGGTATTTAATGCACATGTAGTTGATATTTCCTTATGTCGACTAGCGGACTTGCCCGTCATTGACGGCAATAAAATTGTAAGCCAAGGAAATGCTGTTTGCCACACAATGTGCTCATTGTGAACTCGCCTTTGGCGCTCATTGTGAACCTTTCCTCCCGCCTACTGTACGGGCCGCTCATTGCAGGGTTCATTAACCTGCAAGTTTTGTGCTTGGGAAGAATGCCATGTGACTCCTTCCAGCATCCTCCCTCTGTGTCTGCTGAATGTTTGTGTGGCTCGTGCTGACCAGCTCGTTCGTATTATTTAGTCCCGCGTCCCTGGTGTTGTTAATGTAAGTGTTACTGTCTTTGCCGGTGTGTATTTTCTAAGTCCCGCGTGCCTGGCTTTGATCAGCCTCATTTTCATCCAGTTTCAGATTTTTTTTACGTTTTTCGGCCCCTTTTTTTTTTTCTTTCTTTCGCTTAGCCGATCTTTGAGTGCCGAAACAGGTCAAATAAGGCTCAAAATCGCTTGCAACCTCACTCCTAGGCTTCCTGGCTCTCCCCCTGTGCTGTGTGTGAATGTGTTTTTATTTTATATTTTTTATTATTTTTCATGTTTTTCGATTTCTGCGGGTCGGCCATTAAATTCGTATTTTTCTGAGGTCAGAATTTGTTTCCATCGAGCTTGCATGTGGGACGGCGCCGCTGGCTGCCATGAGCGCCTTTGGCGCTTATTGTTGCTTAAGATGCTGAAATGAGCACTTAAGCAGCTGTGAAGCAAAGTCCTGCATGCTTCAATGCCTCAACTGCTCGCTTCGTATTGTTTTGTATGTTGTTCCATCTATTCTCCTCAATGTGTCTTTTGTGTCTTTGACAAATGATGGCAGAGTTGTTACATATTGCTTTAGAATTTCATCTATATATACACTTGGATTTTGGGTTATGCTGTTTATCCCTGACACAATGGGTCTTCCGGGGGGATTTGTTAGGCTTTTATGTATTTTTGGTATAGAATAGAATGTGGGTATAGTTGGTCTTCTGTTTATAAGGAATTTATTTTCTATTGTTGTTATTAATTCCATTTCTTTTGCTTCTTCCACTATTCTTTCTAACCTTTTTATACATTCATCTGTTGGATCCTCCTTATGTTTCAGATAGCATTCTTTATCATCTAGTAATTTTTGAGTTGTTGCTATATAGTCTGTGGTATTTAATACCACTATATTGCCTCCTTTTTCTGAAGGCTTTATAATGATATTTTCATTTTTCTGTAATTCTTTTAATGCTTGTTGTTCTTTTCTACTCAAATTATTACTTGATGTATATTTAGGAGTAAGTTCTTTTGTTACTAGTTCCACAAAGATTTCTAGTGGTGGACAGAGTGAGAAGTTTGGTGTAAACCTACTAGGTATATACACTCTCTCTTTTTTCTCTTCGTTTTCTCTTTGTTGTTTTTCAAAGTCTTTTAGGCATTCTTGTTCTCTGTTTGTTAAACCTATTTGACTTAGGTATTTCTGTATTGTTGAATTGTGATATTTGTGAATTGCCAACTTTCGGGCAAATAAATTAAGATCTTTTACTTGTTCAAACAAAGTTTCAAAGTTGAAATCTCGCTGTTGGTGAGAATGTTAGGCCTAAGTCCTGCGAGCTCGTAAGGCTTCAATGCCTCAACTGTTTGACAAATTGCAGTTTGACAACTATTATATGTGATCCATTGAGGTAAATGTCTATATAGACAGGTTATTCTGCCCTTTTGTATTAAATACTCCACAGAAAAAAAGGGGGCGGAGAAAGTGTGTGTGTATATATGTATCCAATATGGTAAAAAATGACAATAGAAATTATATAAGATACGTGCATATGTAAAAGAAAAAAAGACACGTTTCACCGATTTATTTCTGCGGCTTCCTCAGATTAGAATATCTACAATAAACAAACAATTGTACATACATTTTACAAGTAGATACATGATTATGTCCATAACACTAACATTCAAATATCCTGTACAGTTACTTTTGTGATGTTTTTATGTTATAAAATTACTGATCTTTACTCCATACCAATCAAATATACCAGTTCATTTATCTATAAAACAAATGGTTATGCTATATAAAAAGCTTGCTTCATGGGCTACTAGAATAACTACACTTACTACTGACATGTTCAATTAAGGGGAAAAGTTTGTTAGTAGCTGAAGAGGATATATTATTAAGAAAAGGCCTCTTGTTTGCGCCAGATGCAAAACGATTCATTCCAATTGTTTGATCTACACAAGTTTGTCAGGAAAATCAGGTTACAGCGACATTTCGCCAAAATGAGGAACACACCGGAGAACTGTAGTGATATCCCAGAAGAATCAGGCCTTGGCATAACTGAATTTGATAAGGAAGATCTAGTCACTTCGGAGATTCTACAAGAGTTAAAAGATCAAAGCGTCCGTTTAGATGAATCCATATTGGACAATCATATGGATATCACTAGGAATTATTGTGGACCCGAATCAATAGAAGATCCCGCCATTGGAAGAATTATTCACTCAGGATACAAGCCACGTCTATTTTCAACCAAAAAAAATCACAAGGGAATTTTATGCCTGCCTTCAAACAACTTATGCCGAAAGAATTTCAAGAACATATGTTTTCATAAGCATATAAAACAGTCAAACTTGACTAAAGACGGAAGTATTAAAAACCCTTGAAGATGACGAATCTGTAATCATTAGGTAGGCAGACAAGGGGGTGGTATTGTAATCTAAACTAGGGAGTATTACATGAAAGGCATATAAATACCTATCAGCCACTATTATCAGACACCACATCACTCTTTTTGGAAGAGTATAGATTGTTAATAACAGGTGCCAAAGAAAGGGGAATATTAACTAATGGATAAGCACAATTTTTATAAGTTTTACATCCAAGAAAATCTACCATTTACCAAAAATACACAACAATCCTGAGTGCCCACCAGGTAGACCAATAGTATCTGGAATTGGGTCACTAATGGAAAAGCTTTCTCAATATGTTGATTTTTTTTTTCATTTGAAACCACTAGTAGTTGAATTACAGTCTTATATAAGAGATACACAGCATGTCATTGAGACTATACAAAACATACAATGGGAACCTACTTATAGTTGGATGACCTTGGATGTGACTACATTATATTTCACTTAGGAGCTGCAGCTGCAAAACAATTTTTGGACAGAAAAGTAAATATGGAGAATAGTCAATCGGAATTCATTATGGAAGCCATTTTTATTTATTTTGAAGCATAACTACTTTCTTTTTGATGATCAATATTACTCAAAGATTTACAGAAAGGCAATGGGCACCAAGTTGTACTCCAAACTTTCCTAATCCTTATGTTTTTGGAGAAGGGATTGTTTCCCATATAATTTGTTTGAGATGTTTCATAGACCACATCCTCATTATTTGGGAGAATGATAAAGTTAATAAAGATGCATTCTTACAGTATGTGAACGCCAATTCCATGAACCTTAAATTCACTTATGAATTGGACTGAAAAGCTAACTCCATGCCAAGAGCGGGCATGATCCCAAATTGATTACCAACATTCCATTTGGGCAATTTAGGAGGATTATGATAAGGAAAGTGAGAAGTTGTCGTCCAAACTCTGAGAGGGAGGCTATAAAGAAAAAATAATTCAAGAAGCCAAACAGAAATCATGAGCATTAGACAGGAATGAGCTGATAACAAAGAAATAAAGGAAAAATGATTAACAAAAAGGTTAAGTTAATAGGCTTATGACCACATATAATAAGGCTTCTTGGAGTATTTCCAAAACCCTACAAAAATTCTGGCCTATTCTTGGGGTAGACTAATTGCTGAGAAACGGTTATCACATTCAAAAGAAATAATAATTTACAAAATATCCTGGCTCCAAGTGAAATAAAAAGAAAATAGTTACCCCTGCTTCAATGTTTAACTACTTAAAGGGTACATACAAATGTAGAGGCAAAAACTGCAAAACTTGCCTCCATTTGGAAAAGGAGAAAAACAAGATATGGTCCACTAAGAAAAACATATTTTAAGATTATGTACACCTGCAAATCGGACCATGTGGTGACATGTGTTTGTGGGAAACGGTATGTAGGGAGAACCAAGAGGCCCATTAAGACCAGATTCCGCAAACACCTTTTATAATGCCTCCAAAGGCGTACTAACCGATTGGGTTTTCAGCACATTTATGTATGAAACACAATAAAATAACAGAAGATATTGTCATACAAGCAGTGGAACTTTATCATAAGACGGAAAAGGTGTAAGTAGAATATTAGAATTAGGACCAGCGGAAATAGCATGGATCCATAAATTGGAAACGTTGGAGCCAGTCGGGCTGAACAGAGACTTTGACATTTATAGAGATCTTAATATATTTTTTGTATCCTTCAACCTGAATGTAGGTTTCTTTCTAGAGAAGCTTTTTTCGGGTGATATATAATTATTGCTCACAACTTAGAAGTACTGTACTATATTATGTCTTTCATTTATATAAAGGTATTTTTTCACCATACAGTGTTTTGCTTATTAGGTCCAATCTTATCAAGTACATTAATGTACCAAGCCTATTTGAGTGTGTGTATAATATATATATATATATATATATATATATATATATATATATATATATATATATATATATATATATTAGTGGATATAAAAAGTCTACACACCCCTGCTAAAATGTCAGGTTTCTGTGCTGTAAAAAAATGAGCCAATGATAAATCATTTCAGAACTTTTTCCACCTTTAATGTGACCTATAAACTGTACAACTCAATTGAAAAACAAACTGAAATCTTTTAGGTAGTGAAAAGAAAAAAATTAAAAATAAAATAATATGGTTGCATAAGTATGCACACCCTTTTGATTTTATTACAGCACTCAGTCTTTTTGGGTATGAGTCTATCAGCATGGCACATTTTGACTTGGCAAGACTTGCCCACTCTTCTTTGCAAAAACACTCCAAATCTGTCAGACTGCGAGGGCATCTCCTGTGCACAGCCATCTTCAGATCACCCCACAGATTTTCAATCGGATTCTGGTCTGGTCTCTGGCTGGGCCATTCCAAAACTTTAATCTTCTTCTGGTGAAGCCATTCCTTTGTCGATTTGGATGTATGCTTTGGGTCCTTGTCATGCTGAAAGATGAAGTTCCTCTTCATGTTCAGCTTTCTAGCAGAAGCCTGAAGGTTTTGTGCCAATATTGACTGGTATGGAACTGTTCATAATTCCCTCTAACTTAACTAAGGCCCCAGTTCCATTTGAAGAAAAACAGCCCCAAAACATGATGCTGCCACCACCATGCTTCACTGTGGGTATGGTGTTCTTTTGGTGATGTGCAGTGTTGTTTTTGCGCCAAACATATATTTTGGAATTATGGCCAAAAAGTTCAACCTTGGTTTCATCAGACCATAACAACTTTTCCCACATGCTTTTGGGAGACTTCAGGTGTGTTTTTGCAAAATGTAGCCTGGCTTGGATGTTTTTCTTCGTAAGAAAAGGCTTTCGTCTTGCCACTCTACCCCATAGCCCAGACATATGAAGAATACAGGAGATTGTTGTCACATGTACCACACAGCCAGAACTTGCCAGATATTCCTGCAGCTCCTTTAATGTTGCTGTAGGCCTCTTGGTAGCCTCCCAGACCAGTTTTCTTCTCGTCTTTTCATTAATTTTGGAGGGAGCTCCAGTTCTTGGTAATGTCACTGTTGTGCCATATTTTCTCCACTTGATGACTGTCTTCACTGTGGTCCATGGTATATCTAATACCTTGGAAATTCTTTTGTACCCTTCTCCTGACTGATATCTTTTAACAATGAGATCCCTCTGATGCTGTGGAAGCTCTCTGTGGACCATGGCTTTTGCTGTGGGATACGACTGAGAACATTTCAGGAAAGACCAACTAGAGCAGCTGAACTTTATTTGGGGTTAATCAGAGGCACTTTAAATAATGGCAGGTGTATGCTGACTCCTATTTAACACGATCTGGAATGTGATTGCTTAATTCTGAACACCCAGTTATAAGAGGGTGTGCAGACTTATGCAACCACATTATTTTTTTATTCTTTTTTCTTTTTCTTCCTTCCACCTAAAAGATTTCAGTTGGTTTTTCAATTGAGTTGTACAGTTTATAGGTCACATTAACTGTGGAAAATGTTCTGAAATGATTTATCTTTGTCTCATTTTTTTTTCCAGCACAGAAACCTGACATTTTAACAGGGGTGTGTAGACTTTTTATATCCACTGTGTGTGTGTGTGTGTGTGTGTGTGTGTATATATATATACTAGCCTGCCTGTTATTTTTTTTTAGCCTGATAAGCTGCAGTGCATGCTATTTGGTAATGACCACTTTTTCGTTTACCATTCTATTAAAGTCTTAAATAAGTTTTTCCTATAGCTTCACCAAAGACTATTTCAATATTTTTTTTTCTGAATTTTGAGATTTTTTAAGTCCGTTTTCCCCTTAAGCAAACTAGTTATCCCATCCTTCCTGTACTTTTGTCAGGGGGGATGGAACTTGACTGCAAGTGCATCTGTTTCACCTCAGCATGTTCAGCAAAGAGGGAGTTTAAAGGCTGATGTGCTGTCACTGGGTGGGGCCTATGAGGGAGCTGCAAGCAGGTTAAAGTATAGATGTTACCTCTGTATACATTATGGGGCAGAGCTAATTATGTCACATGGCTGACCAGTCTGCTTCCAAGCCCCCAGACAAAATTTACCACAAAATTGACATAGGGAGGTGGAGAAAGGCAGCTCGGCTTGAAGAAAAAACAGACAATTTAAAAAGTTAAATAAAATGAACTTTTATTTATTTTAAATTGTATACTGTTTTTTTATTGTTGCTCAACAAATAATACACATGAGCTTTCCTTGTAAATGCATTTCAGTGGTCCTTTCGAATAATCATATAGTTTATACTAGTGACTGGAAACCTATTTCACTTAAAGGGCCTCATAGTTGGCCCATGAGTTAATAAAAGTACCTCACAGTACTTTAATTTTTTTTTTTTACCCAAAGCATTATGAAAAAATCTGTGTAGGAAAAAAAATTGGTAATAGTACTGTATATATAATGATGGAAAGTATTGAAGAGTACAATTGTGTCTTATTTGATTAGTAAGATATGACTGTGTACTGTTGAAGAGAGGGATGTTCTCCCCTTACAGTAGTTCCCTCTACTGCTTTATATTACTTTTAATATCCTTGTAACTATGCAGCTTATTACAAGAGGAGGTGGGATAATGCTGATGTATAGTAGACCAAAGGAAGCTACAGTGTTAGATGATTTATGAATAGTTTGAGCCACCATAGAATGGAGGCAAATAGAAGAAAAGCTTTGCTCTGTTCTTCTGTATTTACCTAAACTATCATGGCACCAAGGCTCCCCAACACCTTTTGTTTGTAAAGTGAGGTATTTCAAAATATTAAATTGATAAAATGAATTAAATTGATTCAGGAAGAAGTGAAAATTATACATACACATGTTTGTAGTTGGTTGCAATTAAACATTCTGAGCAGAAATGCCTTATTTCTGGAATAACTTAGACCTTTGCTTTGTCACTTCAAGCATGCTTCACACTCAAGCCTCATGTACAATTTTATTGTGTAAAAAAACGTAATCAAACAAACCTCCACATATAACAAGGAAAGAGAAATGTTTCATGTCTAAGTCAACAGTCCTACAATTGTTCTACTGGTGTTAAGGAATCTGGGATATAGTGAGCTAATATGTTTATATGTTTCACAAATGTAACATTGTTGCTTATATCCTCTTGGCTTCCTTAAGGTTGAAGAGCTGTTTTTATGATGCTGTCCACCTACTAGAAGTATTATTTTTTTCTTTAAAGAATTCTCTTTTTGTTCTTTAAAAAAAAAAAAAAATTGGAAAGTTCAAATGGGAACATTCTATCCAGAGCCTACTAAAATGATACAATTTGAATCAATTTTTTTATCTTTCTTCATTACAGCTTCAGTTTTGGAACCTGGAGACCCACCTATATTACAGCAACAGCTGCAAACGTCAAAGTCTGGTATTCTTCAAATTATTGAGTGCTTCCGCTCAGGTATGACGTGTACATTTTTCCTTTTTTTTTTTTATCTTGTAGAAGATAAATGTACACACAGCGCACCCTTATCTCTTGTATAGTTCCTTTGTTGTCTGTGTGATACAAGTGTAGAAATAAGATTTGTTTCCATTGAACCAATCTACAAATGCTCTTTTGAATAGCTTGTAAAAGGGTGAATATATATTTTTTTATTTCGATGGGGAAGAGTGTTTGTTGGCTACTTTATCCAATTATCGTTTTTATTTATAAGGTGGCAAAATATTCCAGGGGATATAATGAATACATAAGTCAAAAACAACAAGATTTTAAGAACCGATAAAGGAGGTGTAGAGGCCCTTTTTCTCATAAGAGCTTACAATCAAATTAAGGGTTATCCTATTGTGAGTTGACCCTTCCTGTTTAGTGTTGAAGATATGACTGGTAAAGAGCAGAAAAAAACTGTTTTGCAGTTGTTCAACTGACTTTTTCTGAGCATACATAAGAACTGTCAACTTGTTAAAGCTAAACTTAAACGCCATAAACCATCAACCTCACTTGTAACTAAAAAACATTGATTCCACATCCATAGGTGGTGCTGAAGGGAAATGGCATGGAAGTCACTAGAAACTAAATATTTAAGATTTTCTCTAAAATGATCAAATATAATCAATCAATCTTTACTTTTATTTTGGCAAACTTTATTCTCATCAGTCTAGCACCCTCTACCCCAATTGCAAAGATTTGGTAAATAATGCAAGTATTGTTATTGCCTCTTTCTTGTATTCTGTCCTCCACGTAAAACAGATGAGATGCTACAGTTCATGTAAGATTTTCAACTAGATACTTGCATGCATGTAAACCATAGTGTAGGCCAAACATTTTCACTTTTCTTTGTCTCCATACAGGAACAAAACAGCTTAAACACATGTTGTTGAAGGAAGTGGATACTATATTTGAATGCAAATCATGCCGGAGTCTCTTCAGAGGATTGCCAAATTTAATCACTCATAAACAATTTTACTGTATATCAAAACTACGCATGGATGAAAGTAAGTTGCTGGATCAATTTGCCATTCTTCACTGTCACTCTTTAAGAGAACACAAGTCCCCAAGTTTAGTCTAATGAATACAGTTATGCAGCATTTATGTATTTAGTTTTTTTTCCATCAAATCACTGTGGTCATTTGGGACTTGATAGTGCCCCATACATTTCTTTATAAATAGTGCAGATGTTTCCTGTTTCTACTCATTCTGTACAAACTGCATCCTTGAGTTGTTTAGAAAATGTTACTAGTTTTCTTAGTATGTGCTGTGTGTTGTATGCTTTAATGTTTTAAGGTTATTGTTGACATCTAATTTTTATGTAAAGTATTTTAGATTATTTATTTATTTATGTATGTATGTAATCTGTTTTACCCCCTTTTTTTTTTTTTTAGATCCATCCAATGAAAATGATAAACACAGCAGAGCCATAAAAGATCTTCTGGAGGCAATATATCCAAGAGTAGAAGAGCCAGAATATGTCATAAGACTAGAACCTATTCAGACAAATCAAAATGCTGTTTTTCAGTTTGTTACACCCGTTGGTGGTTCAAATGATGATCTTAGTAAAGGAAATATGCCTGAACCAGCTGTCACTCAAACAGAAGAATCAACTTCTGCAGCGGATATGGTTCCAGAAACCGAAAAAGTAGAGCCACCTCCAGCAGTGCGTCTGAAAAAGGAAGTTGCTTCCCGTTTATCAGCTGAATTGCAGTCACAGATGGCCAACTGTACTGTATCCGTTAAAAGAGCTGTCATAGGTAATCCATTTTCATGTCGTGTTTGCAAGAAGGATTTTAACTGTAGGAGAAGTATACGTCGACACATTAAAAAGGTGCACAAAAAAAAGTTAGAGGAAATTAAAAAGTTAATTGAGATACATCGCAAGCCGATTCTCACTACTGGGAAAGGGGAAATTACAATAGATTATAGTCCATCTGGGACATGCTGTCACATGTGCCATAAATCCTATGCAACTAGAGCCAATTTAAGGAGACATATAGATGAAGTTCACAAAGGAATGAGACGAGATTCAGGCACTTCTCAAAGTCCTACAAAATCTGCTAAAAATGTTTCCACAGAAACAGTGTCTCCTAAGAAGTCACTAAAGACTCAGAAGCCCCCTGTAAACTCAGACTTCACTTTAAGTTCATGTAAATGTCCACATTGTAAAAGACGCTATACCTCTCGATTCCTCTTAAAAAAGCATATGCAGATAGTACACAAGGCTGTTATTCCTGCAGTAGATTCCAAAAAAGAGAAGGGACATAATCACACTGCTAACACAGATGGCAAAGTTAAAGCGGAAGCCTCAAAATCTGTAGAATCTTCATCGGCTTCTGGTTCTCACTCACCTAAAAATGAATTAAAAGGAACTCCTGCAAATGAGAAAAAGAATACACAGGCAACACAGAAGAATAAAGTTAAAGCTGATTTAGATTCGCCAAAGAAGAGTCCTGCTCCTGTAAGTAATAAGAAAAAGTACCAGAAAACAAAATTTGCAGCTGGTTTTGACTTCAAACAACTTTTCTGTAAACTCTGTAAACGTCAGTTTACATCTAAGCAAAATCTAACTAAGCATATTGAGTTGCATACAGATGGAAATGGCATCTATGTGAAGTTTTACAGATGCCCTCTTTGCACATATGAGACTCGTCGGAAGCGTGACGTAATTAGACACATAACAGTTGTACATAAAAAATCATCAAGGGCTTTAATAAAATTAACAGCAAACTTGGAAAGCAGAGCAGTAAAAAAGTCAATTGAATGTGTTCTAAATAAGGTGACAAAGCGAGGACCCCAAAGAGATTCAGCAAAAGTCAGTGCCCGACAGAGTGGAACTTCCTCTCCTGGCAAAAAGTCAGATGGTGGAGAATCTGGCATTGAAGTTAAAGTCACAAAAAACTTTTCTCTGCTGAAATGTAATAAGTGTGGCAAGGCTTTTGCGAAAAAGTCTGATTTGGATCAGCATAAAAAAGATCACAAAAACAGTTCCACTGTGGAAACCAAGACGAAAGGACGTAGTAAAAGACTGAAAACCCAGTGAAGAGAAGTTTGTATCATTTCACCAAAATTAATAAAATAAAAATGGAAGAGTTTTTTTTTTTCTTCAATACAGGTGGTCCAGAAAGTAGCCTACATGCACCATGTACATTTTCTTGGATTTTTTTTTTATGTATACTGCTAAAAAAAGCATTCTTATCACAGGAGTTTTGTTTCCTTTATAATTTAATATTGAAGATGAAGGTAATTCCAAAAATAATTAAAAAAAAAATTATATATATATATATATATATATTTTTTTTTTTTTATTATTGTAATTTTATGTTTTTGTTTTTTATCTACCAGTTGTTTGGCAAACAAATGTACCACTTATGAAGTATGGCAATCTGAAATATTCTGCTTTATTGATGAGAATATTTGGAATAGAGATGTATGTAGTCTCTAATTGTTGTGGACGCCTTTACTGAAGATTAAGACTGTCTACTATTAACTTATCAGTAGCAGAAACCTCACAGTGTTTTTTTTTTTTTTTTTCGTTCTCTATACTTTATTTTACATTTTTCTTGGATATAAAAAAACAAACAAACATGATTTTTTTTTTTTTTTTTTACAATACAAATTATATGAGTTAAATAGTTTAGAGGCCTCTTGAAATTAAGAAGCAAATCATTAATCTATTAGTCATACAAATTCAGATAAGCTGAGTGGGAAGGGAGGGAAAAGAGTTTACTTCTAGTATCTGGTTTTCCAGAATCAGTCTTTAATATTGGGGAAACTGGTGTTTTTTTACAAATCTGCAACCATTTCTGGGCTATGCTGATTAAATTAATTGCTTCCTACCACATATACAGGGATTTTTTTTACAGCCATTACATTTGTATTCTGAAATTCGGATAGTTAAAAAAATTTAATAGTGTTGAATCTCTTGTTGGATATGGTTTTGTAAAGTATACTTTTTTCCCCTTAGGTAAGCTGAAGGTTACAATTCAAACATTTCTCATAATTCAATGGCCCCTTTCTTCATGGCCATAGAGTGATGTCCTGAGCTGCAAATGACGAGCCAGTGTTTTATTTTGTACTTGGAACTAGAAATTTAATTAAAGGGACTTATTCAGCCCTATTAAAGTAAAATAATGCTGCTATATAGTATATCTTGTTTTAAGGTCATTGTAGGATAATGGTAAAATATTCTTACTGCGACTAGTTTTACCTAAAAAAAACAAAAATACTCTTGCTTTGGTCCTCTGCTCCTTTAGACATTCTCCACATTCTCCTCTGAGATAAATGAACAATGTCTGCCACATACATCACATACTAATATACTTTAGTACACATGTGGATACTGTACGTCTGCAGTGTACGGCAGATCACTTTTTGTTGCTAAAATTACTTGTCATATGGCACATGTTGGTTCTTGGCATGCTTAGATTTTTTGTGTGTATATTTCTTTTGGTATATACCCGGTACTTAAAAGTCCTCTGTAGTTTTACATACTTCACAAACATGTGAAGGAAGTTTTCTTTCCCAAGCAAAATTAGCAGCAATGTAAATCATTAGCATCACTCTTACAGAAATTTTTAATTTTAGCAGTCTGCCTTTGTCATGAATGCTTTCATTTTGGACCATGCATAAAATAACCATTGTAACAATAAAGTTAATGTCCTTTCAACTTTTGATCTTCTAGGAACAAGTAACTTTGGCTTTGCCAGTTGTGTTTAAGACTTAAGGTGTAAAAGATCAATATCTTGTTACTTGATCACATGCATCCTTGATTTTTTATATATATATTTTTTTTAAGTTTATAATTACACAAAATAACAGTGTGTTTAAAACATGTCAGTTGGTGCAATGTCAATTCTTTCAAGCAAAACAACTGAAAAGAGACTACTCTGCTGCTCTTTAAGAACTTTAATTGTATTTGGTTCATATTGGCCCAAGTAGAAAAGTAAGTGCATGGCTTCTGCCCAATATTTTAAACTATTGTTTAGATAATCTAATTTAAGTTAAATATGACTATAACTATGTAATGGCTTTATTCCTTTTGTGTTTTAGTTTATTTCCATTTGTGGACATTTAGAAATCCAGTTTCATTGAGTAAGTGGAACGTAAGACTGAAATGCAATGGTATTGCTGCCAAAATCTAAGATTGTATAGATTTTCTAACAAATATAATTTTTTAAATTGTTAATTAATTGTAGAAATTAAGATTGTATGTATTTTTATTTTAGGACTTGAATGGATATTCTGTTTTTCTTCTGTAAGTGGAATGCCATAAACAAAGACTGTAAAAGTTCATAATAATGTTCTTTAATGAATGTACATGCCTTTATTGCATATGTGTATTCCATTTGCTGGAAATAAATCTAACTGGAATTTTTTTTGGGATGTTTTTATTTTATTTTTATTTTTAATACACAGAAATCTGTAACTATTACTCTAGATCAGGGGTGTCAAACTCAAATTCATCGGGGGCCGCATCAGCAGTTTGGTCACCCTCAAAGGGCCGGTTGTATCTGTAGGACTATATGTCCACTCTTTATTATCATAAATTATTGTCGCTGCATTCAATTATTACTGTTTTTTGTAATAATGTAAGTAATAACTAGCTCTGAAAGCAGAAACATAGTCAGAATAATGGCAAATAGATATTCAAATGTACAATTATTGTACAATTTATTGAAAAATGATTTTTGGTAACAGACAGTAATTTTTTTTTTAAACATACAAATATTGCCAAACACTGTTTATTACACATATGGCAAACACAAGGCAAACACAAAACTTTTCTGACTAGATGGCTGACATCGTTTTCCTGAGGTCAGTCCATCGGTGTCTGGCGTTAGGTCTTGTGCTGTAGCAATCTGCAAAACAGCATGGAGGTTATCATTAGTGATGCGTGATCTGAGCTTGGTCTTGTTCAGATTCATGACTGACAACATCTGTTCACATAGATAGGTGCTCCCAAACATGGACAGCTTGAAGTCGGAGCTGTGGCATCAAAGCAGGGGGTAGGAGACTGTAAAAGTCGTCGAGTGTCGCATCATGGAACTTCGCTTTCAGGCTGCTGTTGCACTGAAGTTCTATTAATTCCATTTGAAGGTGATGTGGTGCACTGACAACATCGAAAGTCAGAAAAGCGTTGATTGAATTCATCAATCAGCCGATTCACTTTGGTACCCAATCGAGCACATGAAAAAGTACCTGGGAATGAGGTTGATATGCTCTGGCAGATAGGAAAGTGGGCAAGACTTTCTTTTTCAAGCTGTGACTTCCATAGGCGCAGTTTCTCCTGGAAAGCTGTTATTGCCTCATACATTGAGGTTATGACTTGTTTGCGGCCCTGCAGCCTCAGATTCAGTTGGGCAAGATGCTCTGTTATGTCACACAACATGGCAAAATCGCACAGCCAGTTTGGATCTGACAGTTCTGACAAGGGCTTCCCTTTACTTTTACTTTTCTTCCAAAAGCTCAAAAAATCTCTTGAGAACGGTGCTCCTACTCAGCCACCTTACTTCTGTATGGTATGGCACATCTGTATGTTCCATGCCCACCTCCTTCAAAAATTGTTGAACGATGATTCAGACCCCGTGCACGCAGAAAATGTACTGTTTTCGTGACTGTGGACATTATGTTATCCAGTTGCTGAACCTTGCCACACAGAGCTTCTTGGTGTGGCAATTATTTTTTTTCATTTTATCTTTTAACAGTCCAACCAAGCCATTTCTCTCTCCACACATTGCGGGAGCGCCATCAGTAGTAAGTCCCACCAACTTTTCCCAAGGTAATTTCATTTTATTTACGGATTCCTCCACTGCATTGAAGATGTCCCTCCCAGTTGTTGTCCCATACATGGCGACCACATCCAAGAGCTCCTCACTGACAGACAAGTCTTTCTTCACACCTCTTACAAAAATAGCTAGATGAGCTGTATCAGTATTGTCTGTGCTTTCATCAACAGCTAATGAAAATGCCAGATAACTGCATGCCTCTTCAGCCAACTTTGTTTTAAGATTACAGGCTAGGTCCCTGACTCGGTCTGTGATGGTGTTTCTTGACAAGCTCACATTGTTAAAAGCCTGTCTCTGCTCAGGGCACACCTGTTCACATACCTGCAGCATACACTGCTTTACAAATGCACCTTCTGAAAAGCACTTTGAATCTCGTGCAATTTCTTCAGCCACAAGATAGCTGGCTTTCACTGCTGCATCATTTTTTTGCTGTCATTTTTGCAAAAATATTCAGTTGAGAATGCAGACTACCTTTTAATTCTTGGACCTTTTGTTGCTTTTCCTGGTGGCTAAGGTTAGCAAATTTGGCTCCATGTTTGGTCTCAAAGTGCCAGTGTAAATTGTATTCCTTCATCACTGCCACTGCCTCATAGCAAATAAGACATACCGGCTTGTCTCCATTAATCACAAACATGTATTCACTTTCCCATCTCTCCTGAAATTGCCTTCCCTCTGCATCAACTTTTCTTTTCTTGGACATTTTTGGGTTATTTTGATTGTAGTTTATGGTCCCTATACCACTGTAAAGTGACACGGAAGTGATCAGTATATCCAAAGTTTGCCGCTCAGACTTTTAAGCAGAATAATAAGCAGACCCCCCCTCCCCCCCACATACATCATATGTACTTACAGTACAGGAGAGAAGGGTTCAGGCAGCCGTTGGATCTGTCACATCACAGGATGGCATGCGCTCAATATAAAAACAAGTGGAGGTGCCTGAATGCATGTAAAGTGGAGGTTTCCTGTGTAGAACGGCCGGCGCCGCTAGAGGGCAGATGTTCTCTGGCTTGTAGGCTGCCGCGCATGCGCTGAAGAGGCGTCTTTCTTGTGTAAAAAAAAAACGAGAATAAAAGGTGAAGGCTGGCGGCCGGCGGCGGCTACACGGGCCACATGACGAGGTCTGGCGGGCCGGATTTGGGCCACGGACCTTGTGTTTGACACCCGTGCTCTAGATGGGTATTGTGAATTGAGTAAAGAAAATGCACTTGAAGTTGCTGTGTTCAGAGACTACTATATTACTTGCATTTTTAAATGAACTCTGCAAATTGCATGCGTAAAATCTGCTTGTCCTTGACTGATGCACTTGAGAACTCAATAAACACAAACCACAATCTCAGTTTCTGGTACTAAATTTGTAATGCGGTAAAACTTTATAAAAAGCATAACACTTAAAATAGTTTACATGGTCAATGATTTCAATTTAAACATGAGAACCCATGCTAACTGCTGTGAATATTAGTCTATTATTGGTAAAGCATGATCTTTTTAGAATATTCACAAGAAATTATATCCTATGTTCTGTGATTTGAATTGTCTAGATGAGATGCTTTGCTTCCCAGGAAAATAAATATGTTTCTATAGAGGACCCTTCTCATGCTTGCCATCTAGCAAAATTGTTTGAAGTAAATGTACTTGGAGTACAAATACTGTATATAAAATTGTGAGCTAATGTCTAAATGGCAATACTGTGTTTTAGGAAACAACAAGATTCCTTGACTAGATTTCCATTACTCCTATAAACCTACCATGTTCTACACACACTTTTATTCTTACACACATATACACACACTCTAGTACCCAACAATTCACTAGATACACTTTTGTTTATCTCTTGTCTTATAGCTAGCAATTACATAACTTTTTTCCAACTACTAGTGTGTAACAGGTCTCAGGTTGTTGTTTGTACATAAGTAGAATTCAGTAGACACACACACACACAACCAACCAAAGGCTCCCTCCCTGTTCTTTTGGCTCACAAAGTCTCTCTCTCCTGTCCATTTGTACAGAAAGCTGTATACGTTAGAGGAGAGTATTAAGAGAATAATTTCTGAAGATGCCATCTTATAGACTTGATTTGGGAATTGCATCTTTGGAACTGCAGGGAATGTATGGATGGTCTTGGTAACCTGGAGACTCCATTTATGGCATAGAAATTGCTGTTTAGACTGGCTAGCTAAAGGTTAGTGCTGTTGTAGAGGTAATGGGTGTTATTTCAGAATTAACACTTAGAACAGAATGTTAAATATTGTAATTTTATACTGGAATTCTAACTGACCAGTTAACTTACACCTGACTGCTATAACAAACTCCAAATACACTGGAAACTTCCAAGTGAAAAGGTTTATTAAAACACAACAGTTAGTGGTGGTATTTGCATCTGATATACAAGGCTCCAATCTAAATTATTTACTCTGAGTGTGGGCATGCAAGTGTAGAGTATTTCTCCTGTTCCTTCATGTAATATAATTCTTTTCCAGGTCCGTAAATGTTGCCTAATTATACCCATCATAGCCACACCTTGGAGATTGTCCCAGACAATCAGATTGTAACATTTTGAAGAATGATTGTTTGCTGCTAGGGATGAATTCCATTCCAAATGTCCTGTAGATGCCAGTATGTCTCCAATAGAGAAAGCTTTCACCTCTGATTGTCCCGTTTTGGCAAATGTTAATTCCTTAAGGCCAACACACTTCTAACACCTGATTGATGAGTTCAGTTTCTGACAAAACCAGCAGGGTGTTATGTGTGAAATCTTCTTTAACGTAGGTTCCCATTCTTTGATCTACAATTACAATGTTTGTGTCAGGTGTTATCAGATATCCAACAGCCTTTGGCTGAAACTGGTTCCTTTGGACAGCTGTATTTTTGTTACAGAATGAGACCAAGTCTTGTTATTTCAAAATTAACACTTATAACAATGGGGCAGACAAAATTGTTCTTGCATGGCTTCTGGGTCTTCAATGTACCAACAGCCCAGGATCTCACTACCTGCATTTTTATGAAATTTGGCATTCATACTTGTCACGAACAGGTTACACACATAGTTTATGGATAATATATCAATGAAGGAATTTGATTTAAGAACAGAGGGGAATATAAGTACTTTTACACACATACACACTGACTAATTTTGGGGGTCCCCTGAACCTTACAGGCAACCCTGTTATTTGGGACTCTTGGACATAAAACTTGTTTTTCTGTGTAGTGTAATGTGGGCTACAGCAATTAATGCTGGAGTTGCTATATGTGTTATGTGCACTGTAGTGTTATTTTATCTATAACTAGAAAGATACACTTTCTGCCATGTTTGTTAGTGGGACCATAAAGCATTAACAGGCATTTGAATATGTGTATGGCCCCCAGATGAAACAAGAGCTATTGTAACCAGGACCCCTCTCTTAATGTCAGTTTTCTCAAAGTCGGAAAATTGATAAGAAGTCAAAACTTTGAATCTAGGGCAGGGGGAAATCTGCCCCCTTTGTTATGAAGCCCATAAAAAGCTCTGGTGCAACCAATTAACTTCAGAAGTCACATAATTAGTGAAATGATGTCCACCTGTGTGCAATCTAAGTGTCACATGATCTGTCATTACATATACACACCCTTTTTGAAAGGCCCCAGAGGCTGCAACACCTAAGCAAGAGGCACCACTAACCAAACACTGCCATGAAGACTAATGAGCTCTCCAAACAAGTAAGGGAAAATGTTGTTGAGAAGTACAAGTCAGGGTTAAGTTATAAAAACAAAATATCCAAATCTTTGATGATCCCCAGGAGCACCATCAAATCTATCATAACCAAATGAAAAGAACATAGCATAACAGAAACCTGCCAAGAGACGTCCGCCCACCAAAAACTCACGGATCGGGCAAGGAGGGCATTAATCGGAGAGGCAGCACAGAGACCTAAGGTAACCCTGGAGGAGCTGCAGAGATTGGAGTATCTGTACATAGGATGACAATAAGCCGTACGCTCCATAGAGTTGGGCTTTATGGCAGAGTGGCCAGAAGAAAGCCATTTCTTTCAGCAAAAAACAAAATGGCACGTTTTGAGTTTGTGAAAAGGCACTCTCAAAATGTATGGGTGAAGGTGCTCTGGTCTGATGAGACTAAAATTGAACTTTTCGGCCATCAAGGACAACGCTATGCCTGGCGCAAACCCAACACATTACATCACCCAAAGAACACCATCCCCACAGTAAAACAAGGTGGGGGCATCATCATGCTGTGGGGATGTTTTTCAGCAGCTGAGACTGGGAAACTAGTCCTAGTTGAGGCAAAGATGGATGGTGCTAATTACAGGGATATTCTTGAGCAAAACCTGTACCATTCTGTGCCTGATTTGAGGCTAGGACTGAGGTTCACCTTCCACCAGGACAATGACCCCAAACACACTGCTAAAGCAACACTTGAGTGGTTTAAGGGGAAACATGTAAATGTGTTGGAATGGCCTAGTCAAAGCCCAGACCTTAATCCAATAGAAAATCTGTGGTCAGACTTAAAGATTGCTGTTCACAAGCGCAAACTATCCAACTTGAAGGAGGTTGAGCAGTTTTGCAAGTAGGAATGGAAAAAATCCCAGTGGTAAGATGTGGCAAACTCATAGAGACTTATTGAAAGCTACTTGGAGCTGTGATTGCCACAAAAGGTGACTCTACAAAGTATTGACTTTAGGTCGGTGAATAGTTATGCACATTGACTTTTTCTGTTATTTTGGACTATTTGTTGTTTGCTTCACAATAAAAAAATAAAAAAAAAACATCTTCAAAGTTGTGGGCATGTTCTGTAAATTAAATGATGCAAATCCTCAAACAATCCATGGTAATTCCAGGTTGTGAGGCATCAAAACACTAGAAATGCCAAGGGGGTGAATACTTTTGCAAGGCAATGTGAATTCTACCTTGCTCAGCCTTCTTTAGGAAGCTGTGACATCCATATGTTACTACTGGGAATACCACAGTTCTATCAATGCAAATCTTTGTTGATCATTTATCTTTATTTAATAGTTTGTCCAGACTTGCTATAGCTTTCCTCCTTTAGAAGCAGATGTCGTTTTTTTTTATTTTTATTATTTCATGACTTCAATCACCATCTGCAGAAATCTTGGAGCCAAGGAAAATAAAATCTTCAATTTCTTCCCCATCTCTTTGCCAGGAAGTGAGATTGCTGTTTGCGATTTGCTGTGATTTTCATCTTTTTAACATTGAGCAGCAGGTTAACCTTTGCACTCTCTTCTTTCACCCTCATCAGTAGGTCCTTTAGTTCCTCCTCACTTTCAGCTATCCGTATCATCCGAGTATCTGAGGTTGTTGATATTTCTCTCAGCAATGTTAATTCCTGCTTTGGATTCATCCAGCCCGGCCTTACGCATGATGTATTTTATGTATAATGTCCTGATCTTGAACCGTTCTGGTATTGGTTCTGACTGTGGTTTCTTGGTCCCCATACAGAGTCTCAGAGACTGGTATCACTATCTCTTAAAGAACTTGCCACATTTTGTTGTGATACACAATATAGAGCTTTAGAATAGTCTATGAAGCAAAAGGTGTAACGGATCTCCTGGCACCCCGACCGGGTACCTCCGTTGATGGACTCGTCCTAGCTTGCGCCGAGGACTTCAAGCACCGCACCGGACACCACCACCACCACAGGCTCCACAACCGCCGTAGCTTAACTGGAGCCTCACGAATAGCTGCTAGCAGCTGAACAGGAAAAGCACCCCAAGATGCTTACACTCCTGGCAGTCAGTCTGCAACAGCATACCATGAATCCCCCCAAGAACGAGACATAAGCTCTGTGTTGAGGGTCAAAAAGTGAACTCTCTTCTTTATTAATTACAAAACACATTTTTAAACACTTCACATACACAGTAGGGGCAGTGACTACCTTTGGTCAACCCCTAATTACCTCTGGCCAATCAGACAGGGTTAAGGTGTGGGAGCCAGGAGTCCCCTCCCCCAGGAGCCGCCCACTAGGCGTGGCTAACTGCTCATTCTACCTCTGGCGGTGGAGAGAGTAACATCTCTAAGCTCACTTATTCCCCTGCTGGGAGTATGGGGAAACCCCAGGTCATCTCATTATTCAAGAGTCCCTACCCCCATTGTTCATGGTGCCATCTTGTCTGCTAAAACCCTTTTGTTCTGCTATCTCTTGTGTGGTTTAGCAGATACTATTAAGAGGCAGATGGGCAACTCCTGACCAAGTATATGAGACCAAAGATATTTGACTGTATACCACACAATACAATATTTTTACAGATATAACCACAACATATTATAACCCAGAACATATCTGCAGATAGCTTAGGTCTGAGCACACATTATTACTGAATGGCGCTCAGACCCCATACATACAGTTCAATGGCCATGGAACCAAAGTCTTTCTGAATAGGAAAATAAAGTATTTAAATGCCGGTCCATAGTCAAAAGGCAGGAGGCCGGCAAACAGTCCTCTCCAAGACAAAGTGGCAAAGGGCACTTCGTCACACAAAAGGTAAATGTTTTTCTGTAATTCTCTTGTTTTCTCTATCCAACGGACATTGGCAATCTGATCCCTGGTGCCTCTGCCCCTGTAAAATCTGTCTTGCACATCTTGTAGTTCTCGGTTCATACATTGTATCAGCCAAACTTGCAGGATCTAAAGCATTACCGTGCTCAACTTTTAGACTCACCTTTTCCAACCAACTGGCAGTTCAGTTTTCCAAATTTGTTGGCAGAAGGCAATCAACACTTTCACAGCATCATCTTGTAGGATTACGAATTTCAGCGGGGATTTCATCAACTCCTGCAATCTTGTTATCAGCAAGGCTTCCTAGGGCCTATCTCGGTTCACTCTCCAAGAAAGTCTGGCTCCAGCTCATTGGAGAAATTATTGATGTTTTCAGTGCTGTCAAGATTCTTCCTTTAAAGATCTTCTGTGTATTCCTTTCACCTCCTGTTCTTTATCTGATCTGCCTTCGTGAAAGTCCATATCATGCCCACTTTGGAGCAAAGGTTCCTTTGAGATGACCAATTTTCTTAAAGAGGACTTTCCTATTCTGTTCTACCTCTTTGCATTGCTCATTTGTAGAATGTCTCCTTGTCTCTTCTTGCTATCTTCTGGAATTCTGCATTCTCTTTGAAAATAATTTGAGACAAATCCTTTCCTCTTTAATACTTTCCTGTGCTACTTTCAATGTGTCGTGAGACGGCTGTCTTCTTTGTTTTATTTTTTGGGGGATATTCATTGTTGAATGTCACAAACTTTTGTCAAAGTTCTTTAGGCATTCTACATTCCATGTCTAGTTCCTTAAATCTTTTCCTTACCTCCACTACATAATCACAAGTGATATTATTTATTTTGTATCCGATTGCTCTTTTTTTCCCCTCCATTTAATTCTGAACTTTACAAAGAGAAGCTTTTGCTTTGAGCCACAGTCAGCTAGAGGTCTTGCTTTTGCGGACTGTATAGAAAAGCTCTGCCATCTTTGGCTACAAGGTATAAAATTAATCTGATTTCTATATTGTGCATTTGTAGAGTCTTCTCTGAGGCTGTTGGAAGATGGTGGTTACTATGACCAGAGCCTTCTACTAATCTCTGAACGTTTTAATTTTGTTCTCCAAGGCCAAATTTGCCTGTTGTTCCAGTTAACTTTGGGCTCCCTACATTAGCATTCTAATCCCCTTTTCTTGATGTTATATCTAGGAGGTGTTGCATATCTTCGTACAATTGGACAACATACACAGACCCACATATTTATATATTTATTTTATATATATATATATATATATATATATATATATAAAAAATAATGTTGCACCAGGGCCCCCAGAGCACTAGCTCCGCCACTATTGCAATACTACGCATTTTAATACACTAGTGCAGAGGGTTACAGGTGACTGGCCATGGCACATGATAGCTGTTAGTTATGGCACACTGTTATTGCTAACTGGACATGGCACATGCCAGCTGTTAGGTATATGGGGCTAATAGGTGTGCTAGGTTTTACTGGTTACTAGCCCTTCCGGATCGCTACCTTTTCGTGGCGAAGGGGCTTGTGTACTTCAAGGAAGCTGTGAGCTATACCATGTAGGGCCATCCAAGATGGGCATGTCATGGCAGAGAGGTCAGACAAATCATGGTCCACTAGAGAAGGAAACTGCAACCCACTACAGTAACATTGCTAAGAAAACTTTATGGACAGGCACAACCAGAGACATAACGATATGGCACCAGACGATGAGCCCCACAGGTCAAAAGGTGCCTACCACATTACTGAGGAAGAGAAGGGGGCAAATACGAGTAGCACCAGATCTAATTAAGTGGTTGGGCCAAAGCTGAAAGGACACCCAGCTGGAATGTTAGAACTACGAATCAAGGCAAACTGGATGTGGTCAAGAATGAGATGACAAGATTAAATATTGATATCCTGAGAATTAGTGAAATTAAAAGAACTGGAATGGGACATTTCACATCAGACAACCACCAGATATTTTACTGTGGTCTAGAATTCTGCAGAAGAAATGGAGTAGCCCTCATAGTCAATGAATGGGTAGCCAAAGCAATGCTCGGTTACAACACAAAAGATTACAGAATTATTTCAATTCAAATTGAAGGGAAGGCATTTAACACCACAGTGATCCAAGTCTATGCTCCAACCATGTATGCTGAAGAGGCTGAAGTTGTCCAGTTCTACAAAGATATTCAACATGTCATAGATATAACACCAAGAAAAGATGTTACTATCATCATAGGAGATTGGAATGCTAAAGCAGGGAACCAAGAGACACCTGAAATAACTGGGAAGTTTGGCCTTAGAGTAAAAAATTGAGCAGGTCAGAGATTGGTAGAATTATGTCAAGATAAATCTCTGGTCGTAGCAAACACCCTCTTCCAACAGCATCTGAGACGACTCTACACATGGACATCACCATATGGACAACAAAGAAATCAGATTGACTATATACTTTGCAACCAAAGATGGAGAAGCTCTATACAATCAGCAAAAACAAGACCTGGAGCTGACTAGAACTCAGACCATGAGCTTCTTATTGCAAAAATCATCAGATCAAATAGATACAAAATAAATAATATCCCTTGTGAATATGCATTGGAAGTAAAGAATAGATTTAAGGGACTAGACATGGCAGATAGAATGCCTGAAGAACTTTAGACCAAAGTTTGTGACATTATCCAAGAATCAGCACAAAAAAAAAGAAAATCCCTAAAAGAAAGAAATGTAAGAAGGCAAACTGGCTATATGATGAGGCTTTAAAATGGGTGTGATAAAAGACAAAAATGGTAGCGACTTCACAGAAGATTAGATAAAAATAAGGTGGCAGGAATATCTATACAGTAAGGATCTTAACAGCAGTGATGACCTTTTAAAATTTTGTCCAACGACCTGGAGCCAGACATCTTGGAGAGTGAACTGACATGGCCCCGAGGCTGTCTTGCTCATAACAAGACTGCAGGAGATTATGGAATCCCAACTGAATTATTCAAATTTCTACAATATGATGCTGTGAAAGTGTTGCTTTCCTTATGCCAACATATGCCATCTGCATTATCTTCCAAAAGATAGGGTAATATAGATTTATTTTCTATCGAGTATTGCTATTAATAGGAAGTTAATTTCTTACAAAGCATTAAACACTGCTTATACATTGTCCATGTTTTTTCCTCTTCAGTAAACCATTCCTGAGTTTTTGTGGATCCTCCACACTAATGTGAGGCTCACAATTCTAATTTGCTTTTTAGAGCACTTGGGGGGCTAGGTGCATTATATTATTCTGATGGCAATCTCAGAGACAGACAGTAAGACTGTCATATTAATTAACAAATCAAAGCCCCTAATTGGTATTTGCATTTGAGTAGAAATGCAGCACATACAATACTGAATATCTCAGGGATTATTTACTTAAGAAAAAATATATTGGCAGATTTTCATGCTTTTTAAGAATAAACTAAAACATAGATTGTGTGGTGACAGACCCTTTTCTAGTATGGAGTACATTATAATTTATTATTATTACTATCATTGTTTATTTGTAACATGGCTACATATTCCGTAGCACTATGCATTGGTTAAGATCAAAGCAAAATAATAGCAATATTGCAAAGGATGGTGGGTCCTGTCTTTGTGCTTAAAATCATCCAGTCTCCAAAGTGCTTTCCTCAGCACCTTTCAAGAATGAATACTCGCAAACTTACAGTTCAAAGGAAATAGATGCATGTATCACATATATATTTGTCCGCATCGCAGGCTTGCCAAAATCCGTTGGTAATGCAACGGGGAAACTGCAGGCTCGCAAAGCAAGCCAGCAGCAAATGCGGCCCTCGCAAAGCGAGGGCCGGGGTTGCTGCCAGGCAAGGAGTGCCAATGACACTTCTTGTGCTGGTGGAGATGACCGCTTTATGCACTCATCCCTACGACCCCGTACGACTTAGGCAGGGAGCACCGAACACGCTCACTGCGTTGGTGGAGATGAGCATCATAGGCGCTCATCCCTACGACCCCAGAGCACTTCGGCAGGGAGTACCAAAGGCGCTCACCTCGCTGGTGCAACACCCGTAACTCTTTGAAAAAATACGGCCCGTAACACAAAAGGAAACCAAATCTTAGAGAAAAAAAAAAGAGCCGCAAAAAAATACGAACTTAACGGCCGAACTGCGCACATCGAAAAACACACAAAATACAAACCAAAAAAAAAAACATCACACACTGCAAGGGGGGACACCCCTGACGTCTGCAAGTGAGGTTACACCTCAATTTAAGTCCAATTTCAGGAGTTTAGGCACTCGAAAATCCCCTAAGCGAGAGAAAAAATTGCCGCCGAGAAAACAAGGCTACAAAACACTGCCAGGCACATACAACTTTTACACAACCCCGTACAAGCTACAAAATACACTATTAGAAAGGACGCAAAATCATCCACACCCACGTACCACATACACAATTGCCGCCATTTTACAACACTAACTTACAGAATGTGGAACTACACAGCTAAATAAACGGTTTCCCCTCGCGCACGCAACCTATTTTCACTACACACTTCACACATTGCTGACACTTACACCTCCGCTCACCAACACTGAAAATCTACATTGTATGCTGCGGGATCATCAAAACAGATTGATAGCTCTCCATATTGGTTGCTGCAACTATTCATTACAAATAGGTAAAGTATATTAATTTATGCGTTCAGTAATTAATTAATTATAATTAACACCACACCACAGTATCGCAATAAACGCCAAAGCCGTGCACCGCACCGAAGGCGCTCAGCACAAGGCTTGCAATGAGCGCCAAAGGTACTCACACAACCAAAACACTTACTTTGTGTGCCAAACAGCATTCTATTGCTGTCATTTTTTGCCGGGCAAGTTCCTAGTGTCATATAAATGTAATATAAACTGGGATGTCTATATATTTATGTATATATTGTATAGTGAAGCTAGTGAAAAGAACCTGCTACACAAACAACAAGCAATCACAATAGATGCAGATGCAATACTTGCATGTTATACTGTATATACACATATATAGGAGGACAATGGATTTTGTGCTGAATTTATCTTTTGGTGGGTACAGCCGCTGGGAGAATAATGTTCGGTTGATTCAAAGCGTTAAAAAAGATTCCTTGGGGCAGAGCACTTGGAATAAAGACTGCGTCAATGCTCCAGCTGACTCCAAAGCATCAGTGCTTCAGTGCACTGGATGAGAGAGGGTTGGACACATGATTTCCCCAAGGCTGTAGGTCATACAAAGATTTTCCAAGAAGGGTTATCACAGTTCACTGAATCCTCATTACAAAGATGCTTTCAAGCTGCTGGTCTAGTCTTTAGATTCAAACAAGAAATTAAAGAATGCTGTTGGTTATGTAGCCAATGCATTTCTGTTGATAAGTTGAGAGGCTCTGTTTTGAATAAGTAAACCAAACGGCACTTGGTCAGGAGCTTTGGCAACTTACTTTTGTGCCTCTGCTCCTTTATTAAATTTTCCAGAAATCTATACTGAAGCTTGTAATTCCTTAAATACAATAACATTTAAATTGTGCTGGTGATGGGTTTTCCCCACTATGTAATCTTCCTTCTGGAAAACCATTATATTAAAATATTTGATTTTGTACCTGTGAACCAATATGAATTGAAGAACTTAATTTCAATTTATCAAATAAATCTGTATCTTGGTGAAATTAATAAAAAAAATAACAGACAACCCCATCAAGCACTAAATGGGAGAGAGAAAATGATCAGAAATAAGGGAAAGACAACCAGGGGAAGAGACTAGAATTGAAAGCCAATTTAAAATTTAGCAAAACAAAAAAAATTATGACTTGAAGTATTCTTAAATTATACAAATTATTGCAATTACATGAAACTCATCGAAAGGGACTTTGGAAATAGACATAACGACTTGACTTATGTAGTGTGCTTATTTTTCTCAAATCTTATTTCCTGTCCATATCTGTGTTGCCCAGTTACTGCAATTTTACTTTGCTGTCTATTATAGACATATTGCCACACTTAAAAAATTCCAAATTAATTCAATGTGATGTTTATTCAACATACATATTTAAAAAAAAAACGTTAAAATATATTTATAATGTTCCAAACTGATCAAATCCTGTATATTTCGTGCTCAGTTAACATTACCAAAAGGCACTGCTAGCATCCTTTATGTTGTGGCTGCTTAGCCAAGTTATTCAGTGAAAGTTTTTGCAAAGTGGTCACATTCTTCTAGATGGCTAACAAGTTGACCTTTGATTTGCTAATCATAATATAGGTGGGATTGACCAACTCCCTCATGTCTGCATTGATTCCAGTCTTCCTCTTCCTTGTGGCACAAATAGTTGTTGGTCAAGAGCCATTTAATTCATGCAACTAGGCAAAGGCTTTGAGAATATTTGTAAATATGGCCAATAATTGCAAGCTCAGGGGGTTATGAATATCTTTTATGCTACAAATATTTTGACTATATTTATTAATGCAGAAATAATATAACAAACAAAGCTTTTCAGAATACGCTGCGTTTAATACCAAGCTCAGAAATGTATTCTACTATAACATAATTTTAATTATAAAGTTTATACATATTCAAAATGCAAGTATACATATTTTCAAATGCAAGTATAACTTATTCACTCTGCTTTAGAAATGATTTTTGGAGTTTTGTTAAAAAACTTCAGTAGAACAGAAGATGTATAGTGCCTGAAAATATATTGTATTGATCTAGTCTTACTTCTATGTCAGCACTACTAATTATCAAATGAAGACCAACTTCAAGGGTCCTTCTTCACATGCAGAATAAACCTTTGCTGGTTGAAAACCTCCCTAAATTGGCCTTTAGTTGCTCCTCTAACTACAGTATTATCACTCATTACTACCATGGTCATGTTTGATATACAGTAATCTGTGAGGTTCTGCAATTTTTGGAGTATGTTGAGGATATTAATGCTATATGCTATACCCTATAAAACATAAGCAGGACACAATCCCTCCACTAATTCTAACGTAGTGGCAATGGGGATCCACCACTTACCCCCTTAAAATACTTATGTCTTATAACACTAGTCTAAACTACACTCACCTTCTATACTATCAAAAACAGTCAATATAATGTATAGCTACTTCAAAGTATCATATTCCGATCACAACTTGTAGCATGCACAATGTTGTAATCTCCAACGGACACAAGACAGACTGCCAACCCCAGTACCATCACATTAGAATTAGTGGACGGTTAGTGTCCAGCTTATGTTTTATAGGGTAAAGCCTGTACTGAATTAACAATAAAGCAAAATAGGGCATCAAGGGAAACGGGGCACCACAGATATTTTGCATTTATCATGGACCATATGATGCAAAACTGCAAATGGTACAGCTGAACCAGGATCCACAAAAAGGAGCTCTCACAATAAATGGAAACATTATATATATATATATATATATATATATATATATATATATATATATATATATATATATATATATATGCTCAAAAGTTTGCATACCCTGGCAGAAATTGTGAAATGTTGGCATTTATTTTGAAAATATGACTGATCATTCTAAAAATGTGTCTATTATTGAAGCATAGTAATCATATGAAGCCATTTATTAACACTTAGTTGTTTGTCTCGCTTTTAAATCACAATGATAACAGGAATCACCCAAATGGCCCTGATCAAAAGTTTGCATACCGTTAGTTCTTAATACTGTGTATTGCCCCCTTTAGCATCAATGACATCATGCAGTCTTTACTAATAGTTGTATATGAAGCCCCTAATTCTTGCAGGTGGTATAGCTGCCCATTCGTATTGGCAAAATGCCTCCAGGTCATGCAAAGTCTTTGGTCGTCTTGCATGAACCGCATGTTTGAGATCTCCCAAAAGGTGGGTCGATGAGCAGCCTTCGTGCAGAAGAATACAAATTGTCTGCCAGTAGTTTCTGATAACATGCTGCATTTATCTTCATGCTGCATCAATTTTCACAACATTCCCTGTGACTTTAGAGCTCACACCTCCCAAAACATCAGTGAGCCACCACCATGCTTCACAGTGGGGATGGTATTCTTTTCACTATATTCCTTGTTTACCCCACTCCAAATATAGTGCTTATAGTTGTGACCATAAGGCTGTATTTGGTCTCGTTCTCCAAATTACAGTGTGCCAGAAGCTGTGAGGCGTGTCAAGGTGTTGTCAGGCATATTGTAACCAGGCTTTTGTGTGGCATTGGTGCAGTAAAGGCTTCTTTCTGGCAACTCAACCATGCAGCTAATATTTAAGTATACATAAGTATCGTTGTATTTTACTCTTGAAACAACCACACCATATTTTTCCTGAGCAGCCTGTATTTCTCCTGAGGTTACCTGTGGGTTTTTCTTTGTATTCCGAACAATTCTTCTGGCAGTTTTGGCTGAAATCTTTCTTGGTCCACCTGAACTTGGCTTGGTATCAAGAGATCCCCAAATTTTCCACTTCTTAATAAGTGATTGAACAGTACTGACTGGCATTTTCAAGGCTTTAAATGTCTTTTTAAATCCTTTCATCTTTATGAAGTCCCATTACCTTGTTATGCAGGTCTTTTGACCCCTCTTTTCTGCTCCCCATGGCTCAGATTCTAGCCTGTGCAGTGCATCCACATGGGAGCTAACAAACTCATTAACTATTTATACACAGACACTAATTGTAATTTAAAAAGCGACAGGTGTGGGAAATTTACCTTTAATTGCCATTATAACCTGTGTGTGTCACCTTGTGTGTCTGTAAAAAGGCCAAACATTCAAGGGTATATAAAGTATTGATCAGGGCCATTTGGGTGATTTCTGTTATCATTGTGATTTAAAAAGGAGCTAAACAACTATGTGATAATAAATGGCTTCATATGCTCACTATCATTCAATAAAATAAAATGTTTTCAGTCATATTTTCAAAATGCCAACATTTCACTATTTCTGCCAGGGTATGGAAACTTTTGAGCACAACTGTATATATATATAATAACAAATATTAATAAAATAGTAATAATAGAGGTTAATGACATACATTAATCTTGGGAATAAAACAAAATTAGAATCTGGTAACTGTTTATTATGTTTATATTTTGAATTAGATGTATGTATAGGCATCAAAATCTTTTAAGTGCTTAGGGCCTCTAAAGGGCTTAATCCGGCCCTGGGTATAGCCAGTGGTGGGCTCCAGTACCATCACAACAGTACTTTGTAGGACTAAGAGTTAGTATTCACATTATTTTGTATGATCTAGGTCTTTATTATTAATTGTTTATATTTAAATGCACTTTTTGTTTAATTTATATGATATCTACACTTATATATCTACACTTACATTTCTAAATGTTTTGTATTTATTATTGCAATTACTGAATTTTGATAATATAATTTACTTTTGCACTTTGTATATATTTCATGTGACACTGTTTTTGGTGTATTGATAAATCATCATATTCTAATGTTTTAAAAAATATGGTTATGTACATCATATATATGTATTGTTAATTCAATGCACTGCACTTTAGATTTTTTTATATATTAACCGATTGTTGTTTAAAAAACTTTTCTATGTGACTAAATCACTAAATTTGGCTAAGAAATTATTTCTATAGGTAATACTCTGATATAATCTTTACTGACATGTCTTTACTGATATGAATATTTACTTGTCTTTGACATATGACATAGTTATGTGATTTAAAGATGTTTCTGTTGGATAGGACAGTTCTGTATTTTTATACATTATATTTGTTGAGTGTTTTTAATTTGTAATAATAAAAATTGATTTTATGGTAATGATATATAACTCAATATCTGTCATATTGGAACTTTAGATACACCTACAATAGTAATTTACAGGGTTGGGTTAGTTAATTAAATAGTTTCTTTCTGTTATGCTGTGTAGCCAACTGTTTATAACAACACTAAGTAGATAACCAAAGTTTTCTGATTTCAAAAAGGAACAACCATACAAAATTGAAAGTCTGAGTTGTAGATAAATTTTATATATATATATATATATATATATATATATATATATATATATATAATTTTTTAAATAATTTTGTTTGTTTTTCTTTTTGTCTACCAGTCACTTGGCACACAGATGTACCACTTATGAAGTATGGCAATCTGAAATATTCCGCTTTATTGTTGAGAATATTTGGAATAGAAATGTCTGTAGTCTCTAATTTCAGTGGATCCAGTGTCAAGGTAAAAGCCATTAAGTTTCATTATTGTGTATGACGATATCTACCAACAGAGCACCCACATGATTACAGTTGGTAAAATGTTCAATTGTATAAATAATATTAGTCACAAAGTCTTTTAATTGTTAAAGTATTGTCGTAATTCTAATGTATTCTTGGGAATTATCACTATATAGTATGAGAGATAATTTAATATATAAGAAAGTCATTAAAGAGGGGCAAGACACTTTCACATAATTCAAGCTAAAATATCTACCACCCCCACACTAAAAAATGAATAATAACGGATTTTAAATACATTTGTTTATGTGTGTAATTTCGATTTCAGAAATAGCTAATATTTTTTCTCGATTGTTTTAATCACTGGGTATGCACTTAAGTGGGTCCCATGTATGACATGCAATAAGATAATTATACTTAATGGGCATTTCTTTACTGCTAGTAATGTGATCCAAGGCTTAAGATTCTGTACTATTAAAGAAGTCCATTAGTGATATTTCAGTTTGTCCAGAATCGGACAACACACTAATTTGCAGGAGGAATAACATTGTATGTAGTAAAATAATTTAGGAAGATAAGAGAAAAGCATAAGATAATATAGTTACATAGTTACATAGTTACATAGTAATTAAGGTTGAAAAAAGACTTTCAGTCCATCAAGTTCAACCTGTTAAGATCTCCTCTGATCTGCAATATGCGGATTAGTTATGAATTAAATTATTGATTAAATAATTATTAATAGTATAGTATTGGAGAATGAATAAAGAGTTAGTCCATCAAGTTCAACCTTTTTAGATCTCTATTGATCTTTTTAATTTGGACTATTTATTATTATTGTTAATTGTTAATTATTGTTAATTGATCCAGAGGAAGGCAAACATAAAAAAAAAACCCATTGAAACTTTGCCAATTGTCTCATAAGGGGAAAAAAAAAGCAAAATTCCTTCCTGACCCCAGAAACTGGCGATCAAATTTCTCCCTGGATCAATATTCCTTGCTAGTTATCTAGGATAGCCTTGAATGCCCTCTTTATTCAGAAATATATCTAACCCCTTTTTGAAGTTGTCTATCGAATTCGCTGTCACCACCTCCTTTGGTAGAGAATTCCACAGTTTAACCACCCTAACTGTGAAGAACCCTTTTCTTTGTTTAAGGTGAAATCTTTTTTCCTCTAACCTCAACGGATGTCCTCTTGTCAGTTGAAAATCTCTTGCTACAAAAAGTTCACTTGACAAAGCCTTATATTGACCCTGGATGTATTTAAATAACGTAATCATATCTCCTCTTAGACGCCTTTTTTCTAGCGAAAATAAGTTTAATTTTGCTAGTCTTTCTTCATAACTTAGCCCCTCCATTCCCCTTATTAGTTTTGTAGCCCTTCTCTGTACTTTTTCCAGCTCTAAAATGTCTTTTTTGTGAGGTGGTGCCCAAAATTGTACTCCATATTCCAAATGAGGGCGTACTAGAGATTTGTATAGTGGCAGAATTATATCTTCTTCCCTGGCTTCTATACCCTTCCTAATACATGCTAATATTTTATTTGCCTTTGCAGCCGCTGCTTGGCTTTGAGCGCTGTTACCTAGGTGGTTGTCCACTAGTACTCCCAAATCCCTTTCAATATCTGATACCCCTAGATTTGCTCCATTAAGATTATAGATTGCTTGGCTATTGTTCCTTCCCAAATGCATAACCTTACATTTATTTGTATTAAATCTCATCTGCCATTTAGCCGCCCATTTCTCTAATTTATGCAAATCCTTTTGTAGGGAAAGTACATCATTATCTGATTTTATTACCTTGCACAACTTAGTGTCATCAGCAAAAATGGAGACACTACATTCGAGTCCTACTTCAATGTCATTAATAAATATGTTAAAAAGGAGAGGACCCAATACTGAGCCCTGAGGAACCCCACTTATCACATTAGACCAATCGGAGTATGTTCCATTTACAACAACCCTTTGCTTCCTGTCTTTTAGCCAGCTCTCGATCCATGAGCAGATATTTACTGCAATTCCTGTATCCCTTAGTTTGCTCACTAGTCTTCCATGTGGCACTGTATCAAATGCCTTTGAAAAATCTAAAAAGACTGATCCAAGTTCCTACTAACCTCCTCATAAAAACTAATTAGATTGGTCTGACACGACCTTTCCTTCATAAATCCATCTTGACTGCTACCTATGATCCTGTTCAAATAGACATATTCTTGTATTCTGTCCCTTATTAACCCTTCTAAAAGCTTCCCAACTACAGAAGTGAGGCTCACTGGTCTATAATTCCCCGGATTTGCTCTAGATCCCTTCTTAAATATAGGTATCACCTCTGCTTTTCTCTAGTCATCTGGTAGAGACCCTGTAGTGAGCGAGTCTTTAAAGATTAGATATAATGGTTTGGCTATTACAGAACCCAGCTCCCTCAGTACCCTTGGATGTATTCCATCAGGACCTGGGGCTTTATTAACATTTATTTTCTCCAACCTCTTTTGTATTTCTTCCTGCGTTAACCAATTATTTAGTGAAGGTAGTGTAGCCCCATTATGTTGCAGTGTCCCAACCACTGGTACCTCCCTTGTGTAAACCGACGAAAAGAACCTATTTAGCTCATCTGCCTTTTCCTGGTCACTAATTATCAGATGGCCTGTGTCACATTGTAATGGTCCTATCGATTCCTGCCTGGCCTTCTTCCCATTAATATATTTATAAAATATTTTAGGGTTAGTCTTACTTTCCATTGCAACTGACTTCTCATTTTCTATTTTAGCCAGTCTAATAGCCCTTTTGCAAGCCTTGTTGATTTCCTTATAGTCACATAAAGATGCCTCTGTTCCCTCCTTCTTGTATAATTTAAATGCATATTTATTTTTCCTCATCATGATCTTTAAGTCATTGTTAAGCCACATGGGATGTGATTTACTCCTATTTATTTTATTTCCACATGGTACATGCTGATGAGTATGTTTATTTAGTAAGGATTTGAATGTTGTCCATTTATTTTCAGTATTCTTCCCTGTAAGTTCTTTGTCCCAGTCTATATGTTGTATTGCTGCCCGTAGCCCATTAAAGTTAGCCCTTTTAAAATTTAGAGTTTTTGTTGGCCCCTTACAACTCTGTTTTTTGTATTCAATCTCAAATGAGACTGTGTTGTGATCACTGTTCCCCAAGGGTTCCCCTATTTTTACATTTGATATTATATCAATATTACTTGTGATGACTAAATCCAAGATGGCCCCATTTCTAGTAGGTTCTTGTATTACCTGGGCTAGATAATGATCCCTGAGTGTACTCAAGAACCTGCTCCCCTTAGCTGAGCTGCTGGTCTCGTTTATCCAGTTTATATCAGGGTAATTAAAGTCTCCCATTATTAGAACTTGCCCATGCTTAGCTGCATTTCCAATCTGTAACAATAATTGTATTTCCTCACTTTCAGCTATATTTGGGGGTTTATAGCATACTCCCACCAATATGCATTTAGAATTAGCTCCTCCACTATTTAGCTCAACCCACAAGGATTCAATGATGCCGTTAGTGCCAGCATAAATATCTTCTCTAACTATAGGCTTAAATTCAGGCTTAACATAAAGACAGATCCCTCCTCCTCTTTTACCATTTCCCCTATCTTTCCTAAATAGGTTATAACCATCCAGATTAACAGTCCAGTCATGAGATTCATCCCACCATGTTTCCGTAATGCCTATTAAGCCCCATTTTTCTTGTACTGCTAATATTTCTAGCTCATCCATTTTCCCAGGCAAACTTCTTGCGTTTGCAATCATACACTTTATGTTGCTATGGCTCTGCTGATGTGAAGTGCCTGCCACTGTATTTGAGGCCCCTATTAATATCTCCCTACTTTCTATTGTAACCCTCCCCCCTTCTCCTCCCCCATGGGTAAATAATTCATCCCTTTCCCTCTCTACCCTATTTACCCCAATACTTCTATATAGTCCCTCCCCCCACCTACAAGTTTAAAAACTCCCCCAGCCGTTCTACCATCCTATTCCCTAGCACAAAAGCGCCCTCATCATTAAGGTGCAATCCATCCCTGCTATAGAGATTGTACCCAAGTGAGAAGTCAGCCCAGTGCTCTAAAAACCCAAAACCCTCTGCACTGCACCACTTTTTTAGCCACGCATTAACCTCCCTAAGCTCCTTCTGCCTCCCTGGGCTAGCACGTGGCACTGGTAGTATCTCAGAAAATACTACCTTGGAGGTCCTTGCTTTAAGCTTATTCCCTAATTCTCTAAAATCATTCTTTAGGACGCTCCATCTTCCACTAACTTTGTCATTGGTACCAATGTGTACCAAGACCGCCGGTTCATTACCAGCCCCTCCCAATAATTTATCCACCCGATCCACAACATGCCGAACCCGAGCACCCGGGAGACAGCAAACTGTTCGATTGCTGGGATCTGGGTGACAAATTACCCTGTCTACCTTCCTAATAATAGAGTCCCCTACCACCAAAACATGTCTGTTGCTCTGCCTATTCTGCCCTCCCTCTTCTCCAGTAGAGCTGTTCGCCCGGCTGTTAGAGGGAACAGCTCTATCTGGCATTGCCATTCCTGAATGGACATCGCCAACAGTTTCACTCAATCTGGCAAATCTGTTGTTGTTTGCCAACTCAGAACTGGCCTGCCTCCTCCTGTACCCTCTGATTCCCCTTCTAACTGTAACCCAGCTACCTCCCTGGCCATCCTCACTAGCCCCAGCTCCTCCCTCCATACTAGGCCCAGCTAAACTGTGCTCCGTGAGCACCAACTCCCTTTCCAGTGGAGCAATATCACTAAGTGCTGCAATTCTCCTCTCCAGATCTTCAATTTGAGCTTCCAAAGAGGCAACATGCTCACACCTGTCACAGAGGTATGGACCCTGGATCATCTGTTCCAGTAGTGCATACATTTGACAGGATGTACACTGAATAAGGTTGCCACTGGACTGACTCATAATTATTATTATTGTCTACGAAATTTCAGTGGGAAAAATAAAGAATATAATATAATATATTTATATAAAGTTTTCCTCCTTTGCACTATAAATCTGCCCTCCCTTTTCTTTGAAGGCCCTCCTTTTATTTAAACTCCTAGGCTTTTACTAGAATTGCACTTGATACTGAAAATGTTCGCAAGCTCACAAGTTCCCCTTCTCCGGTTTCTATTAACTTCTGCCTTCTCGCCTGGGCACAATTAGTGCACTCTGCAATTTATCAGCCTTTACTTGTAAGGTAAATCCACTTGTAAACAGGCCCCAAACCAGCTCACAAATCCTTTATCCTAGTTTAACAGTCAAGCCACACCCCTCTCACCTGGGCAAACTTAGTGCACTCTGCAATTTATCAGCCTTTACTTTTTAAGGTAAATCCACTTGTAAACAGGCCCCAAACCAGCTCACAAATCCTTTATCCTAGTTTAACAGTCAAGCCACACCCCTCTCACCTGGGCAAACTTAGTGCACTCTGCAATTTATCAGCCTTTACTTTTTAAGGTAAATCCACTTGTAAACAGACCCCAAACCAGCTCACAAACCTTTTATACAAGTTTAACAGTCAAGCCACACCCCTCTCACCTGAGCACAATTAGTGCACTCTGCAGTTTATTAGCCTTTACTTTTTAAGGTAAATCCACTTGTTAACAGACCCCAAACCAGCTCACAAACCTTTTATACAAGTTTAACAGTCAAGCCACACCCCTCTAACCTGAGCACAATTAGTGCACTCTGCAGTTTATTAGCCTTTACTTTTTAAGGTAAATCCACTTTTAAACAGACCCCAAACCAGCTCACAAACCTTTTATACAAGTTTAACAGTCAAGCCACACCCCTCTCACCTGGGCACAATTAGTGCACTCTGCAGTTTATTAGCCTTTACTTTTTAAGGTAAATCCACTTGTAAACAGGAAATCCACTTGTAAACAGCATAATGGACTTGTAGTGATCACAACATCAGAGACATGGCATAAAATGACCTGAATGTTTAACTTAAATATTGGATGTATTGGAATATGAATAATACAGACTCTAATTTAATACTTTTATATGCAATTATGCTGCTTTGAAATATACCTTTTTAGTTTCCAGTTATCTAACATTATATTACATTTTGAGGCAAAAGCTGCAAAAAGCAGATCAAGTAATTAAACTGGAAGATTGCAGATAAACTGCGAATAAAAGTGAAAATGTAAAGGTTGTGTTTACTTTTTTACTTTATAGAGTAGGAAAGTCACTTTAACCTAAGCTCACAATAAACAAGTGGTTGTTATTCAGGGTCCTATGACTGATATTTGTTTAAGTACTGTCATGTATTTTACTGAATATAACTGATGAAGCATTTAAATACTGCTGACATTTTAGATGCATTTTTAACATTTTTGGGAGTGCTATAGCAAAACAAAAACATAACAATTCTTATTCATGCTCAGAGAGAGAGTTAGGAATTACACATAACAAACCAGAAATCAACAGCTTGTTGAGGGCTCGGAGAGGACGGGGCACATATATGGAGCTTCAGGTGAATTGGGCAACCTGTAACTGTTGTAAATTTTCTTCTGAGATGCCTTCGTGTTTAGGCTACTTTTAAATAAAAATTTAAATTAAGTTTGGATTTTATTCTTTTGGTGATCTTCAGTCATGAAAACCTTAATCTAAAGTGGTTTATAATTGTATCCAGTGCCCATGTCATTAACCAAAATAAAGAAACCAACAGCCTTATTAAATTGCGATTAGGCCAATTGAAAAGGGCTCTGTATAAGCACATAGCATATTTTTTTACAGAAGTTTTTAGTTAGTGAAGACCTTGCTTTTGGATAGAAGTTCACTAACAAAAAACTTCTGTAAAAAAAAATGATATGTGCTGATATAGAGCCCTTTTCAATTAGCTGAATCGCAATTTAATAAGACTACAAGTTAGTTAATGCTGACATTAGAAGTAGTTATTTAGACTGGGATACTGTGACAACAAACTGTGAGGCAGAACTATAACTCCTACTTTAATATATTGCAGGATTTGTACATATAGACTTTGGTGAAGTACTGAGCATTTGTACTTCTAATAAATATACTTTGCTACATGTGAGTTTGTCATCAGTTGCTTGCCTCTTTTTCTGTACTTGTATGTATTAATTTGCATATGTTCTGTAAACAGGAAAAATATAGGAATACACTGCTCTAGTACTGCTGTAACATTTTGCCTATGTATATAGAAGCATTGTAAATGACCACAGACATCTACAAATAGCAAAGACTCAACACAGGCCAACACATATTTTTGTGTCTCAAATGTTAGACCTGTTTCTGGATATATTTGACCTGCTGATTCTAAAAAATGGCACCAGTTTTCCCCTATCAACTCTAGTTTTTGAGATACAGAACATACAGTGGATATAAAAAGTCTACACACCCCTGTTAAAATGTCAGGTTTCTGTTCTGTAAAAAAATGAGACAACGACAAATCATTTCAGAACTTTTTCCACCTTTAATGTGACCTATACACTATACAACTCAATTGAAAAACAAACTGAAATCTTTTAGGTGGAGGGAAGAAAAAAAAAAGAAAAATAATGTGGTTGCATAAGTCTGCACACCCTCTTATAACTGGGGATGTAGCTGTGTTTAAAATTAAGCAATCACATTCCAAATTATGTTAAATAGGAGTCAGCATACACCTGCCATCATTTAAAGTGCCCCTGATTAACCCCAAATAAAGTTCAGCTGCTCTAGTTGGTCTTTCTTGAAATTTTCTTAGTCGCATCCCACAGCAAAAGCCATCGTCCACAGAGAGCTTCCAAAGCATCAGAGGGATCTCATTGTTAAAAGGTATCAGTCAGGAGAAGGGTACAAAAGAATTTTCAAGGCATTCGATATACCATGGAACACAGTGAAGACAGTCATCATCAAGTGGAGAAAATATGGCACAACAGTGACATTACCAAGAACTGGAGCTCCCTCCAAAATTGATGAAAAGAGGAGAAGAAAACTGGTCTGGGAGGCTACCAAGAGGCCTACAGCAACATTAAAGGAGCTGCAGGAATATCTGGCAAGTACTGGCTGTGTGGTACATGTGACAGCAATCTCCCGTATTCTTCATATGTCTGGGCTATGGGGTAGAGTGGCAAGACGAAAGCCTTTTCTTGCAAAGAAAAACATCCAAGCCAGGCTACATTTTGCAAAAACACATCTGAAGTCTCCCAAAAGCATGTGGGAAAAGGTGTTATGGTCTGATGAAACCAAGGTTGAACTTTTTGGCCATAATTCCAAAATATATGTTTGGCGCAAAAACAACACTGCACATCACCAAAAGAACACCAAACCCACAGTGAAGCATTGTGATGGCAGCATCATGCTTTGGGGCTGTTCTTCTTCAGCTGGAACTGGGGCCTTAGTTAAGATAGAGGGAATTATGAACAGTTCCAAATACCATTCAATATTGGCACAAAACCTTCAGGCTTCTGCTAGAAAGCTGAACATGAAGAGGAACTTCATCTTTCAGCATGACAATGACCCAAAGCATACATCCAAATCAACAAAGGAATGGCTTCACCAGAAGAAGATACAAGTTTTTGAATGGCCCAGCCAGAGCCCAGACCTGAATCCAATTGAAAATCTGTGGGGTGATCTGAAGAGGGCTGTGCACAGGAGATGCCCTCGGAATCTCAACAGATTTGGAGTGTTTTTTCAAAGAAGAGTGGACAAATCTTGCCAAGTCAAAATGTGCCATGCTGATAGACTCATACCCAAAAAGACTGAGTGCTGTAATAAAATCAAAAGGTGCTTCAACAAAGTATTAGTTTAAAGGTGTGCATACTTATGCAACCATATTATTTTATTTTTATATTTTTTCTTCCCTCTACCTAAAAGATTTCAGTTTGTTTTTCAATTGTGTTGTACAGTTTATAGGTCACATTAAAGGTGGAAAAAGTTCTGCAATGATTTATCTTTGTCTAATTTCTTTACAGCACAGAAACCTGACATTTTAACAGGGGTGTGTAGACTTTTTATATCCACTGTATGCCATATAACATTGTTCACTCTGCTGACCCATAGAAAATAGAATATTTAATGTAGTGTTTTAATTAATATATTTTAAGCATGAAGGAATCATAATAAAACATTAAAAGAAAAGTGTACTACATGAAAATCTATTTATTTCATACCATAAGTACAGATTTATGATACAAACATTCCAGTAATTCGACACACAAGAAGCTCCTCTTTTAAGCATAAGATTCCAACAATAGTCTGCCATCATGTGATCCTCCCATCTTCCTTGGTATCAGTCTTCCATTGTCTTTACTTAAGTCACCAAGGTTCTCTGGAAAGCGATCTAAGTGACTGTGCAGATAATGGACTTTAACACTCATGTTACAGCCAAGCCTGTTGAAATGAAAGAGTATATCCTCTTCTAATTGTGTGTTGTGTCTGTCTTCTTGTTGCCAAGAAAGTGTTTCACAACAAGAACAAATGATTTCAGCTAACCTGATTGGACAAAAGTTTCAGCTAACCTGATTGGACAAAACAAATCATTTTACATTTGATGCTAATTTAAATTTCCAACTGTCAGAAATTACAACGCATTTTGCAGACTTCAATGTAAGTCTTTAAATGTTTAATTTGGGATTTCTTCATGCTAATGATTTTTGAATACACAATTAATTCTTCTCTATCAGATGCATTCATAACCCAGCAAACTTAAGAAGATACTTTCCTTATTACTAACCTATTCAATATTTCAAATAGAATTTAGGTGTTGATTATACTTTGAAATTGTTCAGTGTATATTGGGGGTTTCTGATTACAGCGAGAACTCATAAATCAATATATTTTCATAATGACCTGTGTGAATATCTGACTGCATAAGTTATTTAACTTGTATGAGTGATGTGATAACCAATGTACGCTTTGTTTGTTTTTCATTATTTGTCAGTGAGAAATTATATATGCTATAATGTAAAATTGTTAAATTTTATAAAACTTATACATTCATAAATAAAGAATAACAAAAAAGTATTTATGTTTTTTTTTAATTCATCTTAGAAAGTTATATTAAAATGACTAACCCTTGACTCTAGCTGCACATTCCTGTGTTCAGGACTAAGATGAGTTTTATTCTTGTTAAAAATATGTATCAACCATTATGCATTTGAGAAGGAAAAATAGCCATGCAATTTATAATCTTAATGGAGCAAATCTAGGGGTATCAGATATTAAAAGGGATTTGGGAGTGCTTGTGGACAACCAGCTAGGTAGCAGTGGTCAGTGCCAAGCAGCATCTGCAAAGGCTCATAGCGAAGCCCGTAAAGTAGAGGGGGAGAACCTTGCAATGAGCGCCTTCAGCCGCTCATTGCGAGGCCCACGGTGAGCGCCTAAGGCGCTCATCGCAAGGCCCACAAGGTAGAGGGGGGGGGGGGAGGCTCCGAATGGCTTCCGAGTTATGAGCTTGAACAAAAAAAATTACGACAGTCAAACCTGCGAGGCCTACTTGCTCTTTTTGTTTAAGCCAGTAAATCGAAAGCTGTTCAGAGGCCGCCAAAAGACACCAATTGAATAGCAAATTAGCTTGCAACCTCACTAACGGGCTCCCTGCCTGTCCCCCTGGTCCTATTGCATGCCTCACGGGACAACAAGGTAGGGGGGGGACAGGCGACGGCCGCAATGGGCGCAGGGGGTGAGTCAGGGAGCCCGTAAGTGAGGTCGCAAGCTAATTTGCTATTCAATTGGCAGCCTCTTAATGGCTTCCGAGTTATGGGCTTTAAAAAAAATGACGGCCGTTAAACTTGTAACTTTTTTTCAAGCCTGCAAGTCTAAAATGGCAAATTGCTATTCAATTGCTCAATTTCCCCAAGCCTGCAAATGTTTTCAAACTTGTAAAAGGCAAAGAGAGACAGGGCAGGGAGAGGTAGGGCAAAGAGACAAAGGGGAGGGAGAGGGGAAAAGAGACACAGGGATGAGGGAGGGGGCAAAGAGACACAGAGGATGGGGAGGGACAAAGAGACACAGGGGAGGGACAGTGGGGCAAAGAAACACAGGGGAGGGAGAAGGAGCAAGAGACGCAGGGAAGGGAGAGGGGCCAAATAAACACAGGGGAAGGAGAGAGGATGAAAGAGACAAAGGTAAGGGAGACACGGGGGGGAGAAAAATGAAATATCCCGTCATTTGTGACAGGAGGCCTGCAATGGGCGCCAAGGGCGCTCATTGCGAGGGCTGCAATGGGTGCTGAAGGCTCTGATTGAAAGGCTTGAAGAGAGGAGAGAGAAGGAGAGAAGAGGGAGGTAGAGGACACAGAAGAAGGGAAGGAGAGAGAAGCATTGCCTGGCTTTGCTGCACCTGGCGAGGCTCGCAGTGCACGGCATAGCCGCACATTGCGAGCCTCGCATTGTGTGGCAAACAGCAATGCGAGGCTTGAAAATGTTATGCCATAATTTTTGACGGGCAAGTCACTAGTAATTAATAATTAGCAATTAACAATTATTAACAGGTAATAAATAATCTACACATTATAATGATCAGAATAGATCTAAAAAATGTTGAACTTGATGGACTTCTTTATTCAACCTCAATTACTATGTAACTATGTTAAAACGTATCATAATAATATGATCATCACTTCATCTTCTACATTTTATGCCATCAATCCTGATTTTCAGCCATGGTAATGGTTCAGCCAAAAAACTGTCAGAATATCAGATATAAAACACACCAAACTTTTGAAAAGAACAAATCATGAACATTTCTTGCGCAGTTAATCACTGTGATGCATACACACCATAAATACAACTTATAAAAGCAGCAATGTACACAGTGTAAAAATAACTGCTTCTTTATGTTTTCTATTGTATTTTGCTGCTTTCATTTTTACAATGCCATTTTATACAGAAGTTATAAGCCATTGGTTATGTTCTGTCTAAGTTTATTGTAGTTTTAGTTTCTGGATTTTATTTATTTTCTGTATGTGTCAGAAAGATTCATTTTTAAAACAATAAATTTCATTTTTGCACTAAAAACAAGATGTTCCAGATTTTTTGCTTTCAAAAGTTTGAAGTATTATATATATATATATATATATATATATATATATATATATATATATATATATTGTTTTCGTTTCTTAAAGGATAAAATACATGGAAATAAACAAGAAAAAGGAAAATTATTTTGGAATACACAATGTTTTAACCAATGTGGATCACAGGATAACAAAGATACTACCCAATCTAGTCTTTTAACAAATAACTATAAAATAGATCAGATCCATACTATATTCTGGCAACAACTAAGACAGGTCGGATTTTTATTGGCCAACAAGCTGGTGGGCATGGGTGTAGGAGCCAAAGAAAATAGGGGGTATACCGCATATAGTATAAAAATACCACACAACTGCTTCTCTACAAACATTGAAAAATCTGGGGGGGGGGGGGGGGGAGGTTGTCCCCCTCATCACTCCCCCCCACACCCAGTTCCCTCACCCATGCTGGTGGGCAAGATAAAAAAAAAAATATTTGAAATAAAAATGTATATTTAACTATATAAATTAATATACTTAATAATTAACATATTTTGTATAAAATAACTAACAGCCTCATTAAATTGGAGCTATGTGTTAACACGTAGCTTGTAAATGTCATCTTAGCGCTAGTTGCGTGCTAAGATGCCTTGTAGCGTTGCTCGCAGACGGCATTGCACCAAACATGCAGGACGGTCCAGAATAGGCTACTTGGAGAGCAACTTTGAACTTCGTGCACGAAAATCCTTTGATCTTTCATGCCTGTAACCGCTACTTGTTCAATTCAGCAATTAAAGTGCAACATCTACTGTACATTTATTATAAGGGAAAGTAATATTAGGTCTTAGAACTGATAGCACAACATTCTCAAGCCTGCAAATCGGCCCCGAAAAATACTTTATTTCATGATTATTTTTTGTGTAATATCCATCCCTGCATTCAATGTGTTACGACATACTGTAACTCGCATGTAATAGCATATCATATTTACGGATTTATTAATATTGCATTATTTCCGGCCTGTCGGACCAATCGCAAACTGGATTTAAAGCACATAGCACTTTGAAATCTACCCTCCCCTTTTTCAGTGACGTAACGCTTACGATCTCTCTTTCCATTGGCTCTATCTGAACCCGTAACTACAAGATTGCTTAAGTGAAAAGTCAGACGGATGCGAACTGGCTTACGAAATAGATTCCCTTGCTTGTAGCTCGCAGTGCTTTCTAATTTAATAGTGATGTAATTTGAAGCACGCAGCCCTTACGTGCTACACGTTGGACTTGCGAGGCTGGAATTTAATATGGCTCTATATATTTAGTAAATTATGTAATATTCCAAATGTTTAAACTGTCCCAGGTGTTTTATTTTAATAATCAATTGCCTGTTCGCAAACCCTCACTTACAGGCAGTGGGCCACAGAAATCAACTAGTGGGCCACCTACTGCCAATGGGTTGCACTTGGGCAGCAAGGCAAGTTACTACCAATAATTCACAGAAAATTTTAAGAATCTAAAGGAGAAATTACCGTGAGTCAATTCAATTTGAAGAGGAGAGATTTTTCCCTTAGTAAAAAGAAAACTATTCAGTTCTTGTTATTCTGTAGATTTTTCTCTGAGGAGTTTTGTCTGTGGTGTTTGCACACTAATTTAAAAAAATAACAGGATCTAAAGAGGTTTTTCTTAGTAGATAGAAAGCTCTCATAATAATGAATTCCAAAATATAAAAAAGTGTTTATGTGTTTCCCTTAAGACCATACAGACTTATTAAATTGCGATTCGGCCAATTGAATAGGGCTCTATATAAGCACAGAGCATATTTTTTTTTTTACAGAAGTTTTTAGTTAGTGAAGACCTTGCTTTTGGATAGAAGTTCACTAACAAAAAAAAATAGAGCCCTTAAATAGAGCCCTATTCAATTGGCTGAATCACAATTTAATAAGGATGATAGTGTGTGAGCAATGGGCATAAAACCTTTTTTATTGGTGAAAATTTGAATTTTTTTAACATTTTCCCTTTCGAGTACAGGAATCAATGTTGTGTTTGTTACATCACACCCTGAGTACTGAATTAGGCATAGATCTGTTTGTAATTATTAGTGGAGGGAGGAAGGAACAGGCATAAACCCAGAGCCTTTTTTGATAACTAAATAATATTGAAATTGACAACACACCCCTTCCCCATGCTGGTCCAGAAGCAGGACTTCACATCGAAGACTGTAACTGCAGCTCTACAGAAATGTAAACGCCCATCTCACACACACACACACAACTTCCACCAATGAGTCATGGATCACTCCAGGGTCCTACAAAGCCAGCAACATTTTATGTTTTTCTAATATTTTTTTTTATTTTTGTTCCATTGAATTATGCTTAGTCACACTCACAGTTTTCAAACATTTTTAATTGTGCAGTGGTCCTGTAAGAGAAAGTTGTGGAATTAAATAATACATTCAATATGGTAGAATAGGATTGGTAAACAAGCTGTGGTAGATGAAAGTGCCAACATGATGAAGATAAAGTAAAACTTGTGATTTTGTTTGTGTTGTAGTCACTTATTACATACAGATTGCTTATTGTGTGCAGAATGATGCAGGAAAAGCTAACCAAAGACAAATGAGCCAACTTTAAGAACAACTCCTACATAACTGAACTGCAATTAAACAGAAGTGCATACAATAAAAAAGTAAAGTCCTATAATGAAGAAATAAATCACCAGGCATGTGTTTTTAAAATACTGTATAAATGTTTAAATGATGTGTTTTTTGCAAGCTAGGCAAATGTACAATGATCTTTTATTAAACCAGAGATAGGTAGCCTATTGCACTTTGAAGGATGCAATATACAAACTTGTGAAGTATGTAAGAAACTTTTTTTTTTTAAATGCGCATACAAATATTAATTTGAGCAGATTGAGCCTGAGGGCTTCAATACAGATGTCCTTAATACATGTGCAAGTGTGATCTGCTATTTCATCTGTTTGAGAGAGGAGGAATGGGAGAGGATGGATGGGGAGTTGTAGTCCTAGGGCCTCATTTAAATGTGATTTGGGCAATTGAATAGGGCTCTATATAAGCACATAGCATCTTTTTTTTACAAAAGTTTTTAGTTAGTGAACTTCTATCCAAAAGCAAGGTCTTCAGTATCTAAAAACTTCTGTAAAAAATATGCTATGTGCTTATATAGAGCCCTATACAATTGGCCAAATCACATTTGGATGAGGCCCCTAGTAAACTAATGATCTTCACATAATCCTGATGGGAGCACTAGCAGTAGTTACTACCAGTTTTCTATTGTGCAGATACAAACTTTCTGTGAACTCAAAGTATGCTTTCTCCTCAGCTGAAGATAACATGGTAAATTTCAGAGAAGCATAATTCAATATAAAGAGATAATTTTTTTTATCATAAATGGTCCTTTAAGATTTCTTATAAACTGCACTGTTTTTGTTTAATAAATCCTGTTTGTTCTTTGTTCATTTGCTGTAAGGCCTTGTACAATGCACCCTAAAATGCATATGTATTTGCTATTATTTTATATTTCAGGATTACAGTGGAAATTTATCTAGAAGAAGCAGGAGTTTCAGGTTCACAATCCTTTTTAGAATGAGAGTAACCTTGGATTCATATAACATCCATATTCAGTTCTCTGTAACATGCCACTTAACAACAGAACTAAACTGAACAGTAAGCCCCATTAGGGTAACCATCTCCTACAGATAAACTAGCAATCCAAGATAAAAGGTAGATGAAACTATGGTATGTGAAGATAGGTCGGTGATGGCATATTTAATTTAATGTACTGTGACTACATCCTGTTACAGGGAGGTGGGAGAACAAAATAAAGTACTGTAGTACTTGCGTTTATTTCTGCACCAAATTAGTCTAGTTCAGTATTCACCAATGGAATGCCTTTCCTGAGCCAGCACAAGATCCCTGCGGTTTTCCTGTGTGGTTTAGGGTCTGGAGACTCATTTGCAGTGAATACCCCTAGTGTTTTGGTGCTTGTGGCATTGGGGCTATTTTGTTGTGGTGTCCGAATCTCTATGGACCGCAGAGCGCCAGGCAAATATGTCAGTCATTGACCCTCTGAGCTCTATCAAATGCATGTTCATTACTTAAATTATTATCGTTTATTTGTAACGCTGCAACATATTCTGTAGCGCTAATGACATCATCTATCCATCTGTGTCTCTGCTGAACCTTCAATCTTTCCCAACAACGTCTTCTTTGACTTGTATTGATTTATTGGATTTTCTTGCAGTCTAAGGAATTCTAAGCAGTTTTCTCCAAAACCACAATTCAAAGGCGTCAATTCTACTGTGCACAGCCTTATTTATGGTCCTATTCTCACATTCATATGTTACTACTGGGAATACCAGAGTACAACAATTCAGACCTTTGTTATTAATGTAATATCTAATATAACTTTCACTAGCTTGTCCAAACTTTCCATAGTCCCCCCCCCCCCCTAAAAAAAAATAGCAAGTGTATTTTAATGTCATGGCTACAGTCACCATTTGAAGAGATCTTGGATCCCAGGAAAATAAAATCTGTCACTGTCCACTTCTTCCCCATTTTAAAGGAACTGAGATTGCAGTCTGCCATGATCTTCGTCTTTTTAACTTTAAGCAACAGGCCAGGTCCTTTGGTTGCTCCTCACTCTATCAGAGTAGAATCATCTGCATATCTGAGGTTGTTGATATTTTTTTCCAGCAATATTGATTCCAGCTTTGGATTAATCCAGTCCAGCTTGACACAGGATGAACTCTGCGTAAGTTGAATAAATGAGGTGACAATCTACAACCTTGTAGCACACCTTATCCGATCTTGAAACATTCTGTTGTCCCATGGTCGGTTCTAAATGTGGCTTCTTGGTCCACATACAGATTCTTCAGGAGGCGGATGAGATTATCTGGTACTCCTATTTCTTTAAGAACATTTTTATTTTGTTCTGATCCACAAAGTAAAATTCTTTAGAATAGTCTTTGAAACAGAGGTAAATGTTTTTTTTTCTCGAATTCTCTTGCTTTCTCTATTATTCATAGGACATTGGCAATTTGATATCTTGTGCCTCTTCCTCTAAGGAACCCAGCTTCCACATCTAGTTGTTCCCAGTCAAAATATTATTGGAACCGTGCTTGTAGGATCTTAAGCATTACCTTTCTGGCATGTGAAATGAGTGCAATTATAACTGGAGCACTCCTTGTCACTGCTTTTTTTTGTGATTGGGGTGTAGACTGACCTTTTCCAGTCTATTGGTCAATGTTGAGTTTTCCAAATGTGTTGGCATAAGGCAAGCAACACTTTCAAAGCACCATCGTGTAACATTTTGAATAGTACAGCTGGTATTCCATCAACTCCTGCAGCTTTGTATTCCTGACACCTCTTTTTTATTTGATCTGCTTCTGTTAAGTCCCCACCATTTTTGTTTTTTTTATCTTTGGCATAAAAGGTAACTTTGAGATTCCCAATTGATACACACTGATACACAAAAACCCACAGAGGAAAGGACCTAACTAGTGGGATCCATTCACTTGCTGGTCTCATTGGTCCCTCTTGGCAAATTGGTGGCAGCTGTGGGATTGGGGCTTTCAAAGAGAAGCGTCAAGTGGCAGAGACCTGAGAAACAGGGATAAAGATAGCCCAGTATGGTGAGCTCAGCAAGACCAAACTAACATGGCTTATGAACAGCAGGGGGTGTCTATGCCAGCCTCCGGACCTGGAATGCCATTGTAGTGGAGCTGCGCCACCTAGGTGAGGAGCAGAGGGTCCCCAAGGGTTCTAGGGATGACCCTAGGGATGACCCCAGTTTTGAAGCTACATTGGCCCTCGGGGTTGAGAGGAGGTACCACCACCACCACCGGATTGCCCTACTGGGAGAATGACTGCACCTGTAACACAATGTGGATGCCATAAGACTGTCATCGAGGAGGTCACTACAGAGCAGGTCAGCTGTCTGGGAGCCTGTCTGTCACCACATCACAGGCATAGATCTAACCCATGACCCAGGAAGCTGCCTTAAAGAGCCTTTCAGCAATTCTGCAGGACTTTGAGCTACAGTGCCATGACTGGGTTCAACTCCAAGTGGGCATGCTTAGTGGGTGAGCCAACACAGTCTATGGGTCCATTATACTTCATCTCACAGAGGACTACAATGGAGTCCAGCAGGTGCTACTTGCCTGACACCAAGTGACCCCTGAACCTTTCAGAAAGCAATTCCGGTACCTGACTCAGAGTGTCCCTCCTGGTACTAAGACTTCATCTTTACTAATGAAGATGTAATAGTTCATGCTCATGGCTTACAAAGCCACTAATGTTGTTACACACTTGACAAACGTGACATTTTTCACAAACTATATTGATCCTTTAACTGAAGGTCCATTAAAATCACTTGAGCAGAGGGTGTCTTATAAAGATCTGCACAAATCATCAAGAAAGGGGCTAGCAATACACCATTCCATTATAAACCACTGTTGTAAAAGCATCTGATTTGAAAATGTATTCATCTGAATTGTTAAAAGGTTACTGAAATTACAAACACGCAGTTTAAAAGAGCAGGTTTTACACAATGCAACATTTTTTTGTTTTGTTAAAGTGTTCTTTTAACATTTTGTATATGCTAAAAGGAGTCATGTATAAAGTGGTATTGGGTTGAAGAGTGAAAATGCATTGTGGGCTCATTTGCATGACACCGGCCAGAGTACAGTGCAATAACTATTTCTCTGAATTCCAAGCAGGAAATAAGTTAACACACTTTTAGATGTCCAAATGTATTGTTTATTTACTGTATTCTGTTTGGTGGATGGCTTCTATCACTCTTTTGCTCACCATAAGATGAATGCTGTTTTGGTTAATAACCTTCCCACTTGAAGTACTTTGTGCCTCTACTTGGCTTACTTTTCTGCTAATTACCATGGGCCATATTCTATTAGGTGCTCGCAAATGGCTCAAACCCATAATTTTGGCGGTGGGTGTTATATTTTCTAAAAATGTTTAGATGCATTCTATTTACTCAAGCCTGCAAATTCCTATATGAAGGCTGAACTTGTAAACCCTTCTGTGGTTGCAAGCTTTTTGGGTCATGAATACAATTAAAGTATGTGCCACAGCCTTTGGTGCCAATAGAAAATGGCCTAAGGGATAAATATTAACAGGGAGAGATAATAAAGTTGCAAGCTGCAGGCCCATGTGTTGACTGTCTTGTAGCTTTTGACAAATTAGCACACAGAGTAGGTGATTTTGGAGAGCAGGTTATTGCAGTTTTATTCTTTTTTCTATTTCTAATATACTTTACATTTAATACATCAAAACACATATTTATAGTTAACACATAATATACATACACATAGAGTAATAACACACATAGATACACACATAGATAGGTCACTACATCCACACACCCCGATCCTATACCTTAACATATAATAAATACACTGAAAAAAAATCTTTTTAGATCACAAATATATAAATATGCACTTCCGCTTTACATTTTCATTTATACTTTTATTTTGGGGATTTTTATGAAGTGTGGAGAGAGGAGAAGTGGGAAGGAGAAAAGGATAAGAGGAGGGGAGGAGAAAGTGGAGAGAGGTGGCATTTGCTGGAGCTCCAGGTCTAGTGGCCCAACAGGATCCAGCCTCCTTGTCATGTTAATATTGAATACACCAACATGCCACCACATGTACATGACACACACATAGATAAGGTAAAACACATGTAAATGATGACCATTTATGACACTGACATGTCAGCTCCCTGGATTTAACAATGGATAGATGGATAAGTAATGCATCATTAAATATCCAATGGCAGGTTACTATTAAATGGTAGACAGGGATGTGAAATCTGTCAAGTATAGCTTTTATGACATCCGGGCCAAGGTGAGGAGGATGATGGCCGATGAGGAGAGAGCAGCAAGTGCACCAAGTGGGGGCCCCAAGTGACTGTCAAGTACAATGAGCGAGAGAGGGTGCTCAAGGAGATGCTGAGCCAGGTGGCCGTTGCTGGAGCTCCAGGGCTCATGGCCCAACATGATCTAGCCTCCGTGTCAGATGAATATCAGATACACCAACATGCCACCATATGCACATCTTTCACACATATAAAAGGCAAAACACATGTAAATGATGACCACCAATGACACTGACATTTCAGCTCCCTGGATTTAACAATGCGTCATTAAAACCATGAAACTGACAAATCACTTTCATTTTTGGGCACAACACGTATAATCATCCAATTGAGAGTCCATGTATGAGTGTGCCCACTGCAGCATATGCAGATTCAGTCCGCAGCAGGAATCAACATATCGTTATGAGCCAATAACAACAAAGCTCATTATCCAAAGTATTGATCACAGTTAGCAAATTATATCTTCATTTAGTAGAAATTAATTGAAACATACAGGTTCAAGACCACAAGATGTCAGATAGTTAGGAAAAAACAGCAACCAATGTATCATTCAACATAATAAGCACCTATACCATTCTTCTCTCTTTTCCAGTTGGCAGGAGGACTGGGTCCGTTAGTGAACCAGAGGCTAGGGCTTCCCCACTGGGCCGCCACCACCTCTTCACTCAGCCTTGCCCACACAGAGCAGGCACCCTTACCAAGGTCCACCATTGGAGGCCACCATTGGGGAGATGCTGATCCTGATGCGGCAGCAAGTGTACGCTACTCGAGGATCCAGACCAGTGTCTCCTCAAACCCGGCCTCCACAGACAGCAACCTGTGGAGGCTCTATAGTTAGGTGAGGAGGTACAACCTCATGGTGGAGTACTAACTGGCCAGGCTGCTACAGTCTTCGGATAATTAGAGCGCTGCTACAGTCTTCGGATAACCAAAACGTGCTCATCCAACTGAACAATGTTGCCACACAGCGTTCTCTGGTTTCCAGCACCTCCTCTTCCACACCAGAGGTCGCTCCCACACCCTTGCAGCCTAGATACTCCTCACCTCCATCAATGCCTCCACCACCTCCAGAGTTACTGCCTCCTGGGGACGTGCCTCCCCCTGCAACCTCCCTCAACTAGGGAGAAGGTGTGTGGCCACATGGGATTGGGGCACTGTGGCAAGGTGGCTGGGGGATGTAGGGGCTACACATATTTTTGGACATTCTCAACAGCACTCCTCAGTGATGATCTATTGGTCCAAATGTTAACATAATCTAGTCTGGCTTCAGAGTAAAGGATCATGGCCAATGTGATGGTGATATTTTGTAAGCAGATGGCTACCTTCCATCACAAGGTCCATGATCCTCTTCTCTGTGGACCCATAGGGTTATGTTTAACATTTTACTAATTGATGGTCACCAAGAAAAAACACTGAGAAGAGATGCTGCAGTCCCTACATTTTTTAAGGCCTTACTGTTTTTTGTTTTGTTTTATTGTTTTAGGCTTAATTCAGGTCCATGAAGGCATCTACCTCATCTGCAATCATTGTTCAAAATATGAAGTATTGTCATTTATTCACAGTGGCTATCAAATATATGTCATCAATAATATCCCCTCCTAAAAATGTAGCTTACACAAAATTAATTCAATAATTTATCTAGTTTTCTGATACATTACTGTTGTTAGTAAAACATTTAGAACAATACAGCTATGGCGGTGGACTCCTCATCCCCTCCTCAACCTCCCTCCTCAAACCCTCTCCTCAATCCCCCCATCCTCAAACCCCTCAACCCCCCTCCTCAACCCCCCCATCATCATCCTCCTTCCATAACCCCCCATCCTCACCCCCCCTCAACCTCAACCCCCCTATCCTCATCCCCCTTCCTCAACCTCAACCCCTTTCCTCAACCTCCCTCCTCATTCTAAACCCCCTCCGCATTCTAAGCCCCCTCCTCATTCTAAACCCCCCCTCCTCAACCTAAACCCCCCTCCTCCTCAACCTAAACCCCCCTCCTCAACCTTACCTCCCCTAAATACCTCCCCATCACTTACCTGCTTCTGCTCCAGCCTCTGCTCCGCTCCTTGACCCGGCGCGCATGTGACGTCACATGAGCGCCACGTCATTAGCATATACCGGGTAAGGGGGGTTTAGGTTGAGGAGGGGGGGTTTAGAATGAGGACGGGGGTTTAGGTTGAGGAGGAGGGGTTTATAATGAGGAGGGGGGTTAGAATGCGGAGGGGGTTTAGAATGAGGAGGGAGGTTGAGGATGAGGGGGGGGAGGGAATATCGGCGTATAACACGCACCTATCATTTGCCCCCTATTTTCAGGGAGAAAAAGTGCGTGTTATATGCCGATAAATACGGTAAATAGAAAAAAAGTTAGTATTTTTTTCTGCAGTCTCGAACTGCCATATAGTGCCAGATAGTGCTGGTAGAGCAGGAATTTTGTTTAAATGGTGAATTGATGCCGGTGCCTGTTGCTTGAAAGTCCTGATTAGTTGGGTGGTGGATAACCGGGATTTTACTGTATTTAGCACTGTACTGTACATGCAGGTTTTTTTTTCGTTTTTCTTCCTCCACAGCTTTTTTTTAGGTTTGGAAAACCTTTGGTTCAGATTTTTGTTATTTGGAACACACTGTATTTGTGTAACTGTATCGGATTACATAGTCCAGATTTTATGCATCTGTTTAATTGAGCAGATAAAGACTGTATGTAAGTGCTATGCACATTACTTATGTATGATGAGATTTGTTTTCTTCAGCATCTGGTTACTGTGGTATAGTGACCACATGTGACTCTATTAGATGTTATGCATCATTATTATACAAAGTTATATAGTAATTAAGGTTGAAAGCAGACTTTTAGTCCATCAAGGTCAACCTTTTAGTTTCTCCTATAATCTACAATATGCAGATTAATTGTTAATTGATCCAAAGGAAGGCAAACAGAAGGAATAAAAAAAGTGAAATTTAGCCAATTGTCTCAAAGGGGAAAAAAAAATTAATTCCTTCCTGACCCCAGATACTGGAGATCGGATTTCTCCCTGGATCAATACTCTCTAATTATCCAGGAGAACCCTGAAGTCCCTTTTTAATTAGATATAAATCCAGTCCTCTTTTAAAGTTATCTATCAAATCCGCTGTCACCAACTCCTCTGGTAGAGAATTCCACAGATTAACCACCCATACTGTGAAGAACCCTTTTCTTTCTTTAAGGTGGAATCTTTTTACTTCTAACCTCAAGGGATGTCCTCTTGTCAGCTTAAAACCCCTTGGCACAAAAAGCTCCATTGACAAATCTTTATACTAACCCTGGATTTTTTTATATAAGGTAATCATATCTCCTCTTACACACCTTTTTTCTAGAGAAAATAAGTTTAATTTGGTTAGTCTTTCTTCATAACTTAGACTCTCCATTCCCCTTATTAGTTTTGTTGCCCTCCTCTGTACCTTTTCCAGCTCTAAAATGTCCTTTTTATGAAGTGGTGCACAAAATTGTACTCCATATTCCAAATGAGGGCGTACTAGAGAATTGTGTAGTGGCAAAATTATATTTGCTTCCCTTGCTTCTATACCCTTCTTAATACATGCTAATATTTTATTTGCCTTTGCAGCTGCTGCCTGGCATTGAGCACTGTTACCTAGGTAGTTGTCCACAAGTACTCCCAAATCCCTTTCAATATCCGATACCCCTAGATTTGCTCCATTAAGATTATGAATTGCATGGTTATTTTTCCTTCCCAGATGCATAACTTTACATTTATTCCTATTAAATCTCATCTGCCATTTAGATGCTCATTCCTCAATTTTATGTAAATCCCTTTGGAGGGAAAGCACATCATTATCTGATATAATTACCTTGCACAACTTTGTGTCATCCGTGAAAATTGAGACACTACTTTCCAGTCCCACCTCTAAATCATTAATATATTTGTTAAAAAGGAGAGGACTTAATACTGAACCATGAGGAGCCCCACTTACCACATTAGTCCAGGAGTATTTTCCATTTTTGCTTCCTGTCTTTTAGCCAGCTCTCATCCCATGAGCAGATATTTACTGCAATTCTTGCATCTCTTAGTTTGCACAATAGTCTCCCATGTGGCACTGTATCAAAAGCCTTTGCAAAATCCAAAAAGACTACATCCACTGAGTTGCCTTGATCCAGGTTCCTAATAATCTCCTCATAGAAACTAATTAGATTTGTTTGACATGACCTATCCCTCATAAATCCATGTTGACTCCTACTTATAATCCTGTTCAAATAGACATACTCTTGTATATTATCCCTTATTAACCCTTCTTAAACCTTCCCCACTACAGAAGTGAGGCTCACTGGTCTATAATTCCACGGATTTGCTCTTGCTCCCTTTTTAAATATAGGTATCACATCTGCCTTTCTCCAGTCATCTGGTAGAGACCCTGTGTTGAGTGAATCTTGAGCAATTAAATATAATGGTTTGGCTATTACAGAACCCAGTTCCCTCAGTACCCTTGGATGTAATCCATCAAGTCCTGGGGCTTTATTAACATTTATTTTTTCCAACCTCTTTTGGATTTCTTCTTTCTTTCATTAACCAATTATTTGGTAAAGGTAGTGCTCCCTTGTGTATACAGAAGAAAAGAAGCAATTTAGCTAATCTGCCTTTTATTGGTCACTAATTATCAGACAGCCTGTTTCACGTTGTAATGTTCCTATAGCTTCCTCCCTGGCCTCCTTCCCATTATTATATTTAAAAAAATATTTCAGGGTTAGTCTTCCTCTCTTTTGCAACTAATTTTTCATTTTCTATTTAAGCCAGTCTAATAGTGCTTTTGCAAGCCTTGTTGATTTCCTTGTACTCCGGTAAAGCAGTCTCTGCCCCCTCTTGTTTGTATAATTTAAATGCCTGTTTTTTACTTCGTATCTTGATCTTCAAATCATTGTTAAGCCACATTGGATGTGACTTACTCCTTTTATTTTTATTCCCACATGGTATATGGCGATAAGTATGTATATTTAGTAAGGATTTTAATGTTGTCCATGTATGTTTAGTATTTTTACCCATCAGTTCTTTGTCCCAGTCTATACTTTGTATTGCTGCCCTTAGACCATTAAAATCTGCCCTTTTAAAATTAAGAGTTTTTGTTGGCGCCTTACAGTTTTGTTTTTTTAATTCAATCTCAAATGAGACTGTGTTGTGATCACCGTTTCTCAAAAGTTGCTATATTTCAACATTTGATACCATTTCAATATTATTTGTGACTAGCAACATGCCTGTCAAAAATTACGGCAATAAAATTTGAAGGCTGGCAATGCTGTTTGCCAGACAATGCAAGGCCCTTCCCCCTCTAACTTGCAGGCTTCGTGATGAACGCTTTTTCTCATGAGCGACATTGTTTGTATTTTCCAAGTACTGCGTGCCTGCCATTGTCCGGCTAATTTACCTTTTTTCTGCCGCCATTTTTCCCCCCAATTAGCCGATTTTCGATCTTCCAAAAACGTTAAGTAAGCCTCAAATTAGCTTGCAACCTCACTCACAGGCTCCCTGGCTCTCCCACTGAGGTTTTTAATTTATTTTTCAAATTATCTTTCTTTTTTTTGGCGGTCTTTCGAGTTACGTTCTTGAGAAAATATCGGCCGTTAAAAGCGTACATTTAATTAAACGTCTTGCGTGCATTGCAATCCTACGGTCTTCGTCGCTGATCGAGTGCATCGCAGTAATCGCGCACGCATTCTGTTTCAATTCTCCATTGGTGGAGTGTCCTTGGGCAAATAACATCTATGAGGACCCTTCGAGGGACACTGAAATGCACTTCCACGCTCATTGCGCATGCGCATTCGCATAACTTTTAACATGACGTGACGGACAAACTCGCAATACGACAACTATTATATGTGACTAGCAACTTGCACGTCAAAAATGACGGCAATAAAATGTGATTCTTGGCAATGCTGTTTGCCACGCAACAGGAGCCTCTCCCCCTCTACTTTACTTGCCTTGCGATGAGCGCCTCCCCCTCCCCTTTGTCTCTCCCCCCTCTCCCTCCCATGAGTCTCTCCCCCCTCTCACTCCTTTTTTGTCTCTCCCCCCTCACTTTCCTGTGTCTCTCCCCCTCTCATTCCCCTGTGTCTCTCCCCCCTCCTTCCCCGCCCCTATGTGTCTACCCCTTCCTCTCCTGCCCCTGTCCCCACCTCCTCTCCCTCCCCTGTGTCTCTCCCCCTCCTCTCACTCCTTTGTGTCTCTCCCCCTCTCCGCTCACTCCCCTGTGCCTCCCCCCCTCCTCTCACTCCCATGTGTCTCTTCCCTTCCTCCTCTTACTTACCTGTGTCTCTCCCCCTCCTCTGTGTCTCTCACCCCCTCTCATTCCCCTGTGTCTCTCCCCCCTCCTCTGTGTCTTCCCCCCTCCCCTGTGTGTCACCCCTGTGTGTCCCCCCTCCCCTGTGTCTCCTTCCCCCTCCTCTCCCTGCCCAGTGTCTCTCCCCCCTCTCCTCTGTGTCTTCTCCCTCCTTCTCTGTGTGTCTCCCCTCCTCTCTTTCTCTCCGGCGTGCAATGCGCCGGTGCGGCCCCCGCCTTGCATTGCGTATGTGCAGGCCGTTGCGCAATGCGCCTGCACGGCTTACGTAGCGCTATGCGCATGCGAGCCCAATTTGCGGCAGTGGTAGTTGTCAAACTGCGATTTGTCGCAAGCGTGAGTTTGACAACTATTATATGTGATAACTAAATCCAAGATAGCCTCATTTCTAGTAGGTTCTTATATAACCTGGGTCAGATCCTTGAGTGTACTCAAGAACCTGCTCCCCTTCGTTGAACTGCTGGTCTCATTTATCCAGTTTATTTCAGGGTAGTTAAAATCTCCCATTATTAGAACTTGCCCATCCTTAGCTGCATCTCCAATCTGTAACAATAATTATAGGCCTAAAATCAGGCTTAAAGGGTCATGTAAGTGTGCTGGGTTTCAAATGTTTCCTAATAAACAGCTACTGATTAGTAGAAATAGATGTATTACATTGAAAAGTTGAATGTACTTACATATGTATATGATAGATACTGATATCTGGATGTGCACACCCTTAGGAAGCTTACATAAAGTGTACCCTGCAGGGTACAGTGTGTGACCTGTAAAGGAAATTATGCTTGCTGGGGTCACAGCGGAAATTGCCCGTAAGGAGACAGGCACAGAGAAAAAAAAACAGACAGCAACTGCCAGATTGTGATACAAATGTTTCAGTCTTTACTTCCTCCTGATTGGCCAAAACAATTTTTCAAATTGTATACCCATTTAGCCTGGGTTTGGACGGCGTTAACCCTAAGTTTCACCTGACAGAAATGAAAAGATGTTTTGCTAACTTCATTTTAAGTGTTTAAAAGCTTATTTTGGTATTTTTTCATGCAAAAAATGTTTTCATACACTACTAATTCTCATCTATCAGATGCCCTCATAATCCAGCTCACTTACATATACCTTTAACATATAGACAAATCCCTCCTCCTCTTTTACAATTTCCCCTATCTTTTCTAAATAGGTTATAACCATCCAGATTAACAGTCCAATCATAAGATCCTTACCACCATGTTTCAGTAATTCCTATTAAATCCCATTTCTCATTAACTGCTAATATTTTTTTATGTCAAGCTTCTGGCATTAGCGAGCATACACCTTATGTTCTTTGTTTGTAGTTTTGAAGTGCCTGCCTCTGTACTTGAGTTACTTAGTAATATTTCCCTATTGGTTATACTAACCCTACCCCCATCTCCTCCCCATGAGTAGTTAATTCATCCCTTATCCCCACTACACTATACTAGTCCCTCCCCCCACCTACAGTGCTTGCAAAAGTATTCACCCATCTTTCTTGTTTTGTTGCCTCACAACCTGGAATTAACATGGATTGTTTGAGGATTTGCATCATTTAATTTACAGAACATGCCCACAACTTTGAAGATGTTTTTTTTTAATTGTGAAACAAATAGGCCAAAATAACAGAAAAAGTCAATGTGCATAACTATTCACCCCCACCCCCCCTCAAAACTTTGTAGAACCACCTTTTGAGGCAATCATAGCTCCAAGTCGCTTTGGATAAGTCTCTATGAGCTTGCTACATCTTACCACTGGGATATTTAACCATTCCTCCTTTAAGTTGTATGGTTTGCGCTTGTGAACAGCAATCTTTAAGTCTGACCACAGATTTTCGATTGGATTGAGGTCTGGGCTTTGACTAGGCCATTCCAACACATTTACATGTTTCCACTTAAACCACTCAAGTGCTGCTTTAGCAGTGTGTTTGGGGTCATTGTCCTGCTGGAAGGTGATCCTCCGTCTTAGCCTTAAATCATGCACAGAGTGGTACAGGTTTAGCACCATCCATCTTTCCCTCAACTCTGACCAGTTCCGGGTCCCGGCTGCTGAAAAACATCTCCACAGCATGATCCTGCCACCACCATGTTTCACTGTGGGGATGGTGTTCTTTAAGATGTGATGTGTTGGGTTTGCGCCAGACATATCGTTTTCTTTGATGGATGAAAAGTTCAATTTTAGTCTTATCCACCAGAGCACCTTCCTCCATACATTTTAGGAGTTTCACACATGCCTTTTCACAAACTCAAAACATGCCATTTTGTTTTTTTGCTGAAAGTAATGTCTTTCTTCTGGCCACTCTGCCATAAAGCCCAACTCAATGGAGTGTACGGCTTATTGTCATCCTATGTACAGAAACTGCAGTTTCTGCTGTGGAACTCTGCAGCTTCTCCAGGGTTACCTTAGGTCTCTGTGCTGCTTCTCTGATTAATGGCCTCCTTGCCCGGTCCTTGAGTTTTGGTAGGCGACTGTCTCTTGGCAGCCTTGCTGTTGTGCCATGTTCTTTCCATTTGGTTATGATAGATTTGATGGTGCTCCTGGGATCATCAAAGATTTGGATATTTTTTTATAACCTAACCCTAACTTGTACTTCTCAACAACATTGTCCCTTACTTGTTTGGAGAGTTCATTGGTCTTCATGGCAGTGTTTGGTTAGTGGTGCCTCTTGCTTAGGTGTTGCAGCCTTTCAAAAAGGGTGTGTATATGTAATGACAGATCATGTGACACTTAGATTACACACAGGTGAACATCATTTCACTAATTATGTGACTTCTGAAGGTATTTGGTTGCACCAGGGTTTTTTATGTGCTTCATAACAAAGGGGGTGAATACATAAGCACATGCCAATTTTCTGTTTTCTTTTTCTAAAAAATAGTTTTATGTATATATTTTCTCATTTCACTTCACCAACTTAGACTAACGTGTTCTGATCATCACATAAAATGGAATCTCCAATCACAGGAAAAGTTAAATCAGAACAGCGAGAGTACAAGTAGGAATCACATTCATAACTCACTAAAAACTCTATAATATATTAAAAGGAGATTCATTGAGAACTGAGAGGGCAAAAATTCTGAAGGGGAAGGGTGAGTGGGGGTTAGAAGTTGATGTTGAGGAGGGGGGTTACAGAGGGGGAAGTATTTTGGATGGAGGAATGTCACTGAGATTAAAAGATTTGATTTAATATACCACTTGTCATTTGATTGTGTCATGGTTAAGAAGGCATATATATATATATATATATATATATATATATATATAAATATATATATATATTATGATAGACTTTACACAAGGATTATGGACAATCATTGAGCTTCTAAATAATAAATTTCACATCAAAAGGGGCTTAATAATAACTGTGGTATAAAATTATATTTTCTTTTGTTTAAGCAATTGCACTTTAAAAGGTGGACTCTTATAAGTCTAGATGGAGACAACGCTCTGAGCTATGACAGTTTAATATGACACTAGTCACTTTAATTACATACTAATGTACTTAGTAGAGAAGAAATACTCACGCACTTTATTATCACTTTAAGAACTACTATTTTATTATAAATGAATATAGTATACACTATAAATTGAGACACTGTATCTATTAATGACTAGAGAAGGACTATTCACATTTTATTTATAAAGGAATTGGACCTTCTTCAACGTCCCAACAAACTTTCAGAGTTCAGAGGGTCTAGGAAAACTAATAAGCAACTAACATAAATACTTAATTTTACTAATATAATGCAATATAGTCAGTATGTGTCTAGTTATGATCCCAGTCCCCTCTTGGTAAAGCTTAACTATATAGCTTGGGGCTTTAGCCGATATTTTATAGACAATCTAGCAATCCTTCAGTGAGCTTCTCTTTGGGTTGCCAGAACTTTTTCTTTTTCTTTTGTTTCTGGCCACAAAAAGGATAACATCTTACACCTTGGTAACTCCTCCAAGATGTTGTTTTTATATATTCTTCTTTTTTTTCTTCTTTTTTCTTGGTTTGTAATTTCTCTGTCTTCTTTAAAGGAAGTGGAATAAAAGATTTGTCCCAGAATGTACAAGGCCTGAATACTGCGTAATAATAGCAAAAAACTTTTTTAAAAGGGAAACCAGTCTTAATTTGTATCCAAGAGTCTCATTGGAGAACAGGTAAACCAATCTTTTTTTAATGGATTATTCCTATACCACCTACATGTTACATATAAGAAAAAGGCCAGGGGAGTAACAATGCTTAATTTATCACATATAATAGTTGTCAAACTACGAATCGTCGTCATGCTTTGCAAGCTCACGAAGCGAAGCAAGGTATGCAGTTTGCTCTGCAAATTTGCGAAGGTGGAGGCTCAAAGGCGCCTCACACGCGGTTAAAAACACACACACGCACGACTTAGAAAAAACGACCTCGGAACCAACCTTAACGGCACAAACACCCACACGCACAAAAAATAAGGGCCGAACCGCGCACACCCAAAAAACAGTCAAAACACACCAAATACTCACAAAATATACATAAAAAGCTTACCCATAGCAAGCGGGGGCATCCAGGACCTCTGAAAGTGAAGTTACAACTCCCAAGTCCAAATTCCCGAGTACAGACACACGAAAATCCCCTAAGCAAAAGAAAAAATGGGCACCAAAAAAAACGAAAACGAGGCTCAAAGCCCAGCCACGTACAACTTACCCAAGAAGGGAAGGGAATCCCGCATTAACCCCACGGGATCCGAGATATGCTCGGAGACCTGCATTAACCCCACATTAATTATTGCACTGGGGGTCCCGATCGCACGCGATCAGGGACCCTCGCCGCAATGAAAATTCTAAATTCCTGCGTTATGGGTCCTTAAAGGACCGTAAAGGTCCTTAAAGGACCCGTTATAAAAAAAAAATATATACCCTATCACGCATGGGGCTCTATAAAGAGCCCCATCAACCATTAATTAACCCTGTCACTCATGGGGGTCAATACAGACCCCCATAAGCACTTAATTAACCCCCTCACTCATGGGGGTCAATACAGACCCCCATAAACCCCTAATTAACCCTGTCACTCATAGGGGTCAATATAGACGCCCATAAGCCCTTCATTACCCTGTCACTCAAGGGGGTCAATACAGACCCCCATAAGCCCTTCATTAACCCTGTCACTCATGGGGGTCAATACAGGCCCCCATAAGCACTTCATTAACCCCCTCACTCATGGGGGTCAATATAGACCCCATAAGCCATTCATTAACCCTGTCACTCATGAGGGGTCAATACAGACCCCCATAAACCCCTAATTAACCCTGTCATTCATGGGGGTCAATACAGACCCCCTAAGCCCTTCATTAACCCTGTCACTCATGGGGGTCAATACAGGCCCCCATAAGCACTTCATTAACCCCCTCACTCATGAGGGTCAATATAGACCCCCATAAGCCCTTAATTAACCCTGTCACTCATGGGGGTCAATATAAACCCCCATGAGCCCTTCATTAACTGTGTCACTCATGGGGGTCAATACAGACCCCCATAAGCACATAACTAACCCGAAAACAAAACCGGAGCCAGGACTTCCAAAAGTCAAATCCTCACTCCCTGTACCTAGAAATAAACTCTCAACACTCATGGGGGTGAATACAGACCCCCATAAGCCCTTCATTAACCCTGTCACTCACGAGGGTCAATATAGACCCCCATAAACCCTTAATTAACTCCATCACTCAGGAGGGTCAATACAGCCCCCCATAAGCCCTTAATTTACCCTGTCACTCATGGGGGTCCATACAGACCCTCATAAGCCTCTGTTTAACCCCATCAGTCCCATAAGGGTATATTAAGACCATTATGGGCCTGTTACAACCCAACATTAACCACATAAGTGCCATGACGGTCCTCAAGGACCATCATGACACTAAGTATAAACACTACACTGCACTATACCCCCCCAATAAAACATTAAATATCAACTAAACACCCTCTACACTAACCTATTAACACCTACACTACCTACCTACCCCCTAATAACCACAACCACTCTAATTACAGAAAATAAAAAAGTCTAAAGTCACAAAAAATAAAAAATCGACATTACATAAAATAAAAAACCTAAGTCACAAAAAATAAAAAATCTACATTACAGAAAATAAAAAAACCTAAGTCACAAGAAATAAAAAAAGGAACATTACAGAAAAAAAACACATTACAACCCCCCCACCACCACTACAGAAAAAAAAAATTACACACCTGAAAAGGAAATACATACAATACAAATGCATACAATACAAATGCATACAATACAAATAAAATGAAATACAATACAATACACCCCAATCTAATATACAATACATCCTATCTATCTAATATACATCCCCCAATCTATCTAAATAAATACCATAATCTAATATACATCCTATCTATATAATATACATCAACAATCTATGTAATATACAATAAATACTATCTATCTAATATACATCCAACAATCTATCAATCTATCTAAAAAAATACCACAATCTAATATACAATACATGCTATGCTATTTATATAAAACACATACCCCTAGCTAACATACAATAAATGCTATCTATATATAAAATAATCTAATTCTAAGCTAAAATAAAATAATTAAGACCACTTACCTTTGCAGATGTCCATTCAGATCAGCCACCTAGGAAAAGAAATAATTAGTGCAACATATTTACAATTAATAAATAAACATTGTAAATATTCTAAATATTCGACTCACCTTTCCATCATGTCCCGTCCTTATTCTTTTACTCTTCTCCGGAGCGGCCCCTGTTAAAAAAGACATAACATTAATACACATACATAAACATAAAAACAAAATAAAATAAACATAATCTACATTGTACTTACCTCCCCGCGATGTCTCTGGTCTCCGGCCTACTCCTCTTCTGCCCCGCCCTGGAACCGCGCTCTAAAAAAAAAACACACACATCCGCACTCAGGGACATCCCCGACGCTAATGAGACTCCTGGAGACTTTTCTGGAAGAAAATAGGCAATGGCGCCTTCTGATTGGTTGAAAACGCTGTCTATCAAATTCACCCAATCAGGAGGCGTCAATGTGTGAGCCAATCAGAAAGGAATAAACCCTAAAATCCCACTCTGATTGGATAATTTACCTGTCAATCTTTATTTAAACCAATCACAAGGCGCAGATGCCTTCAGCCAATCACAATGGAATACACCCCCACAGGGTGATTGGCTGGAGGCATCTGCACGTTCTGATTAGTTGCATTGACAATAGCCAATCACAATGGAATACACCCCCACGTACTGATTGGTGAAGGCATTTGCGCCTTCTCATTGGCTATTGTCAATGTCAATCAGTATTACAGCCAATGGGAAGGCGCAGATGTCTTCAGCTAATCACTGCATGGGGGTGTATCCCATTGTGATTCGCTGATGGCAATAAAGCCTTCGGATTGGTTCAAATAAAGATTGACAGGTGCGTTATGCAATCAGCGTGGGATTTTGGGGTGTATCCCTTTCTCATTGGTTCACAATTGGCGTCTTCTCATTGGCTGAATTTGATAGACAGCGTTTTTAGCCAATCAGAAGCCGCCATTGCCAATTTTATTCTGGAACACTCCGTAGGAAGCTCATTAGCGTTGGGGACATCCGCCAGGGTGGATGTGTGTTGTTTTATTTTTAATTTTTTTAAAGAGAGCGGATGCTTCCAGGGCAGAAGACGAGGCCGGAGACATCGCGGGGAGGTAAGTACAATGTAGATTGTGTTGATTTTACTTGGTTTTATGTTTATGTATGTGAACTAATGTAATGTTTTTTTTAACAGGGGCCGTGCCGGAGAAGCAAAGATGGAGGATGGGACATGCTGGAAAGGTGAGTAGAATATTTAGAATATTTAGAATGTTTATTTATTTTATGTAAACGTGTTGTAGTAATTTTGTAATTCTTTTTTACCCTAGGTAATTAGTGTGTTAGAGGGGTCTATATAGTTGAGGCACACAGTACACTCACATTGTGTGGCAAACAGCATTTCAACACTTTCTTTTATTGACCGTCATTTTTTGACGGGCAAGTCGCTAGTTTAATAATAATCTTCAAATTGTGGAACAATATTGTGAAATAGACCATGAAGAGAGATTTATTATTTGGGTGGGCAAAGTAAATGAACAGAAATGCACCACTGTCAATCTATATGCCCCCAATAATTGACAAAACACCTTTTTAAATACTCTGTTAAAACAGGTGCGGAAACGTAAGATAGGGCATGTGATTATAAGCGGGGAGTTTAATATGCACTTGGACCCTTTAATGGACCGGAAGTCGTGTAAGAAACCCCTCCCTGAAAAGTCTATTATTCGCACTTTTAGATATTTTCAAGAAACTATTGTTAAATTTGAACTTTATGATGCTTGGGAATCCTTTTATCAAAATGAAAGAGACTACACATTTGATTAATAGACTAGATACATTTTTATTTGAAACAGATTATTCCAAAGATTTAATGCAGCAAGCAATTCAAGCTTTTTTTTTTTAAATAAATGCAAACACGACTGACTCCAAGACTACCTTGTGGAACGCCCACAAGGCGTAAATGAGAGGTATATTAACTAGTTGGTCAATCAAACTTAAAAAAACAAAAAGGAAACTTGTTAAGAGTATTGTATATAATACTGGCTCAAATACAGAGAAACAATAAAATGAATCCAAATAAAAATAATATAGAAATAATGAATCTTCAGGCTCAAATTAAGAAAGCGATACAATTAAGGGTGGATAGGGCCTCATGGGCATACCAACAAAGGATGTACCATTATCGTAATAGAGTCAGTAAAATTTTAGCCAACACTATAAAAAAAGAGAATCTTCTAAAAGAATAACAAAGATAAGGGATGTGGATGGGATAATTCAATCACATCCAGGAAAAATAAGTAAAGTGTTTTATAGGTACTACAAAGCCTTGTACAATTGAAAGAACTCAAAGGACTTTGTAAGACCTAAACCGCAAGAGATTATTGATTTCTTGGACCAGTTAACCTTGCCTAGGATTTTGGATAAGGAACAAGAGTATATAAACAGAGAAATATGAGAGGAAGAAATTAGACAGGCAATAGCTGGACTACAATCACACACAGCACCAGACGGTTTTAAAAATGTTGTTTATTACAAAGCGTTTTCTACTACACTTGTCCCATTCCTTAAAGGGATGTTTCATGAAATTAAATCTTTGGGTACAGCACCTCAGGAAACTCTAGAGGCTGCAATAGCTATGATACCCAAGGAAGTTAAGGATTTGTAAGACTGTAGAAATTTCTGACTCATCTCTCTTATCAATACTGATATCAAGTTATATGCCAAAATATTGGCCACAAGATTGGCTCCTCTTACCCCCAAATTAATATCAATAGATCAGACAGGCTTTATAAGTCAAAGACAGGGAGTAAACAACACAAGTAGACTTTTGAACTTTATATCGGATGTGAAAACAAGGAAAATTCCCACCCTTCTCATGTCTCTAGATGCTGAAAAAGCTTTTGACAGAGTGGGGTAGGAATACATGGATAGAACTTTTCAGAGATATGGCTTTGGCAATTTTGGATTGAAATTCATCAAATTCTTATATTCCAACTCCTCTGCCTTTGTTTCAGTGAAAGGGATTGATCCACACAAATTCAGTGTAGGAAACAGGACAAGGCAGGAATGCCCATTATCACTGCAGATCTGTAATTTAATGATCAAACCCCTGCTTGAAGCCTTTAGAGCTTCAGATAAGATCAAAGGTATAGAGCTAAAAGATGCTAAAATCACTAAAAAAAACATGGCATTTGCAGAGGATGTCCTCTTGTCCTTGACAAATCCCGATAACTCAATAGAACATCTCTATAATATATTAAATACATTAAGCAGGATATCCTATTATAGGGTTAACTGGTCTAAGACAGAAATCTTGACGATAAACTTAACAAAAATGGAGAGAGACTTGAATATAAATATGTTTTGAACTTGAAATTGAATTCAGTAACACATCTGGGGATTTCTTTCTATAATGAATTAAAAGTAACTATTAAGACTAACTATAATAAGCTATGTAAGGGAATGAAAGAAACTATGGGAAAATGGAGATCGTAGAATTTATCCTGGGCAGGTAGAGTTGCCTCTTTTAAAATGTTAATTCTGCCCAGGATAAAGTATCTGATGAGAGCCCTCCCTATAGAAATACCCATATATTTAACTAGACAATTCCAATCTATCATTGAAACATTAATATACAAGGGTAAGAAGCCTACATTAAAAAGTGAAGTAATAACCAGACAATTCAAGAGGGGACGATTAGTGTGACCCAATATTAGATGCTATCAGGAAGCAACACAACAATGCTATCACACATAGTAAAGTGGACCCTAAGGAAGGAAAAAAACAGATGGTTTAAAATAGGCCAAGAAACAAACCCAAAGGGAGATCTTAAAGCCCTCTTATGGGGAGAAGAACAAGTAAAACAGGACGAATCTCACTCGTGGGTAGTTAAAAAAGGTCTTAAAACATGGTTTAGACTTAAAAAGAGATGGGATCTTGCTCCTTATCCTAGTCCATTGATGTCTCTGCAATTATTTAAAGGGATTGCAAACATCCCCAAAAATATCAATTGGGAGGAATGGGGGATAGCAACTCTAAAAGATATTTTTGATAAAACTGCGCTATGTACATTTGAGGATCTGGTACAAAAATGTTGCTTACCACGCCATAGATGTATAGAATAAAATGTGATTAAACAAGCGTTGATTAAAATGAAGTTTATAAATATAGTAAATAGAAACTAATTTTGAATTAATTTGCTTAAGGGAAGGAGAGAAACATCTAATTTCTCATTGCTTCTAAATTCTTAGATCAAAAAAAGAAATAGATAAAACTGAGAAAATTAAGGACTGCGAAAAAGAATTGGGAATTGTTTGGTCTAAAAAAGCCTGGTTTCAGGGCTTCCAATACACTGATTTTTTTCCTTTAAGGTCATGCAAAGATGGCATTTAACACTATCAAGATTATTAGCGATAACTCATAATCGGGAACTTAATGTATGCTGGAGAGACTGTAGCCAGATAAGCAGTTTGAAGCATATTTGGTGGGAATGCCCAAAATTTACAAATAATTTGGAAATAATGCAATAACCAGCTCACCAGCACTCTAAATATGTATTCTATAGAGATGTCTCTTTTTCACATATTCCCTAGTGATATAAATTTATTACAAAAAGCTCTTATGATTCAAATTTTTATGACTCCCAAGAGGCAGATTTTGATCAGATGGGAAAAAAGTTCTATTCCTACATGGAATCAAGTTTTGAATGAAATAAATAGAAATAGGCTGTTAGAAAGAGAACATAGAGAATACATTCAGCTATCAGCAGAGGGAAAAATGGGAACTCTGGGACACTAAATTTCAACAATAGGCGATGAGCATTTGGGATGTCGTCCCTCCTCACCCTACTGCCTTATATTTTATCTTACTACTTCTCTTTTCTTTCTTATTTTCTTCCTTTTTCTCTTCCTTTTTTTTGTTTTTTTACTTGGTCTTGCTATATTACAAGTATATTGTAGTTAAAAATTGCGTTGCTCTCAAATGCTGACTATTGTAACTCTGTCAACTTGTATATTGGCGATGAAGTGTTTTATATACTTGTTAAATGTGTAAGTCTTATTTCTCAAATAAATTTAAAAAATATATATATATATATTTTTATTTAGATGATCTTCCTGTACACCCATCCCTTAATGCATTTGTGTACTGTAATCATATGTTTACATGTCACTAATCGTCAGTTAATTGGGATGTGATGTGGTTTGGCCGAGTGTTCAGACTCTAAATGTTAAAAATTATGCTTATATCATTATCTGTAACATAATTTCACATACTGGCGCACCTAACACCTAAAATCTGCATGAAGTATGCCATCCTTCTAAAATAATGATCCCTATTTACTGTCCATAATAATAATTATATGAACATTACAGCCCATTGCAGTGACACAGGTGTGGTTTCCAAGTGATCACGTGTATTAATGATCACTATTTCTGGTGTTATATCTCACCATTTTGGCTATCATGCTTAAATAAAATTCTTGGTGATGTTGGTGAGTTAATACTTATGAAAATTATAAATTGTATTACTGTTCAGTATCAGCACTCCCCTGAACGGTTGTTAACCAAATGACAGGTAATATTATTATTATTATTATTATTATTATCTTCATTTATAACACGCCAACATATTCCATAGCGCTGTACAGGGGTTGAGTACATGGCAAAAACAAAATGAACACCTTATAAAGAATGGAGGGCCCTGTTTTTGAGTGTAGAACTAAATGTACATAGTGCTTGTTTCCAAGGCTCTGACACAAGATTGAAAATTCGCAAACTTAATATTACCATTTAATTAACAAAAGAACACTTGTTATAATTTCTCAAAATTATTATTGTTAGACATCTTGCCACATGGTCTACAGCAATAGTGTGGGACTTCACAGGAAGGGTGTAGCCAAGATTGGCCTTGATGGAGGTGAGTTAGTGTTGCTCCATGTGCCTCTCCACAGTCTCCATGTTTGTGGGACTTCCTGAAGAGCTGGACCAACTTATTGCAATCCCCCTTGTCCTGATTTGTCCCTGAATCCCCATGTCCCTGTGCCTCTACCAGCATTTTCCTTATCTGCTCTCTGGGACAATGCAGGTCCTGGAAACACTATGTAGAGATTTAAACTTGTTTAAACATATTGGCTGCATCAATGTCACCAGTCCTGTCTTTAAGGGCAGAGGCTGCCCATGTTGCCATTTCTCCCGCCACATTTTGTTTGAGCTAAGTTTGTTTTTAGATGCCATACCTACCTATGGATGTGGGTAAATTAACTGGGTCAGTAGTGTGGTATGGTTCTGATTAAAAGTGTTTCTGAGTAATATTTGAGGTGTGTCTATCACTTTAGAGATTAGCTGTTGGGGTCCCTGTGTTTACAGATTGCTATTAATCTGTTGCGTAGTGTGGTGTATGTTCCCCTTGTACTTGATATACAGTATCTCCCAAAAGTGAGTACACCCCTCACATTTTTGTAAATATTTTATTATATTTTTTCATGTGACAACACTGAAGATATGACATTCTGCTACAATGTAAAGTAGTAAGTGTACAGCCTGTATAACAGAGTAAATTTGCTGTCCCCTCAAAATAACACAACAAACAGCCATTAATGTCTAAACCGTTGGCAACAAAAGTGAGTACACCCCTAAGTGGAAATGTCCAAATTGAGCTCAATTAGCAATGTTTTCTCCCTGGTGTCATGTGGCTCATTAGTGTTACAAGGTCTCATTTGTGAATGGGGAGCAGGTGTGTTAAATTTTGTGTTATCGCTCTCACACTGGTCACTGGAAGTTCAACATGGCACCTCATGGCGGAGCAGGTGTGTTAAATTTTGTGTTATCGCTCTCACACTGGTCACTGGAAGTTCAACATGGCACCTCATGGCAGGATTTGAAAAAAAGAATTGTTACTCTATATAAAGATAGCCTAGGCTATAAGAATATTGCCAAGACCCTGAAACTGAGCTGCAGCACAGTGGGCAAGACCATACAGTGGTTTCACAGGCCAGGTTCCACTCAGAACAGGCAGCGCCATGGTCGACCAAAGAAGGTAAGTGTACATGCTCAGCATCCTAGCCAGAGGTTGGCTTTGGGAAATATACATATAAGTGCTCCCAGCATTGCTGTGAAGGTTGAAGGTGTGTGTGTGTGTGTGTGTGTGTGGGGGGGGGGGGGGCAGCCTGTCAGTGCTCAGACCATACCCTGCACTTCATCAAATTGGTCTGCATGGCTGTCATCCCAGAAGGAAGCCTCTTCTAAAGATGATGCACAAGAAAGCCAGAAAACAGTTTGCTGAAAACAAGGAGACTAAGTACATGGATTACCGGAACCATGTCCTGTGGTCCAGTGAGTCCAAGATAAACTTATTTGGTTCAGATGATGTCAAGAGTGTGTGGCGGCAACCAGGTGAGGAGTACAAAGACAAGTGTGTCTTTCCTACAGTCAAATATGGTTGTGGGAGTGCCATTAACTGGGCGTACATGAGTGCTGCCAGCAAAGGGGAGCTGCAGTTCATTGTGGGAACCATGAATGCCAACATGTACTGTGACATAGTGAAGCAGAGCATGGTCCTCTCCCTTCAGAGACTGGGCCACAGGGTAGTATTCCCACATAACGACCCCAAATACACCTCCAAGACGACCACTGCCTTGCTAAAGAAGCTGAAGGTAAAGGTGATGGTCTGGCCAAGCATGTCACCAGACCTGAAACCCTATTGAGCATCTGGGGGCATTCTCAAACGGAAGGTGGGTGAGTGCAAGGTCTCCAGCATCCACCAGCTCCCTGATGTCATCATGATTGAGTGGAAGAGGACTCCAGTGGCAACCTCTGAAGCTATAGTGAACTCGATGCCCATTAGGGCTAAGGCAATGCTGGAAAATAATGGTGGCCACACAAATTATTGACACTTTGGACCCAATTTGGACATTTCCACTCAGGGGGTGTACTCACTTTTGTTACCAACGGTTTAGACATTAATGGCTGTTTGTTGAGTTATTTTGAGGGGACAGCAGATTTTCACTGTTATACAGGCTATACACTTACTACTTTACATTGTAGCAGAGTGTCATTTCTGCAGTGTCACATGAAAAGATATAATAAAATATTTACCAAAATGTGAGGCGTGTACTCTTTTTTGTGAGATACTGTACATCATGTGGTGTAATATTGGCAATACTTTTGTTCTGATATAGATATGATGACTGATATATGTAAATTAATATTTAAATATATATTTCAAGACCACACTTGAGCTTTTGTGAGTGTTAAGTATAATTTAAGCCAGTTACATGTTTTTTTTTTCTTGCAATTTAATCATGTCCTGTGTCTTTAATGGCTTTATGCATCTTGCAGAAACACTTTTAATATTACCATATGCATGTGCAGTCCAAAATATTAACAAATATTTATATAATAGAATAAGCTTTCCCATATTATATAAGTGTAAGTACAGTATTGCGGGTTTGATAGCTGTTACAGCTTTAATAAGTGTTTAAAAAAGCCCTTAAGAGTCTTCTGGAATACTCATGCTAGTTTTGACTACAGCACATTATTAAATTGCGGGTTAGACCTTATTTGTCATCTAGCTCTCCGGGTCTAATAGAATATTTATTTTGTGCAACTTTAATTATTTTGCACTTGTAATATTCAAGCTGTGCTAAAACCAATGGAGACCGAAGGCCGGTTTTGCGTGTTTGGCGGGCCCATAATGATTGTGGGCAGGTAACTCGTAATAGGAATGCGAGTAGCTAATAGAATCTGGGACAATTTTCAGAGTGTCTTTAAGTGTGTGTAACTTTGAGAATTGGTCAATAGAATAAGGCCCCAAAGCTTGTATATCTCAAACATTATTTATTTTATATTATTTTGTTTTGTGTAACCACTTGGTAATGCTTTAAAAAAGAATCCAGAACAACAAAAACGATAATTCAAATAGGAACAAAATGACAACAATGGAAGTAATAGCTCATTTTTTGCAGATGAGAAAAATAAAACTTTTTAATTATTTTGCACAGACTCAATGTATTCTAACTGTCATGTGCACAAAATACGGAGAAAAAAAAGTTTAGGATCTGCATAATCAATCAGTATTATTGGCTCTAAAACATGGTGTCCCAGAGCAGCCTGGGAAAGAAGAAATAAGATCAAAAAACAATATCTGGGAAAAAGGCACAGTTGGCATTTGTTACCCACCACCCCAAGGAAGACAGACAGAGGATTTTGAGATGCAAAAAAATGGTCTTTAGATAAATAATTTGTGCTAGGCCAGGTATTATTTTTAGAATCACTTCCAAAGAAGAAAGCAAATACCCAAGTATACACAAAGTATAGGAGATATATAAAACATTCATATTGTTATGGCTCTCGTTGTGCTTACCCATAAGGTTATCTTGCCAAATATACAGGAGTGGGTTGTCAGTTCCTCTCCGTGGACCACAATTCGTCTGAACTCTGCTATGACCTGCCCATCTTGGGTGACCCTGCATGGTATAGCTCAGAGCTTCACTGAAGTACACAAGCCGTATCATAACAACAAGGTAGTGATCCAGAAGGGGAGTGCTTGGTTACATATCAATAAAAGACAGAATGGATTTCAATTCAAAATCAAGGCCAGACATTTAATATCACAGTGTGGGTGACTTTAAGTGACTAATATACATTGTTGTATAGTGATATCATGAACAGTACAGCTATTCTGAGGTGCTGTGTACATCAGACCTTTATTAGACTTATTTCTCTGGTATGTCAGGTGGCTCAATGTGTGATACCTATCTGACGTTTTTATAAACAAGTCAGACTGAGTTAATGCATTATATGACTTGTTACCTAATTTTTTACACAAATGGACTCTTAAGGAAATATGTAAACATGTTTTAACTAGGCTACTTAACTAAATTATCCCTCTCAATGATAATAAATATATTCTTCATTTAATTCTAAGAAGCCCCCAGAGTAACCATTTCTCAGCATTAGGGACCTTGTCCCCCTGTCTTCCTGTTCTCTCTCAGACACACGGCATGTCACTTGCTTGCAGAAGCATGAGACACTGGTAGTATGAAGCCCCTCCCCAGTGGGCATGGCCTTCAATTACAGATGTGCTGAATAACAGCCGGCATTGAGAGAGAATAGGACGGCAAAGGAATGTCCCTGAAGTGGAGAATTGAATAGAAAGAAATTATATTGAGAACAATATTGTTAATTAAAAAATTATATGAAATAAAAAAATGCCTAAAGAGACTCTATAACTTATTACAGGGATTGCTCATTCTGCACCAGTTGCTAAGCAATAGAGTTTTTCAAAGAAGCACTGAGGTCACCATATGCCGCATTAGTTAGCCGCGCCATCAGCTAGAGAGTGGAAAAGTATGTGGAAAAATATACGTTTTTAAAATTGATCAATAATTGAATTATGTATTGTCATTAAATTAAGCTAGCACACACAGGACTTTTCTTGCAATTAATATGTGTTGGTTTTGTGTCCTCTAAGAGGCTTTTTAAACTAATTTAAATATTTGAATTCATATATTTATAAGTTCAAAAAATTATTCAAATTATTATTTTAAAAGCAGCACAAAACAAAGTTACCTTTTACTTAACTTTGCTTTATTATAAAAGTTAAATAACATATTTCTAATGTTTAAACAACAAGAAAGGCTTCATGAAAAATTGGGACCATTGGCTCCAAAGCCTAAAGATTAACTTGCTATACTGTTTGTTTAGTTATTATACTAGCTTGTAGAATATAATCAAATAACTACATTTGTCATAGTCGCTGTCTAATTCAAAGTCTCTACACCTGATTCAGATTAATATTCATTACATTCTGTGTGTTGCATTACTCATTCACATATAAGACACACACTGAATCCCCTCACTTCTATTGACCATAACTCAATGAATTCAGCTTCAATTTTAAAAAGGAAAGTACTTTTTACTCATGCATTTCACCCTATATCTAATGGTGCTGAGCACATATGGTGAGTTCAGTGAGCCTTTACTTAACTGCTTGTAACAGATAATGCAAAAATTTAGCTGTGAGCGTTTACATTCAGTGTTATTACAAAAATGAACTGAAAAACATGATTTCTTGTTTAGGCAAGGCCAATTGTCAATTTTTACAATATAATCTAGCTCAGTAATCAACATGCACTGCATAAAGGACCACTGTAATCTGCTGGTGCAAGAAAACGTAATTGCATGGCACCCTGGGAACATGGAATTTTGCAAGAAAACATGCTTCATTTAACCCAATAGTGGATATTCTCAGGCCTTTGATTTCCTAATTTGACAAGGTAAATTTTTGCCGAGGTGAAACCCCCATTGCCTTTGTTTTATAGGTTGCATAATACTTTTTTTTAGTAATGTTGAAGGATCAGGATGAAGACTCAATAAAAACATGTTTAGTTTAACCGACCCTGAGAAGCTGGGTAATTACAATACATGTCAGATTAACCACAGATTGGCAATATGTCAATTACCGTCCTCCTGTAATCATTACCAGGCTACCAATTTAAAATATAAATGTAATGATAGCAACATGGCCTGGTTACCATATCTGATTTACTCATCAAAGTCAGGAGTTGCAGTCCTGGATTGTTTTAATCAATTCTGTGTTATTGCTTACCAGTAAACATCACTATCTCTTTGCCATGTGAAGAAACTAATCAATCAACCATAAAGACAACTCTCAAAGCAGAGTAATAGGTTTTTCCTTTTATGCCACCGGCAGTGGTAATTCCCCCTTACTAATATCAGAGATATGCTGTCTTTATTCTGTTGGGACAGCAGCACTGACACTCACCTCTCATGTTTTCAAGGACAATTCAGTACACATATGATTCATGTTAACCATGATGAACTTTTAATAATGACCTTCTTCATTCAGTTTATGCTTTCTTCTTTTTGATTATTGGTATGGAAATGATTGGAAATTTGCTTTCTTGGATGCTGCAAATCTGTATAAAATGAGATTGTATAGAACTATAATTATAATACAGTGGTTCCAGATGGGACGGTGTAAACCGAAAATGGTAAACCAAGGTAGCATTTCCCATAGGAGTCAATGTAAATTTAATTAATCCGTTCCCGGACTCCAGATTTTTCTATTTTTTTTCTAACAAAACCTTAAAAATAACAGGCATTACTAAATGACAATAATTACATCAAATAACTCACAGAACCTGAGAGTTCAATGGGATGGTGGCAATGTAGAGAAGGAGAATGAGGAACTTTGGTTCTTATAGGCACAGGCTGGGCAGATTGGCTCATAGGCATAGACTGTGCACATAGGCACAGGCTGGCACATTGGCTCATAGACACATAAGCTCATAGGCACATTGACACATAGGCATAGGCTGGGCACATTGACTCATAGGCACATTGGCTCATAGGCATAGGCTGGGCACATTGCCACATAGGTACAGGCTGGGCACATTGGCATATAAGCGCATAGGCACAGGCTGGGCACAATGATTGACAGGCAAATGACACGCACAGGCACACTGACAGACACTCAAACACTGACAGGCACACTGAGAGGTACACTGATAGGCACACTGACAGGCTGGGCACATTGGCACTTACAGGGAAGCATGGGCTCTTACCTAAAAAGGAACAGGAACGCTGCAGAGTGGCGTCTTCCGGCTTTGTAACTTAGCCTGAGCCAACAACGTAACGCAAGCGTGAAATTTCAAATGGAGATATGACGCAACCTGAAAACGATGCAACCCAAGGGCGTTGTAACCCGAGGGACCACTTTAATAATTATTCAGAATTTTATTTTTTTAGCAGCGTACGGTTGATGAAGGTGTAAAGTCCAATAGAATTGTCCTTATGCTGAGGTCTGTCTTATGAGGATGTAAGATCTCTCAGTACTGAGCATATTAAGACCATGTTAAGTTTAGGAATTATATATCTTGCGGTTCAGATGTAGTATTGTAATCCAATAGTGCACCATTAAGTCCTATCAGGGATGCCAACAGTCCAGGATGTCAATATCTTTTGCATAAGCCCAAGTGGATCAGTCAGAATGAGTGAAACTGAGTAACTCACCTGGACTCAATCAGGGAGAACCTGAATACATAAACAGAGTGTCTGACATCCTGAACTGTTGGTGGCTCATGCCCGGTTTGGGCTTCTTACCACTGATGTAGCTCATGTACCTGCTCTTAAGTGTTGTGCTAGGCCATGTTTTAGGCATTAACTTTTCTGTATTTACCTTTTCTCTGCAGTATCCCATATTTCTTCTACTTATATATATTCTACTCTTTTATTCCACCCTGCAGCTTTTGCTCTAAATGCACCCCTGGGATTGAGAGGAGACATTGGGGAGTGTAGAAATTGGTTGGAGGAAAATAGGCATAAACTAATTTAAGACCTGTCCCATTACTTCTCAATAATTCTATCTTTTTATCTCCTCACAAATTTTCTATGTATGTTATGAACAGAAGGGCCCACTGGACTGTTTGGGGTTTATCAGTTATTATATGTGTGGTTAGAAGGTACTAACAACTTGCTTAACAGTCATATCTGGGATATACAAATGGTTAAACATTCTAAAGCATTTATATGGCCCTGCGATCGGTCATGTGTGAAGGCTCTGGATTTAGTCATGGAGGGGGGATCAGCAAGCTATTTGCCCAAGAGGATGGGCTGGAACTGGGGGGAAGTCTTTGTTGTTTTGTGTCATCTTTCTGTGTTTTTATATATATCTGTAACAATACAGAAGGGGCCAGGCTGATTTTGGACACACTAAACAAATGTGGTGTCGGAGTCTGCTTGTACTAATCAACGGTACATGGTGTGTGATTCTTAGATCCTAAGAAAAGGGGTCTTATGGTGCCTGTCTCTTCAGAAATGATGCTGTCATCTGAAGTGTCTGCCGGTGTTGAGATCTGAACAAACTGCGACCCATAGAGAGAGAGAGATTTGGGGTGAGCGTAGTCCCCCAAATCTAGCGGGCTAACAATGTACTTCATTGACCTTTCTCTATCTGCTGTTTACAATTGTTATCACCTGTTCTTTTTATCTTTTTACCAGTTTTAGCCCCTCTCCTCCATCCTCCAATTGGTCATTCCTCCATCTCTATTTTCTTTATCCTATATTTTAATCCTTTAACCACACTCTCTTCCATTCATTCTCAATTCCTTTAATCTGTCATTTGGAACCCATCATTCAAACTACTGATGATCTCATGAAAAGCACTTACAGCATTCCTCCTCTTAGTCGACCTTTATAGGTTTTCTTTGTTGTTTAAAAAAATCTAAAATATGTTATTTAGATATAACAAAGCACATGTTATTGTGAAGTAACTGTGATTTGTGTTTTTAAAACTAGTGTTTCAATAACTATGTGAACTAATAATGCGATTGAATGAATTTTGTTTGAAACTTGACAGTATAATAGTGATCTATAAAGTCTAACTGTCTTTTTTTGGAACTTTTTATATAGCTTAAGCTATTTTGGAGATATAATTGTTTTAAAAATAGTGTAATGAGCATGTTCAGTGGAGACTGTCATAATTCATGAATTTTGATCGGTCAGTTATGGTGAGGTGATGCTTTTAATAGTTTTAGAGTTATATCTCGACAAGAGTGGCAACATTTTTCCAGAGATGGCGAGCGAATGATACCCACACACGGTGCATCAGGTGAATGAACGCTCACAGTCTTATATCTCCAGTGTTGTTTGCCAGATGTAGCTTGTGGGGGTAAAAACATAATACTCTCCTAATATAGAATACTCGTTCACCACTAATGGCAAAAGTTCAGCAAACCTGCACAATGAATATGCTTCACAATAATTTCAAATTTCTAAATTAAAATTGTATTATCATAAAGTAACATTTGATGAACAAATATAGCTTTAAACAATTTTACATTTAAAATGTCCTATAATTAACATTCACTCGCCATTACAAGTGAACAAAGATATACATTATAAAATATTTTAACAAATACAGAAAGCATGTTCTACTGAGGGATACCTACAGAAAGTTCCCTTATTAAGGCTTCAATTCAATTGAGCTATTGTTGTTTACGGGAGCCCGTAATGGAGCCCTTAAACTAATTTGCTATTCAATTGGCTTCTTTTTGTAAGCCACAAACGATCTACGGGTTACAGGCTGAAAATCTCTATGGTTGTTACAACCATAACTTACATGCCATCTAAGCCTTTGATCTTTCAAGCCCAAAAGAGTTACAATTGCAAATCTCTATTCAATTGCTACAAATCCTCAAGCCCACAAATATTTTCACACCCATAAATGTAAAATCTAAAAAAAAATCCTACAGGTACCAGATAGGACTTGCAAAGGGGTTTAACCCTTGTTCGTAGCACTGTAAAAACAAATACTAAATCAATACTGCACTTTAAAAGACAGGGAAAGCGACGAAAGACATTAGAATTAATTTCGCAACAGCCTCGAGCTCGTAAATCTGCATTTAAAAATTATTATTTTTAATCTGTAATTTCGGTGTCATATCAATCTCGGGAATCAATTAGTTAATATATATCAGGCCACCTACATGGACTAGAACATTTCCTTCATTCATTTTTATTATTTTGTAGATTGCAGGATTGCGAGTCTGATTGCATATCGGACCCCTAAACGCTACATTGACGTGTAACCTCCATGTTTCACTGACGTAATGATGATGGTCTCATTTAATATTTGCTGTTTCTAAATCGGTAGTTACGGCCTTGCTTAACTGATCATGATCATGCTCTGAAATGCTACTTACGATTGCATGGTTTACGGTTTCGGCTTTCAGCCCGTAAGTTGTGGTCTTGTTCAATTGAATCGCTCTGTAGTTGTAGCAAATCTCAAGCCTACAGACATACGGCCTGTAGGACGCAATCTGAGGGCTTGCAATTGAATGAGGCTTTAAGTTTGCACCTGTTGTCACCGGTAATATAATGGATGATGTCATATTATATGTTATGTCTGTCATGAATTATGTCACCTAATGTCATAGATGATGTCATGGATGTTGCCATCAAAAAACCTTTGCACGGGAGGGAGGAATGTTAAGGTTGTGTTATAACTTTACTTCCCAATTTCCTGCATTTTCCAGTCTTAAGTTGCCCCATCCTACAATGCAACATTAACTATGCTTTAATATATTTTTTTCCAATAAATATATATATATATGACTAAACTATAAATGAATTTGCAATATCTAAGTAAATTCTTGATCAATTTTAAAAATGTAAACAACTTTTCCACTCTCCAGCTGATGGTGCAGGACACATATAGCGTTTTCAGTGGTCCTTTAAAACATGTATCTAAAATAATTAGCTCTTATATTTTAAGATTGTATTTTTCACATTAAATATGATAATGTACAAAAAGAAAAGCACACTTGCAGCAATTTATACTGTATGAAACATATTTCTGTTCCTTTTTTTTATTGTAGCAGTACAGTAACTGACGTGCAAATTTTTATTTTATTCAACAAAAACTGCACTTTAAACTGTGAATTGAAATACTAGAATATATGAACTGTCTGAAGCCTTTTAAATTGCCACCGTTCAACAAGTTTGAACTTGCTGAGAAATCTAATTTTCTTTGTTGAATTTCGATCTTAGCCATTCAATATGACAAAACCCACTCTAGTTAAAAATGAGCCAGTTAAAAATATATTTTATGTTAGTCTCATCCCAAGGTCAAGCAATACTGAGATTTTTCTGAATATATATGTTAGTACCTAGATAACATGAGAAAAGATTTGGTACATGAAGACATAAGGTAAACCATATAAATTTTAAGGAACACTCCAAATGTTTTAATCAAAATTAATTTATTTTATACTATTTATAAACATTTTAATGTAATACAGGTATACCCCACTTAACTCTACCTCTTTGAGCGCTGATTCACTATCGCGCCCTATTTCACTGTAGTTCCATGCTTAATGCTAAACCCTGCTATAGTGCTGTTTTTGAGCACTGATCCCTATTTAGCCCTTTAAAGCCCCGATCAGCGATTTCCGATATAATACCTCATTTAGCTCTTTTTTCACATGGTGCTCCTGCATGCAGAAATTCATGTGGAGCGCTAAACGGGGTATACCTGTATATGACATTTTGATGTCAACTTATTTTGCCATTCAGATTGTTTTAGCAATGAAAGGTAACAGTGGTATTATATGTTCTATAACATATAGATGCATTAAAACTTCTGTGCAGTAAATATCTGTTATGAGACTGACCAAGATAAGAAAGGCCACAAAACAAATAGAAAGTAGAGCAGAAAGTAAGGGGCAGACTCTACCAATTGAGAGGAGTATATGGACCAAGGTAGAATCTGATGGAGTATTAAGCTCTTTTAGCTTAAACCTTCATAACCCTCATCATAGTTATATACCATAGGTTGTCATCTCAGTTCCCTACTATATGAGGTAAGAAGCATATTGTGGATGATAAAAACTAATATGATTGACCCTCAGGATAAACTCATGGTGTTGGTGTATTCCAGGTCTTGACAGAGAGAGAACCTATGAGTTATCAGAATGGTTTACTCCAGTACAAAGATATGCCAGTTCTTCATTATTACTAAAGATAGATAGCTACTTTTTATAATAGTTTATTGACATTTAATAGACATGCAAGAGCAGTAAGTTTCCCTTATTAAACTCCAAATCCACCAAAGCACCCTTTCTCTTTAATACCATATTTTCAGCTCACTGAATAATGTAAATACCGTAGTTTGGTAAAAACTTCACAAGTATGTAATATATTAACAACATTTGCATCTGTGTAAGCAAGGCACATAAATTATTGTGGGATCTTGAGAGGTTGGGTTATCCTATGGGGACTTACTTATCTACTGATTCTGTTGTCAAGTGTGCTATGTGAGTAGACCGTGTTTCAACAGAACAGATTATAGCTCTTATCTGAATCAATCTTTACTCAGATTCCTCACACGTTTTTAATCCCTTTAAAAACAAAGACTATTAGCCTCATTAAATTCGGGCTACGTGTTAAAACGTAGCCTGTAACATTGAAACCTAACTTTGTGGGTCCGATCGCAACTTGTAATTGAAGCCTGTAGGACTTTGAAATCTATTTTCCGCTTTTTCAGTGACTTAACGCTGACAATCTCTTTTTCCATTGGCTTCGTCTAAACCCGTAAGTACAGTCTACACTAATTAATCATCTGCAAAGCCGAAAATCCAACGTTCTATGTACGAGCTACGATTTGCGTCTCGAGCCCGTTGCTCGCAGCCCATTCTAATTTACGGTCCTCTAATTTAGTAGGGCTGAAAATGTCATTATTAAAGGAACTTCTCTTTTAACCCTTGTGATAACTTAGGAAATATCTCCCAGAGAAAAAGAAAGAGAGAGAATACTATCCACAGAAAACATAAAGGTCACTATATCAGAATGCCCCTAAAAGAGCCCATCTACTAATTATATCTGTGAGTCAACTTCAACAAAGGAGATTCATTTAATTTGCTACCTGTTTTTTTAATCGAGTAGCTCTTATGCTTCTAATTTTCCTATACAGTGGTCCCACGGGTTACACTGTTTTCGGGTTACACTTCTCCTCTGCAATTTTCTGCCTTGTGTTACAACTATTCTCCTCTGCAATTTTCTGCCTCCTGTTACAACGCTACCTCGGGTTACACCACTTCTCCTCTGCAACACCATCAGCTCAAACTAAAATGTGAAAAATCTGGGGTCTGGAAAAGATTAATTGAATTTACATTGATTCCTAAGGGAAATGCTACTTCTGGTTACGCCGTCCCGTCCGGAACGGATTAAGGTTGTAACCCGAAGTACCACTGTAATTCAAAACCGTATTGTAATTACCTTTTGATACAAGAAATTTACAAGCCCTATAACTTGGTAAGCTAAATAAATATTTTTCAATGATGTTTACATCATATGTTTGTAAACTGACATTTTGGATTTACCTTAGTGCTATTTTATTAATACTTAATTATTTTTATTTATATGTTTGCACCATATATCAGGCAATAATGTTACAACACTGGCTGCCCTCTGGTGCCACTGTCAGACACGGTACCATGGCGACTATTTTGTTTTCTGTTCATGACATTTTTAAAGAATAATGTGAATTAATTTAAGACTTCAAATGCAAATCTATTGAAATATTGTACTATGAATATATATATATATATATATATATATATATATATATATACACATTTGTGTTCGGGCCACTCTCACCAGTAGCTGAGTATGCCCAAATGCTACGCCCTATCAGGCCTGCTAAGAGGGCCAAGGGCTGAATGAGAAGTGGAGAGAGGGACGGGAAGGCGGGGCACTGAATTCGTGAGCACCCATGTGCAGGGAATTACCCGTTAATAAAGGGTAAGACGGGGGAGGGGCCCTCTCACAATTACCAGGTAATAACCTGGATTTGTGTTCAGGCCCCTCTCACCAGTAGCTGAGTATGCCCAAATGCTACACCCTATCAGGCCTGCTAAGAGGGCCAAAAACCAATTATTTACTAATTTTAGCAAAGGCCTGTCGAATTTCTGTTTGAGGATCTGGGATGTAGCGACTATAACATTGGGACTTCCAGCGCCCCATGGCTTTGATGATATGTACTGGAGTTTCATTTTTTGAAGCTGATGACGAAGCCCCAATGCGAAATGAATGCCCTGAAAATTTGAATGGATCCAAACCTAAACAACTTAAGATAATCTGAATATAGTGCATTAAGGTGGTTGTAGACAGAGGCTGACTAGAAATACTTAGTAGAGGATGATGTGTGGGTTTACCCTGTAAAGTGAGGAGCAATTTACGAAGTGTGGTAATTGGACAAGTGAAATCGCTAGTAGGATAGTACATAATATTGACTGGTGCATTACTATTTTTAGAGGAATTCAAGCGAAGGGTGTAAGAATCAGAGGTAAAGGTGACATCCGTCCTGGAGAGAAAGTGTGATTGAGAAGATAAAATAGTAAATTCGCTAGGGCGCAGAAAGCCAAAGAAGGCTAAGGAAGCGGCAGCTTGAATTGTGGGTGAAGTTTTAGGACCAAACGGGTTACTGGACAGACACATAATAATCCTTTTGAATATGTCACTGGTAATAGGAAGTCTGGAGCTTTCTTGCGCTGGTGTATTCCTAGTTCAACCTTTTAAAAAAAGTTTAATGGGTGAAGAAGAAATAAAGGACTCTTTAAAAAGGTAAACACAAGCGAAATCAAACTGCACCCCCGTGAGATAGGTACGAATGGTAGTGACATGCAGTTTAAGTACTTCGTGACAGTGACTAGCAAAAGTTAAAAATACAGTAATTGTTATGGGTGTAGAAATATGGTAATTGTCGAGAAAAGAATTAAACAAACTCCAAGCTCTTTCATAAGTGATTTTAGTATTGGGAGCCAGTCCATCTTCCATGGTCAACCTAGCTTGATTGAGGAGACGATCTATGTTTGGATTAGAGGAAGGAGGTCTGCGACTTTGATGATGGTGAACTGCGGTAGTATGGATGATTAATCCTGTGGATTAAAATGAGGTATATCAGGTAAATGCGACATTTCCATTGGTTGGATGAAGAAGTTGTTTTGAGGTGACTGGAATGCTAGTTCTCTAATAAATGATGCGGTCAAGGGGTCAGGAGATTTCTGTGATTTTAGTGTAGAGAATGTTTTTGTAGATGAAGTAACATATCGAACTGGTTGATTAGCCCACTGAGTCTTCCACGCTTTTGTAGCCATCATCATTGGATAAATTACTCTATCCGTAAATTCAACGGATTTAGCTTGAGGCCAAAAAATGCAGTGATAATCTGATGATTGAAGAGGACTTTGAAAAAAGTAGCGCCAGTGAATTCCAAAACTTCAGGAGAGGAGGGTGTGGGTTGCGAGAGAAAAAACGATCTACCATTCCAAATGGAAATAAATCGTTTGCAAAGTTGCAAGTCTTCTAGTGAATCTGTGCCAAGTTGAATCTCATCGTACATAGAACATTGAACCAAATCCATCAGAATATGATTCAGGAAGGATCTACCCTGAGGTAAAACTTTAGTAGCAAAGTTCAGATGACCTAACAAGCTCTGAAGGTCTTTGATGGTGTTCCTTCCGTAGGGATTACACCCTCCAATAACCTCTTGTAATGTATCAGTTTGTTTTGGGGAAGCGAGGACTCCATAAGCTGAGTGTCCAGAATAATACCTAAGAATTCCAGTCTGTGAGTAGGCCCCTCTGTTTTGTGAAGGGCGTACGGAATTCTAAGGTGGTCTAATAGATCGATTACCTTGAGCAGACTGGAACAGGGCTTATGGGGACTTTCCAGAAGTAAAAAATCATCCAAATAATGAATGATGTGTGGGCATTTACTTTTGTTTAGGATAATCCAGCATAGAGCTTCAGCAAACTGGTCGAAGATTTTTTGGGCTGCTACGTGAGCCAAATGTCAGTCTAGTAGAAAAGTAACATTTATTATCCCATGAAATACCATGAAGATGCCAAAGATACGCCTGAATTGGCAGAAGTTTAAAGGCATGTTCAATATCCACCTTGGACAACCAGCACCGCGTGCCCAAAGCCAAAATGGTAGCTATAGCGTGGTCCAAACGTGCATATTGCATTGTGAACTGGTCTGATGGAATCATGGAATTAATGCTAAGAATAGAGGAGCCATGAGGTGCAGAAAGATCAATGATAACTTGTTTCTTTAGTGCGTGTTTACTCGTGGCGATCCCGATGGGATTGATACGCCAAATGGGAAAGGGTGGAATAGAAAAGGGGCCGATTAGAAAACCTTTAGCGACTTCGGTGGCAATGAGGTCTCTCACAACCTCAGGCTCCCTCTCTGCGGATAACAAATTAACACAGGAGAGGGAAGCCCGAGGAAATGCTAATACCCCAGTGTGAAACCCAATCAAAAACCCAGAAATAAGATAGGACACCATATTTGGAAAAGGATGACCAGTAAGGAGTTCCAAAAGTAGGGGAGTGTTGACTGTTAATTGTCATTTATTAGCTTGTGGACAAATGGGCTTCACATGGGCCTGGTGACACAGGGCGCAAACATGCAGTAACTGACATGCCGGAAAATTACACCCCTGAGTATTATAATTATTACATATAGGGGTAGTGTCTAGATATACAATGGGTCTACCCAGACGATCTCTGGTGGGATGTGATTTTATCTGTGGTTCCATGACAGAGACCGAGGGAAAAAAGGGCAGAGGAAATGGAAGGAGGCGTATAATTGGGGCAGAAAGTGGACTGGTGCAATGGTGACTGACAATGGTGACACACAGGTGACCGTAAACCTGCAAAGTGCCTACAAAATAAATCATGGTCCATGAGGGCCCAGTTAACATGATGATTAAACTGGCTAAGTGTAGCAGCTGCTTTGGCAGCAAATGAGCGGTGATAGTCAAAGTAAGCAAATCCACCATAACGGTATGCCAAGTCCACTATGAGGTGAAGGTGGTCATCCAATTCTTGCCGACGGTGAGGAAAGACAGAGCAAATGACGTCTCGAAAAATGCCAAAGCCCAAAACAAATTCCGTAATTGTAAGTTTACGCTGCAGCCTAGGATCTTTGGCTTTTACTGTGACCGAAATATCACCTTGTGAAAATGTACGCGGGTCAGAAGAATCAGATGATGACAACAGAATGGATACCATATTAACCTCCCGACCCTCGACTATGTCTCTCCTCAGCTGAGGAGGAATATAGTGACACGGCATAATTATAGGGGGCATGTTTCTGGTCTCACCTCTTTCTGAAGGAGGTGCTGGCAATGGCAAAAGTGCTGTGCATGGTGAAGGCTGTCTAGCGCCCATAAGGCGCTCCTGTAGTGCCTGTACCGTGGACGTTAACTCCGTAATCATTTGATGTAAGGTTTGAAACTGATCAGAAGGCAAATTTACTGGAGTAGTCGTAGGATTTGTTGCCTCCTGTAATAATTTATAAAGCTCTAGCTTCCTGGCTGAAGCAGGGAATGAAATGCCCCTCTGAGTAAGCTCCTGTATGAGCCTTGGAATGGTCCAAACTCTTAGAGAAGTTATGCTATGTTGCAATGAGGATGCTCTACCAGGAGAGGATGCTGAGTCCGAAGACGGAGTTCCCGGTGCTGCTGAGACATTATCAGTCATATTTAACCCTATAATTGAATATGGAAGAAGTTTGTAACGATACGTATAAGAGCGACTATGGGGGAATGATTACCCACGATGGGCAGAAGTACTGACCAAAATCGGCGATTTAAATGAATTGAGTGAAATGATAAGAAACGTGAATCCATTAGTGAAAATGTACCACAAAACGGACAACGTGATTCAGAGATTTAGAGTGAGACATGATGAAAGGGACGAATAAAGCGACTAGTAGTGATTTATGAAATGAGTTAACCTATGACAGGTGCTAAGAGATTGACTAACTGAAAATATCAAAGATTAATATTAATAAAATGACATGTAAATGACGTAAATAATAGCAGCTTAATACAAAATGTGCAACATGCGAGCAGTGATAAAAATGTATGTACAGCCTATTTGGTGGTAATGATAATGTAGGGGATAAATGTATAATGGAATGATTGACAATGATCGATACGTGGAAACAAGAAATACATTTAGAAATGTAACAATGCAGAACCACATAAATATAAATGAAGATATAGTGACCAAAAGAAAGGGAAAGAAAATTTGCACAGAACCTAGAAGTAAAAGATAAGAAATAGAACAAGTAACATATGGAGACGCAGAAAAAGAGCTAGAGAAAAGAGAATGACAGACCGGCAAACCCATATACAAATGCATATATCTGATAACTAATAAAATTGTACACCATAGCTGAATATTTTAATTATGTGCGGAATAGGAAAGACAGTATTACTACACCCAATTTGCTAAAGATCGAGAGAGTTGCAGAAATGTGGCAGACAGCGAGGATATGTAGTGTATTCATGCATTACTAATCCAGCCAAAACCACATCCAGTAAGATGCAAGTGTACCTTGGTTGAAGTAACTAATTCCGCTAACACACCGCAGTATAAAATGCTACCATAACGAAAACCCAAAATCTCGCGAGATGCGAGAGTTTGGCAGCCATCTCGGATGTGGCAGATATGAATGTGTAATGAAGTGACCAACAGTAGAAGCATAATGGCATATTAAGTATAACAAACCATATGAGCATCATGTTTCCAAGCTAGGTGGCTAATTTCTGCTAAGGAAAGTGGTAGAACAGACAATGTAACGAAAGAACCCGAAATCTCGCGAGATGCGAGAGTTAGGCGGCCATCTTGGATGTGGCAGATATGAATGTGTAATGAAGTGACCCACAGTGAAAGCATAGTGGCATATTAAGTATAACAATCATATGAGCATCATGTTACCAAGCTATGTGGCTAATTCCTGCTAAGGAAAAGTGGTGAAAAAGACAAGGTAAAGAAAGAATCTGAAATCTCGCGAGATGCAAGAGTACGGCGGCCATCTTGGGAATGGCAGATGAAAATAAAACAATAGAAGTGAAAATATTTCTCAATTAACCAGCAACAAGTAAGTATAATATAGAAATAGCGGGGAAGAGCCATAATACTAAACAATAGCCAAAATCTCACGAGAAACGACACTTCTGCCCAATTTGAACTAAAACCCCTATACCCAGGCAGCAAACATAAAACCCCATAGCAGATAAACCACATTTTTTAACTTTAAACTGCATATATGATATGACACAATGAAATGAGGACAGAATGTGACCGAAAACAAGCGAAAAAACGACGAACGAAGACATAGCAGTGTCTGGAGAACAGCTGACAGTGCTGCAAGCTGAGACACACTCTGCTGACAAGCACTGAATTCGTGAGCACCCATGTGCAGGGAATTACCGGTTAATAAAGGGTGAGACGGGGGAGGGGCCCTCTCACAATTACCAGGTAATAACCTGGATATATATATATATATATATATATATATATCACATATAAAGTTGTGAGCATTGTGGGCTGCTGCTAACGTTGTGGGCTCGCACAGCGAGGGCCGCAGTTGCTGGCAAGGAGCGCCAAAGGCGCTTCTTGTGCTGGTGGAGATGAGCGCCATAGCCGCTCATCCCTACGACCCCGTACGACTTAGGCAGTGAGCTCCAAAGGTGCTCATTGCACTGGTGGAGATGAGCGCCATAGGCGCTCATCCCTAAGACCCCAGTACGTCTGGGAGTGAGGTTGCATGAGAATTTAAACACAATTTGAAATTCGCCTAAGCAAAAACAAAAATGAGGCTACACGACCCCTAGCCATGCAAAACTCCGCCAGGCATATAAGACTTTTACACAGGAACGTACGAGGTATAAAATACACTATTAGGAAGGACGGAAAATGCTCCACACCCGCATATACAATCGCCGCTATTTTACAACCCTAACTTGCAACTAATAACAATACCATTCTAAAATGCTGATTTACACAACTAAACAAATGGTTTGCCCTCACGCACACAGACTATTTACACTGCACACTTCACACATTGCTGACACTTACACCTCAGGTCAGCAACAGTCCAAATGTACATTGTATGCTGCAGGTAAATCAAAACAGATTGTTAGCTCTTCAGGATATTGATTGCTGCATATATTAATTACAAATAGGTAAAGTATATTAATTTATTATTTTATTAATTAATTAATTATAAAAAAATATATATATATAAAAAAAAAGGACCAGGGTAGAAGATCGAAATGAGAACCGAAGGCGCTCAGCGTGGGGCTTGCAATGAGCGCTGAAGGTGCTCAGACAATCAAAAGTACACAAGGGGAGAGGCTCGCAATGAGTGCCGAAAGTACGCAGAGGACCAAAAGCCTTAGTTTGTGTCGCAAACAGCATTACCTGCCTTACAATTTTATTTTTTTGACGGGCAATTTGCTAGTATATGTCTAATGAGCAGCATCTAACCAAATTTCAGTTTTCTATTAAATAAAAAATTTTTTTGCATAGAATCTCAAAGTTTCTTGATCTTATAAACAGGATAAATGTTTTATACATACTGTCTAAATATTAAGAGCTGCATTCCAATCTGACTGGTAGCATTCTTCCACACAATTATCATGGATGCCTCCAAGCTCCAACAAAGGCATCAACGTTTATTTTTTCTAGGTGTATGACTTTTTCTCTGCTTAATTATGCTCTTAGTCAGACTTAACATTTACAAACATATATAATTTGTCTTTGTAGTAGTCCTTTAAGGGTTAGCTAATAACAGTGGCAGTTTATAAAAATATCATTTGAGCTTTATTTTCGTATTTGAACACTTTCATTGGAAGTGTTTTATCGCATTTGGCTCTTTATATATAAATAACAAATTAGGTGAGATTTTAATCATTTGCATATTTACAGTTAATACCTTACACATGGATAATAATAATTGAATTAGAGACTCACAATTAAGATCTCACAGCAGAGGCTGGTTTCTTTGTCATGGAAATATACAACATATTTCATTTATCTTTTTGTTGAAATCAAATCGACAAAGAGAGGCACTTATCAAAATGATAGAGCTATGAAAACAAGCTGACATTTCTCATAATAGGCACTGGTTTACCAAATGGGAATACTCTCCTCACCAAGGGTCAAAAGATATGTGATTATATGAAAATGTCTAAAGATTTTCTGGCTAATGACCTGTTACTTTCTCATCTTTATAAATGTTGCATTTTTCTTTTTAAAAAGTACAAAATGTTGTCTCATCTAATCAAAACTTTCCATTTTTGTGCATGGAAAATAAGTCACCTGAAATTAAAGGTATATACAAGTGAGGGGATATGAATGCATCTAATAGAGGGGAATTAGTAGTGTATGATTACATTTATTTACATGCACTGTGTTTTTTTTTTCACTTTGTATTAAAAAAAACTGTTGCATTTGATGTCTACACCCCCAGAATTGAGCTAGGCTCCTGAGAGGGTTCATTTTTGTAAGAATGTACCCTGTCTTTGTGAGCATGCCCAGCTTTGCAGCCAATCCACAATGCTGTATGCAGCCAGCTAGATGAGTCTGCTACACTGGGTCCTTAAATGACCATAAATTAACATTTAAGTAAAAATGCTTGAGCTGTTACACAGTTGCTTTAGACATACACCCTCTCCTTGATAAATTATGACAAATTATAATTGTACTGAAACTGAACATTTCAGCTTCTTCTTCCTATTCTAATTTGTCTTTTATGTGAATGAGCATTTATGCTTGATTTATTGTCCTGCAATGACCTGCAATGTTTTCTGTGCACGTGTCTCTGTGTGAGTGAATCCATGCAATTCACTGGGGCTGGGAGAGATCTCAGGGGCAATTCACTGGGGCTGGGAGAGGTGATGGGACAAATCACTGAGTGTGGGGGAGGTGATGGGATAAATCACTGGGGCTGGGGGGTTACAGCGGCAAATCTCTGAGGCTGGGGCTAGTATCACCTGGGATGTAGATAAAACTATCAGTGAATGAAAGGGCACAGACCTTGTTCTGGTTATTACAGAAATCTAAAGGAAAGCTGCAGCTCAATTCACAGACCAAAAAGATACAATGTATTATGTATGCTAATTTTCGCTGGTATTTTCAGGGGGTGTCAACATTGATAGAAAACAGTTTGCAAATACAAGAAAATCAGCAAACTTTAGGGTAACTGTTTAAATGTTTATTTTGGTATTTTTTCATGCAAATTTTTTTTTCATACACTACTAATTCTCCTCTATCAAATGCATTCATAACCCAGCTCACTTGCATATACCTTTAAGCAGTCTTGCTTTATAGCTTACAAACATAGTCTGTCCATCAGCAGAATAAAAAAAAAAGGGTGTGCTTATGCAACACCCTACTATACAAAAAGTGTATTTGGTGCATTATTCTTTGGGTATATAGAAAAATGGCGCAGATTTTAACTATCTACAAAAAGGTAAATATATACAGCCTTATTAAATTGTGATTTGGAAATTTGAAAGGGCTATATTTAAGCACACAGCATATATTTTTTACAGAAGTTTTTAGTTATGGAACTTCTATCAAGCAAGGTCTTCACTAACTAAAAAATTATGTAAATAAAATATGTTGTGTGCATAAAAAGAGCCCTTTTAAATTTACAGAATTGCAATTTAATAAGGCTGATAATCTTTAACCTGAGGGAAGGTGGAGATCTACGGCAAGATAAAATATAAGATTAATGTTCATAACTTGCTCTTTTATATGCATTCGATAGTATAGTCATGCTTGATACAGATGACCAGAAATAATGTTGTCTTTTCCATTTAGGGATAACAATGCTTTAGTGAATCTATTTGTATTTGTACTGAAAGATTGAAATGTTAAAGCATGCAACATATATAAGATGAGGAATATTTTAAATGAGAGATTACAAAAAATAAGACAAGATATTATCATCATCATCATCATCATCATCATCATCATCATCATCATCATCAATGTATTGTACCTCACCTTTCTATACCTCACCGATACCCTTTAGACTGTAAGTTTGCACGTTTTCAGTCTTGTTGGGTGCTTTAGAGATAGCTCTTTGTTTGCTTGAACTCAATAGAAAGGCCCTCCATTGTTTCGTAATTTATACATTTTCTTTTTGTTTGTATCTACCCTGTTAAGCGCTACAAATAAAGACTAATAATAATAATCGAAAATGGAAAAAGGAAAAGGAGAGCGCGCTCCTTTTCCTTTTTCCATTTTCTACAGTATGACTCTGTGGTGACCAGAGTAATTGGAAATAGCTGCCCCTCGATCCAAGAAGTCAGATCAATCAAGTGTGTCCTCTTTTCATTCTATCAAGAACGTCACAGAAGAAGACCCACAAGATTTTTAAAGAAAATATAAGAACATTTATCGTCTCCTCTCTTTGGACTCACTTAAGTATTCTGGTGTTTTAAGAATCCTTTTTTTTTTTTTGTTTTGTTTTATATTTATATTTTATATATTTTATATATATTTTATATTTATTTATTATTTATTTTTTATTTATTATTTTCATCTCTTTATTTATTTTTCATATATATATTTTTCGTTTGATGTTTTAGGTCTTTTATATTTATTATTATTTTTGTTTTTGACTTTGAAGTGTGTATATATATATATTTTTTACATATATATTTTTTTTTTTATGTGTTTTTATCTCTGCATTTCTAGGCGCTATAGTATTAACCAGGTTCCCTTACGTAGGGAACTTTAGGTTTCCTCTTCCTTAATAATAATAATAATCATGAGAAAGCAATATGAATATGCTAATATAATTTAACTTGTGATAGGCTGAACTGTAGGAAATATATTTCTGACAATATTCTCTACAAAATGTTCTATATTATCAGGCCATTCAATTTTAGATATTAAGCATAAGACCATGTATGTACTGGGAATATTACCAAGCTTCATATACAGTTTTCTCAAATTAACTAAAAAAGAAACAGTTATGTGAACTACCCCTTTAAATAAGATATGTTTTGGATTTTAAATAATAAAGAGGATGGCTTTAATTCCCGGGTCCCACAGTTTGTGGGATTATCGGTATAAGCCTCCTAATGTTGGTGCTTAACACCTATATAAACAAGTAAATAATAACTCACTTTGGATTTGCGAATAATTAGTTTATTTATAATTGATAAAAAGAAAGAACGTCGCTAGTCATTTAAAATTGAATGAGGGGATACTGGTGGAAGTGGCTGACTAGTGTTGTGGTGGTAGTTGGGACTGCAAAACGATTAATAAACTGTGATAAATACGTGAGGTGAGCTTATCTTAATGTATTAAGTTTAGAATATTGTAGTGTGTGAAATATGACTACCTAGAAAAAAAAGTGTCTGAAACTAGTGTAAGGTAAATGGGTCTTATTGATGCAGGATTGGAAGATCCTATAAATAGATGGGTAGGCTGGTGTAGTGAGGAATAAGCTAGGAAAAAATACTAAAAAAGGGGGTTGGGGTATTGGTGGGATAAATAGATAAATAAGGCGCCAAATGGCGCAAGTGGATAAGAAGCGAAATTTAAATACTCCAATTTAATAGAGTCCATACAAAAAACATGTGTTGGGAAAAAAAAAAAAAAAATGCTATGATGCGTATTTGAGGCTGAAATTGCCTCTTGCTGGTCAGCCAGGAGTATTAACAATATTTGTTGATAATGTTTATTCAGTATGTCTAAGTGGAGGTCCGTGCAGCTGACTCGGTCAATATGCACTGTTATCCACTGTTTACTGAATACTATATATAGTTGCCCTCATATACTTTAAAAATCACCAGGCAGCTATATTTTGTGGGATGTAAAGGCTATTTAGTAATGCCTATCAGCAAGCTGCTTGTGGTGGATTGGGTTTAAATTAAAATAAATTGGAAAAGAGAAGCGATATCGTTGGGGACTAATAAATTCTGCTGTGGAGGTTGGGGCTTATCTTGTATGGAAGTATATTGCTATAATGAAGTTCTAAAAGTTAAAGGATGTATATTATAATATATTACTTGAAATCTCTTGTGCTCTTTGGATTCTCTAAGAGACTTCTAAAAGTGCTCTTGGGATCCCTACAGATTCCAGGGTCTTTGGGATAGTATTGTATGGGGTATATGATCTAATATAGTGTATCCGATGTTTAAAGCAGGTGCTGCTTGAGGCAGGTGCTGCAGGTCACTGAATTCTGGTGCTTGCTGTGTGCAGAGCGATCCTATAAATGCTTTAAATGGGTCCTATAAGTGCCATAAACCCGTATATCAAGTATAAAATATAAAGAGTGCATAACATGGTATAGTTGCAATGCGTGGTAAGAGCTGTGATACATCCAGTTTGGGAACCTATTCAAATCTTTCGCAATAATTTGCAATACATCCAGTTTAGTCCAGTATGAAAAGCCAATTCCTTAGGGTGCTGTGCAAGTAGGTTAGGAAGTTACTTCTTTGTAGGGCATTTCCTAAAGTCTTAAGTAAGACGAGTGATTGATTCAGTTGTGTATTAGTGCAGAGCAGTTTAAATAATTCGGCTCTGAATGAGCACAGTTCAGTTCTGAAAGATACAATCAGCTTAGGTAGAGATCACCCCCTCTCACAGATAATTTAGCGGGTTCTTTTCACATTGCCAGTGTAGAGGGCAGATACACATGCCATTGAAATAGGTTAGAAAAGATAAGGAGAATACGATACCAATGTTCTTCCTTGTTCCTTCTTCCTTTAATCCATAAAGTGCACTGTGCTTGACAGAATAAATCCCCAAAGATATTCTACTTCTATGTAGATGCCTTTTTTGCCTGACCGGTTTCTTCGCACTTGCGACTTTCTCAAAGGCTGGTTTGTTCTGAATTCAGTCTGTGGCGTTCTACGTTTAAAAAGCGCGCGTTCCTTGCTTCCGCGTACGTCACTCAGTCTTGCGCTTAACCCTTATTGGTTAATATGCACATGTGATGTGTGCGTCACGGTTATTCCTTCTTTAATTTAATTTTAAAGCCAAATGCTACGATTGGCTGGAGTGGGCTCGCGTCCCAATGCTGTGTTTGGGCTTTTCTTATTCATCGATGAGATGCATGTGGTTTTGTTTTCAACCGAGATGGCTGAAGCATCCATTTATTAGTTTAAGTCAGGGCAGTCTTTTCGTTTCTTAAAACCGGATTCTTTTTACAGTGTTTGAATTATTTTGTATGTTAATGTAGGAACAGCTTGGAAGCAGTTTTTACTGTATGAGGCTGAACTAAGCCGTCATTTATGACAAATAGAAGGGATTAATTACTTATTGGTTTGTTATCCCATCTTAAAGACCCATATATCATTTGGTTTGTTACAATTGTATGTGTGGTACAGAGTTTTGTTTCATACAATAGAGTAAGGCTTTAATGTTAGATTATTGCCACTTATATTGCATATATAGAGTCAATCAGAGAGATATAGATGGCTTACTTCTATATCATATATAGGGGGTGAAGGAAAATCCTTCATTTAGGCCTAAAGGCGCCTGACTTTTTAGTTGATAGATCCATTTGCTCTCTAATTGGAGCAATTTTTTACTTCTGTCCCCTCCTCTAGGTCCTGGAGTGATTGTATCCAGGACATGAAATTCGAGAATTTCTACTCTATTTTGATGATATAATTTGATGTGTCTCGCTACGGGCGTGTCCAGAGAGTTCTTAACTGAGGACACGTGTTCAAGTATCCTTCGACGTAGCTGGCGGTCAGTTTTTCCTACATATAAAAGTTTGCATGGGCAAACTATAATGTAAACCACAAATGTGGATAAGCAGTTGAAAAAAATTTTTAATACATATTTTCTTCCATCATTTGGGTTTTGGAATATTTTTTCCGGTTTAATGAAGCGACAGGCTTTACAGCGTCCGCATCTAAAGAGACCTTTAGTTTCACTGATGTTTGTTAGTGGTTTGTTAGACCACTTAAAGTGACTATGAGTCAGTTTGCCTCCCAGATTCTGGCTTCTTCTATAGGTAGCTGATGCTGTTGGGGTAATGATTGCTTTTAAGGTAGGGTCCTCAGTAAGCAGATGCCAGTATCTATCCATAATTTTTATAGTATCTTTACTGTTGGTGCCAAAGGTTAGAATACAGCGTATCTGGTCGTCAATTTGGTCGTCAGTTTGGTTGTAAAGAAGTTGGGATCTGTCTTTTTGTAGGGCATTCTTATAAGCATACTTGAGGATCCGATTAGGATATCCCCTTTCTTTGAACCTTAGTCTTAGGTCGTCAGCTTGTGTTTTAAAGGTTTCTATAGTATCACAGTTTCTGCGGATTCTGATATACTGACCAATTGGTATGCCTCTTTTTAATGGTTCTGGATGTTGGCTTGGCCAGCAAAGTAGTGAATTGGATGCTGTGTCCTTTCTAAAAACTTTAGAATGGATATTACCTTCGTTATCTTTTTCTATTTGTAAGTCCAGAAATTCCAGACTATTACTTTTGATATTAAAGGTAAATTTTAGCCCTAAATCGTTGACATTCAAGATTTTCACAAAACTGGTAAAATCTTGCTCTGAACCTTCCCACAGTATTAGGATGTCGTCTATGTATCTATGCCAAGACAGAATGTATTTAGTATATTCTGACATTTTTTCCGAGAAGACAACGGTTTGCTCCCAAAGGCCAAGGAAGAGATTGGCATAATTTGGAGCACAAGCTGTGCCCATTGCAGTTCCTCTTATCTGCCTATACCATTTCATGTCGAAGAGGAAGTAGTTCCTGCTTAAGACGAATTTTAGTAAAGAAATTATTAATTTGTTCCATTCTTTCTGTTCTCCACTTTTTGCTGTTAAGAAGTGCTCTACAGCTTTAATTCCCAAATCATGCGGTATTCTGCTGTAGAGTTGTTCCACATCGATACTTGCCAGGTATGTTTGTGGTGGAACAGTTAGCTCGTCTATGTGTTTCAACACATCAGTTGTGTCTTTTGTGTAAGATGGTAAACAGGTCACTAGATCTTTAAGATTATCGTCGATCAGTTTACTTATATTTTCAGTGAGATTATTATTTCCTGAGATAATGGGTCTTCCCGGTATAGGAGTTGTTTTCTTATGAATTTTAGGAAGGGCATAAAATGTTGCCACAGTTGGATTTTTTGGAAGTAGAAATTCAAAATTTCTAGTCGATATTAATTTCTCATCTCTTGCCTTTGTAAGGATAGATCTCAATTCGTGATGGTATTCTAGTCGTGGATTCTTTTTGAGTATCTCATATGTCGTTCTGTCTTGTAATATAGTGACACACATTTTGTGGTACATTTCTTTGGCCATCAATACTATATTTCCACCTTTGTCTGCGGTTTTGATTTCAATTTCTGCCTTTTCTAGTTCTTGGAGTGCTTTCGATTCCAGATCGGTTAGATTTAGAGCATTATCATTTTCATGGTTGAATTTATTTTTGCTCCTCTTTATTTTCAATTCTTCTTCTTGTTTTTCTAGGTCCCTTGTAACCATTTTAAGGAAAGCTTCCAGATTTGTATAGTTTTTAATTTCGGGTGTGTAGCGACTTTTTTTCTGGTATTTTTTCAATTTAGAGTCTGATTGTTCAGGTAGCTCCTCGCTTTCTCGAAGAAGTTCAGTTAGACTTTTTAGCGCTATATGATCTTCTTTAGTTAGTCCTAAGCTTTCCATTTTCCTTTTTTCTTTCTCTGCATAGACCTTTTTGAGGGCTAGTTTTCTAATAAATAGATTCAAATCTTTAATGTTGTTGAATAGATTAGTTCTACTAGATGGCACAAAGGTGAGACCTTTTTCCAGAACTGTTTTGTGTATTTCTGTTAGTTCAAAATTGGATAAATTTATCACAAGTTCTTTGTCTTTCTTGTATTTATTTAAATTTAGATTTTGATCTTTCTCAGTATCTTTATTTCTTGTGCGCACGGTAGGTTGTTGGTTGGAAGCCACTGACTCTTTTTGAGTTCTATTTGTTTCTCCTTTACTTTTTTTCTTTTTCTCTATTTTCATTTCTTCCCCATTTTCTTTTCCATTTTTTTGATGATTTATTGGGTGATCTTTTTTTAGTTGATTGTTTTTTGGTATGGTTGTGAATATGTGGCTACGGAGATTGGGGGCATTATTAATTATTTCACTTGTTTTGGTCGTCCCCTCTTTGTTCCTTTTGTTTTTTGGGGTTTTCGGCCTCGCCCCTTGCCTAAAAAACCATCCATGTATGTTTGGTTTAGATTGGCTCTGGTTACATACTCCGTTGTTGTTAACTGTTGTCCTTGATGCACGTTTTGTTCATCATAATCTGAGCACTCAGAGGAACTAATGTCCGTTGTGTCAGGTTTTTTAGTAACGGTCATTGCTCTATAGGCTCTCTTTTCTTGGAAATCCATTTTGTCTCTGTGAAGTTTTCTTTGCTTTCTCTGGGATAAGTCTTTCTTAAATTTTTCTATATTCTCATTTAGTTTTTTATTGAAGTTGTCAAATTCTGGCAGGTCTTTATGTTTACTAAATGCTTGGTTACAGGATTCCACTGTTTTATTTAAAGACTCTTGATTTTGTTTTTCAGTTGTTAATATCAAATTCATTAGGTCAATTGAGCATTTTGTGCATATTTCAATCCATTTCTGTAGAAAGGCCGGGTCTTGTAAGTGTCCTGCCGGTATTAATTGCACTCTTAGTCCTCTGGGGACTAGTAGGTTCTTTATATAGCTCTGTAGACTTGTTATTTCCCATATTGACCTGATATGCTTTTTAACAGCTTGTTGGAGATGTTTGAAAGATATAAGTAAATCATTATTTTCTAGGTTTGGCATTATATTCCCTTCCTGAGCAAATAATGCTTCAGCTTCTCTTTGAAGCGCCAAGAGATTCCAATTATCATTTGGAGCCGATGCCATTATGATATGGGGAAAATTGCTGATGATAATAAATAGAGACAAATAGAAGTCAACTAGGTTTGATAAAGAAGGAATAGGTATAAGTACCAAAGTATGTTGTCCCTAAGGACTATTTGTGGATTAAACCACTAATTTTTAAATAATAAAGAGGATGGCTTTAATTCCCGGGTCCCACAGTTTGTGGGATTATCGGTATAAGCCTCCTAATGTTGGTGCTTAACACCTATATAAACAAGTAAATAATAACTCACTTTGGATTTGCGAATAATTAGTTTATTTCTAATTGATAAAAAGAAAGAACGTCGCTAGTCATTTAAAATTGAATGAGGGGATACTGGTGGAAGTGGCTGACTAGTGTTGTGGTGGTAGTTGGGACTGCAAAACGATTAATAAACTGTGATAAATACGTGAGGTGAGCTTATCTTAATGTATTAAGTTTAGAATATTGTAGTGTGTGAAATATGACTACCTAGAAAAAAAAGTGTCTGAAACTAGTGTAAGGTAAATGGGTCTTATTGATGCAGGATTGGAAGATCCTATAAATAGATGGGTAGGCTAGTGTAGTGAGGAATAAGCTAGGAAAAAATACTAAAAAAGGGGGTTGGGGTATTGGTGGGATAAATAGATAAATAAGGCGCCAAATGGCGCAAGTGGATAAGAAGCGAAATTTAAATACTCCAATTTAATAGAGTCCATACAAAAAACATGTGTTGGGAAAAAAAAAAAAAATGCTATGATTAGATCATATACCCCATACAATACTATCCCAAAGACCCTGGAATCTGTAGGGATCCCAAGAGCACTTTTAGAAGTCTCTTAGAGAATCCAAAGAGCACAAGAGATTTCAAGTAATATATTATAATATACATCCTTTAACTTTTAGAACTTCATTATAGCAATATACTTCCATGCAAGATAAGCCCCAACCTCCACAGCAGAATTTATTAGTCCCCAACGATATCGCTTCTCTTTTCCAATTTATTTTAATTTAAACCCAATCCACCACAAGCAGCTTGCTGATAGGCATTACTAAATAGCCTTTACATCCCACAAAATATAGCTGCCTGGTGATTTTTAAAGTATATGAGGGCAACTATATATAGTATTCAGTAAACAGTGGATAACAGTGCATATTGACCGAGTCAGCTGCACGGACCTCCACTTAGACATACTGAATAAACATTATCAACAAATATTGTTAATACTCCTGGCTGACCAGCAAGAGGCAATTTCAGCCTCAAATACGCATCATAGCATTTTTTTTTTTTTTTTTTTTTTTTTTTTTCCCAACACATGTTTTTTTGTATGGACTCTATTAAATTGGAGTATTTAAATTTCGCTTCTTATCCACTTGCGCCATTTGGCGCCTTATTTATCTATTTATCCCACCAATACCCCAACCCCCTTTTTTAGTATTTTTTCCTAGCTTATTCCTCACTACACTAGCCTACCCATCTATTTATAGGATCTTCCAATCCTGCATCAATAAGACCCATTTACCTTACACTAGTTTCAGACACTTTTTTTTCTAGGTAGTCATATTTCACACACTACAATATTCTAAACTTAATACATTAAGATAAGCTCACCTCACGTATTTATCACAGTTTATTAATCGTTTTGCAGTCCCAACTACCACCACAACACTAGTCAGCCACTTCCACCAGTATCCCCTCATTCAATTTTAAATGACTAGCGACGTTCTTTCTTTTTATCAATTATAAATAAACTAATTATTCGCAAATCCAAAGTGAGTTATTATTTACATGTTTTGGATTTTACCTTTAAGTCAACTGGCCAGATATTTTTTTTCCAATCAATTTTATTGAGTACATATAAATGTTGTTACATTTTTCATGTAGCAATATTAACAGGCATATACAGGTAATTAGTAACAATAAATAATTGTAATAACAATCAAAACTGTATACAAAGAAAAATAATTTCTAATATAATTTGTTTACATCAGAAAAAAAGCTATCCCTCTGTACTATTCACTTTTTCCATATTTTCCATCATATTTTTAATTTAACATCATAAATTACTTCCTGATCAATTAAACTATTTTTATCCTAGTCTCTAGTTTATTTCTCAATAGACGTAAATCCTCTCTGCAGCCTTAGTTAAACAAGAAGTATTTTTTATACACAGTAACAAACTAAATTAAACATAATGTAACATAACATATGGTCAGTGACATGTCTAGGCTTCTAGTATAGCACCTCCTTTGTAGAATATTTTTCTCTGTCCTCCTCTCGGGTTTCCTAATACCCCTCAGCTGTATAACTCTTTTCCTGACTGTAAACTGAGGTAGCACCCTCTCTAATAATCTTAGAAATACATTCCCTGAGTACTCTACCAAAGGTCCCTATATCTCCAGTTAAATCTGCATTGTATCTGCTAATAGCTGGGATATTCTTTCGTTTCTTGCTATAAAGTAAATTTTATTTTTAATCGTTTGGAGGTCTAGAACCTCGGATTTCCAATTTCTTTCTATATGGCTCTTGGTTGCAAGAGCTAAAAATTGGAGGAACGCATTTTGGGAAAAGGAAGGGCCTTATGAGGAACCCCCAATAGAACTGTCTCCATAGACTGATTTATGGGGGTATGGAAAATTTATGAGGCCAGCTGCAAGACATTTTCCCATATCTGCTGTACCTTTGGGCAGGCCCACCATATGTGTAAATATATAACCCCACTACAGGGCAGCCACTATAGCAGTTAGGACTTTCTGATTTTTTTCAACTTTCCACTTTCAGGGATAATATGCGCCCTGTGCAATACCTTTATCGAGGTCTCCAGAATGCTGTAATTGAGCGAGCCTCTGAAAATGTTGGACCAGGAGATTTCCCATTTATCTAGATCCCACCATGTGGAGAGATCGGTTTCCCAGTATATAATAAAATATAATACATTTTCCTTATATATTTATCTTTTATAAATTAGGTAGATATGTGAAATTCCCTATATAGGTCACCTATGATCCCCTTAGCAAGTGGAGAATCTCTACAAATTCTAGAGAACCAATTTAGTTCAAGCTTGCCTCTACTCTCTATAATTGAGTGTAAAAAGTGTTTTATTCTACAATAGTGTTAATGTTCTGACAGAGGTAGATCATACTAACCTCTTATTTCCTCAAAAGTCAAAATTCTACCATCCTTCCACCACAGGCCTACTTTGTCTAGTTGTTTTGATTTCCACCATTGAATAGACATGTTGCCCATGCCTCCTGGGAAGAGGGGATGATACAGGATTGGGGTCATGTGCGAAAGGGTATTGAAGATTTTGCTGTGTGCACGTGCCCATTCCCAACAGGCTATATAGTGCGTCTGATTATTGGGTTTACAGAGTTTTTAAGTGCAGAGGGAAGCTCATCTAGCCAACTAATTGTATCCCATGAATAAGGCTGCATATTACAGTTCTCTATAAAAATGCACGCTGGGTGATTCAGAATTGGCTATAGCTAAAAATGGGAGTTGTGCAGCTTTAAAATACAACTTCAGAATTAGACATGAAAGGCTACTTGCAATTTATGTTTAAACATGATTAGTTTTGAGATTCTAGCTGGGCCATTTTGCCAAATAAATATAATGATATGTCTCTGTAGACTCATTAATTCCTGTGGGATTATCGTGATTGGTAGTGTCCTGAATAAATACAATAGTCTAGGGAGAATATTCATTTTGAATGAATAAAGTCTCCCCAACCATAATAGGCAGAATTGTGCCCATTTATTTAAATAAGTTATAAGAGATTTGTATAAAGGAGTGTAATTACCTTTATAAAGATCTTCTATATTAGGGGTCAAGTAAATTCCAAGATATTTGATCCATTTGTTAGACCAGGTAAATCTGTATATTTTGCTGAGGGAATCTTTCTCCTTGGCTGAGAGATCTAGAGCTAGCGCCTCCGTATTATCAAGATTTATTTTGAGCCCAGAGAAGTTACTAAAGCTTTCTAAGGAAAAAGTATTTCAACATGCTTTTAGGAGATCTTTACAGTGGTGTGCTCCAAGTTGTGCTGAATTAAGTGGCCCTTTAAAAGTCTGTTTTTAATTGAATTTTAAAAGGTATAAATAAAGCTCTAATTTTTTACTTTAGCACTTATTTTGTGGGATTAAAATGCAGAACTAGAAAAGGGTGCTCTTTTCGTTTTGTTCATTTTGATGTTTGGTTCTATTCATTCATCTAACAGATCTAACAAATATTTACTATACTAGCTACTACAAGCATGTGGCAGCATTCCTTTTACATAAAATAAATAAGCTAGTAAAGCTATAAAGCCAAATTAGTCACTATTTTCCTCATATTGTGACAGGGTGTAAATCAGATTTCCAAGTAATCTAAACAATGTTATGTCAGGAATGGAAAAAAACTCATAGAGTATACAGGTACAAGATGTAGTTATGGGTTAGATTTCCAGAATTGTTAGTGCAGATCAGTTATAACATTAAGGACAGCACAGTGCATTTACAAGTGGCTGTCGAACGTTGTCAATGTAGAACTATGGAATATTGTATTCATTAGCACAGAAATGTACTGTATATATGGCATTATACAATAACCTAGTTAAAACATTTATTTAGTAGTGTTCACCCAGGTTTCCAGAAGTATCATTAAAGCATTTATTGAAATAGTAGGAATATTTTAATATTTTCAATTTTCTTTTAGATTCAAATTCTCAAAGCAACAGCATTACAATGAAATAATCATTATATACTAATCCAGTGTAAGGTCTGTAATATTTGGGTTTTATGGTCTTCGAAATCCCACAATAACTAATTCAGGGTTAGTAAATCTAGCACAGACTAAATCCCCAACTGATCTATAGACAGGATGTGGGGATAAAGTCTATAGCATGAATGCCACATGCTTACCCATTGCCTCTTTTATTAATTAATGTAGTAAAATGACATACTCAATAGGGGTATATGTTGAGAACTTTGTGGGATGGAGGAAGAAAAGCAACACACTATTATTGTAATATCCTGTATTTTTATTTAGTGTTTTTATTTAATGGTCTAGATAAGAAGTATATAGTGTTTTTATTTAATGGTCTAGATAAGAAGTAGCTAGTGTTTTTATTTAATGGTCTAGATAAGAAGTAAAATCCTATCAATGCATATTTTAATATTGTACAAATACAAATGACCTTGACATGTCTGTTAAACCGGCCCATAATTTGTTCTCATTTCCAGTTACACACACTAGACAGCACAGCGCATACATAGAGTACACATATAAATAAATAGGCATGAGCACAGACACTGAACACGCAATAAACAGGATAGCTTACACTCATTGGACTAACCTAGCAGAGGGAACTGATCATTCACACTAAACTCTTGTTAGGGAAGGAACAGAAGAGGTGTAGTAACCCTCGTCAGCTATAATCTACTGACATTTCTGCCTTTCTATGCTGATATTGAGGGATATTCCCAGGTACAAATTTTAACAGTGGACAGAGGTCTGTTTTCCCATGAAAACAGAGATGTCTGATATATGGTAATCTTAGGCTGAGTATTAACTGGTGCATAGTAGATGTGTGATTGGGCCTAGGACACCATTATAGCCAAATCTGTTTCTTAAGATGCTGACAGTTCAACATAAATCTACATTTTGTCAGTGTAAAATCTTATTAAAATCAAAACAACTATATGGCAAATGTTTAATAATTATTCTAGGTGGAAGTTTTAAAGTTCATGTTTTTATAGTAGGAAATAAATGTGGTCAATAAATGTTGAAATCTAAAAACTAACATCTACACAATTTATAGTTGATTTAATAGTAACTCAATCTAGATTTGGCAAGAACAGTTACATATTTTAGTGTAGTGATAGCTCATTGCTGATGGCGTGCATTCTTAAGAAGTAATAACTGTAATAGATATGACCAAATATGTAGCTTACATTCCTTAGTGGAGTATGTCAGAACACCTAATTTGTTTAGCTGATAATATTTGTGAATATTATAGATGGCTTGTCTCGTGTTCATTTTTAAAGCTTTGTGATATCCAGGCTACAACATCCGCATTACAGTGGCACAGTGGAGTTTGTAAAAATGGTATACTTTAAATATATATGTAATAGCAAGTACTTTATCACTTGAATTAATTTTCCTACTGCTTAAACAGATGATGTGTTTTAGTGGGCTTTTGAAACAAGTAGATGAGTAGGGAGTGAGTTTCACAGAGTAAGCTCTAGAAAAGTCATGCGGGTGGAAATGAGAGAAGGTAGTAAGAAAGGGGGAAATGTCCAGGTGATAACTAAGGGAAAGATTGGGGGAATATTTGGATTCAGGGATACACTTTATTATGGAGACTACTGGAAAGCCAGTGGAGTGCCTGACAGAGAGTTGCAAGGCATTCATTATGGGTTGGAGAGGAGACTAATGAGTAATGGGAGGTGCACAAGGAGTGAGTTACAGTACTCGGGGCATGATATGATGAGAGAGTTTGATTTAAAAAGGGTGAGTGTGGCCAGAAAATAGAAAGAGTTGACAATCGCAAAATAAGTTAGGTGTTTCTTAATACTGGATATTTTATCAACAGCTCTGTAATTGGCCTATCTCTGTTTGAAATTCTTTATCCTCATGTTGTTGTATAGTGCTTAATGATAATGACCATTTTGGTCAGTAGTAATGTTATCACACTCAACCACAAAAAGGTCACATTTTTAAATTACAGTGAATGTAAAACATGTCTATACTGAAGTGTAGCACTGAAATGTTCCCACTGTTGGAAATTTACAGTGACCCTTTAAAGCAATTTCTAACATATAGGGTTAACATTTTATGTTGTTAGGGTTAAGCATTTTTTACGCTTGCTTATTATATATTTCCTGATAGTTTTATACAGTCTGCTTAGAATATCTAAATCATCAGGTTAATAAATAATGTGTTATATTGTAAGCAATTGTTTGTACACTGAACATTTTGCTACTAGACAACACATTAATGAGGCAGCTGAACTACAGTAGATCATTCAAATAAAATTGTTGTACCACTTTAGCGGGTGGATGGCAGGTGCTTTTAGATAACAATGCAGAATATCATAATAATTTGAAGATATTTATTGTCAAGTGAGTTATATTGACTAGAAAAGCAATTCTAATAATGTGCTATAAGGGCATGTCTATTATTCAAGTATGCCCCTGTTTTTCCACATTATATGTTATAAAAAAAAAACAATGTGTGATGGGGCCTAGCATTATAGTCAAATACATTTCTTATGATGCTCACAGTTCAACAAATATCTGAATTTTATTTGTCAGTGTAAAAGCTCATAAAAATCAAGTATACGAAGAACTCTTGTGGATGATGCTGCATTCTTCTTTCTGTCCAGCTTTAATCAGAAATGTGATTAAAAGCACTAATAATGAGCATAAAGTTATCTTGTACACTACAGTATGTCCTAACACTATGTGGATAGCTCTCTGGATTCATTAAAAATACATCTAACTCTCTGGTCTGTAGAATCTAAACCTGGATTCTGTAATTCTGTGTTAACCAGTTTATAACAATAGCAAAGGCTTATTTATGTTTTATGCTGCCCTAGGACCATGCAAATGTGTGCATTCCCCACACCCATTGCTACTTATCTTTTCCACTTACTATGTCTCCATCAAAAGATAACCACACATATAAATAGTAGACTAAGTGAATTTATGTGTATATATAATCAACTCTATGCGCAGCAGGAGTGGATTTACCGCCGGTGCGCCCAGTGCAATATATTACATATATAGTTGTGAGCATACGAGCCATTGCTCACGCTTGTGGGTTCGCACAGCGAGCCCGCAAGAACTGCGTCGCGAGGGACGCAGTTCCCCGCAAATGCGGGTCCTCACGAAGCACTTAGGGAATGAGGCAATGAGCGCCGCAGGCGCTCATTGCTGGCAAGCCTTGCGTAGCGAGGCGAGCCGTTAAACCCACCTCGGAACCAACCTTCACGTAACAAACACCCACACGCATTAAGAATCCGACTATAACGGCCGACCCGCGCGCAACTAAAAACAGTGAAAACACACCAAATACTCACACAAACTACATAAAAAGCTTACCCATAGCAAGGGGGGGGGCACCCAGGACCTCTGAAAGTGAAGTTACACCTCCATTTAAGTCCAAATTCCCGAGTTCAGAGACACTGTCGGGATTAATACAATATATTATTTTCTAAATAATATAGAATAATGAATTTTGAGTTCAGAATCAATTTATAGACACATATTCCTTTTTATAAAATAACATTTATTGACAATAACAAAATCAACTAGTCTAATAATAAAAATGAATGTATCAGATCAATTGCAAATAAAACAAAATATAACCAGCCAGATATTAAAAGAAAATTAACCCATCATATTTTATAACTTATTATTTTATGACATCTTCAATACAATCCTTAAATCTCAATATAAAAGTTTATCTCAATCACATGTACAATAAAACCTGGAATAACAACCAAAGAATAAAATCAGATAAATCAATTAATGAAAATTCACCCAAAATAACGTTTTAACATGTACTAATAATGTCTAATGATATTATAATATAGCTATACAGGAATGTATTAAATATAACACAATTATGGTAAAGTATTTTATAATATAATTGATAAGTTAGCTAAGTAAAATTAATTTATCTGTATTGGTCAAAAAGAAAAATTAGATATCTAATTTTGTATTAAAATTTATATCCGGATTTATAAATTTCAATGACAAAATGAAATCTAAATAACTTTTTGATAAGAAATAAACCAAACAGAGAAATTATGGTAATGGTTTTCAATTATATCATAAAAAAAAATAATTCAATTTATACATTACCAATTATGACAAGATTCCACTGGTCAATTCCAAAATTGTCTGGCCTTTTCCACAGGATCAAAGTTTTCCTCTCTTACTTTCTTTTTCTCTCCAGTCCCTTCTCTCACTCTCTCTCCTTCTTTTTTTTCTTTAGATCCTGTTTCTATCCATAATTATACCTCTCGCTCTCAGAATCCCAAATCAGTTAAAAGTATCTAGTATCCAATAGGATCTCTCATGATGTCATCACATATTTAAATTTTATAATGAATATATTTTTCTATAGAGACATTTATTTTTTGAACCATAAGATGGCGCTCTCTGACCTTTGAATTTTCATACCTTTAATTAACGAATGACCCCTTTGACCCACAACTTATAAACAAGGTAGTGTCATAAGAATGGTTATCAGTTAGATACCCCTTAACAGATTTATTATTCTGGGACCGAGACTGAATGTCTGGTAACACATTCTTCACATGTGAAATTTTGGGGAAGATTCCATTGTTTCTAAGAAACATAACCTTTTTAGACCTTTATCAATTAGTTTAGGAATTCACTCATATATTCGTCTCTACAAAACAAAGAACTATTCAACCATGGATAACATTTACATAGATATATTCAAATAATGGAATTGCATACATAGATATATATATAAATATACAAAGCATATAAAATATTAATACATTGGATATAAAATAGTGGTTAATAATTGGAATATCATATTATACTATAATATCCATATAAGATAGAACTTTATTCATACAAAAGTTCAGACACACGAAAATCCCCTAAGCGAGAGAAAAAATGGCCGCCGAAAAAAATTAAAACGAGGCTCAAAGACCCAGGACCGCCCAGCCACCTACAACTTACCCAAGAAGGGTAAGGGATCCGAGATAAGCTCCGAGCCCTGCATTAACCCCACATTAACCATCGCAGTGGGGGTCCCGATTGCACGCGATCTGGGACCCCCGCTGCAATCAAAATTAAAAATTCCTGCGTTACAGGTCCTTGAGGGACCCGTTGTAAAAGAAAAAAAATATACACTGTCACCCTGTCAATCATTGGGGTCAATACAGACCCCCATAAAACCCTCATTAACCCTGTCACTCATGGGGGTCAATATAGACCCCCATAAGCCCTTCATTAACCCTGTCACTCATGGGGGTCAATACAGACCCCCATAAACCCATCTTTAACCCTGTCACTCATGGGGGTCAATAGAGACCCCCATAAGGCCTTCATTAAGCCTGTCACTCATGGGGGTCAATACAGACCCCCATAAGCCCTTCATTAACCCTGTCACTCATGGGGGTCAATACAGACCCCCATAAGCCTCTATTTAACCCCATCAGTCCCATAAGGGTATATTAACACCATTATGGGCCTGTTACAACACTACATTAACCACATAAGTGCCATGATGGTCCTCAAGGACCATCATGACACTAAGTATAAACACTATAATGCACTATACCACCCCCAATAAAACATTAAAGATCAACTAAATACCCTCTACACTAACCTATTAACATCTACACTACCTACCCCCTATTAACCCCCACCACTCTAATTACAGAAAATAAAAAAGCCTAAAGTCACAAAAAAAAAATCTGCATTACATGAAATAAAAAACCTAACTCACAAAAATAAATAAACTACATTACACAAAATAAAAAAACCTAAGTCACAAAAAATTAAAAAAGGAACATTACAGAAAATAAAAAAAAAACATTACAACCCCCCCCCCCCACTACAGAAAAAATACACACCTGAAAAGGAAATACATATAATACAAATACATACAATTACAATACAATACACCCCTATCTAATATACATCACACAATCTATATAAAAAAATAGCATAATCTAATATACATGCTATCTATATAATAATACATCCCCAATCTATCTAAATAGATAGTATAATCTAATATACATCCTATCTATATAATAATACATCCCCAATCTATCTAAATAAATACCACAATCTATCTACAATACATCCTATGCTATCTATATAAAACGCACACCCCTAGCTAACATACAATAAATGCTATCTATATATTAACTAATCTAACTCTAAGCTAAAATAAAATAATTAAGACCACTTACCTTTGCAGATGTCCATTGAGATCAGCCACCTACGAAAAAAAAATAAAAAAAAATTAGTGCAACACGTTTACAGTTCTAAAATAAACATTCTATACATTCTATACATTCTAAATATTCTACTCACCTTTCCGGCATGTCCCGTCCTTATTCTTTGAATCCTTCTTCGGAGCGGCACCTGTTAAAAAAAACACAACATTAATACACATACATCAAAATAAAATAAACATAATCTACATTCTACTTACCTCCCCGCGATGTCTACGGCCTCCTCCGGATCCTCTTCTGCCACGCCCTGTAAAAAAAAAATATATATATACTTACATCCGCACTCCCGGACATCCCCGACGCTAATGAGGCTCCAGGAGACTTTTCCGGAAGAAAATAAGCAACGGCGCCTTCTGATTGGTTGAAACCGCTGCCTATCAAATTTACCCAATCAGGAGGCGCCAATGTGTGAAACGATCACAAACGGATACACCTTAAAATCCCACTCTGATTGGATAATGCACCTGTCAATCTTTATTTAAACCAATCACAAGGCGCAGATGCCTTCAGCCAATTACAATGGAATACACCCCCACAGGGTGATTGGTTGGAGCCTCTGCGCATTCTGATTGGTTGCACTGACAATAGCCAATCACAATGGAATATATCCTCACGTACTGATTGGTTAAGGATTTGTGCATTCTCATTGGCTACTGTTAATATCAATCAATATTACAGCCAATGGGAAGGCGCAGATGTCTTCACCAATCAGTACGTGGGGGTATATTCCATTGTGATTGGCTGATGGAAATAAAGCCTTGGGATTGGTTCAAATAAAGATTGACAGGTGTGTTATCCAATCACTGTTGTATTTTGGGGTGTATACTTTTTTCATTGGTTCACAAATATGGTCTTCTCATTGGCTGAATTTGATAGACAGCCTTTTCAGCCAATCAGAAGCTGCCATTGCCAATTTTATTCTGGAACACTCCATAGGAAGGTCATTAGCGTCAGAGACATCCGCCAGGGCGGATGTGTGTCGCTTTTTTTTTTCTTTCTTCATGCGCGGATGCTTCCAGAGAAGACGAGGAGGCCGGAGACTTTGCGGAAAGGTAAGTATAATGTAGATTGTGTTTATTTAACTTTGGTTTATGTTTACTAACGTAATGTTTTTTTTTACAGGAGTAGCGCAGGACAAGCAAAGATGGACGATGGAACATGGAGGACGTGACATGCTGGGACGTGACATGCTGGAACGGGACATGCTGGAAAGGTGAGTATAATATTTAGAATATTTAGAATGTTTTGAATGTTTAGGTATTTCATGTAAACGTGTTGTATTAATTTTTTTTATCTTTTTTACCGTAGGTTGCTGATCTGAAGAAACATCCCAAAGGTAAGTGGTCTTAATTATTTTATTGTAGCTTACAATTAGGGTAGCTATATATATAGATAGCATGTATTGTATATTAGATAGATAGGGGGATGTATTATTAGATAGTATTGTATATTACATAGTGGGATGTATATTACATTATATAGTGGCATGTATATTAGATAGTGGCATGTATATTAGTGGCATGTATATTGTATTGTATTTTATTTAATTGTATTGTATTGTATTTTATTTAATTGTGTTGTATTGTATTATATGTTTGTATTATATATATTTCATTTTCAGGTGTGTAATTTATTTTAAAATGTTGTAGTGATCGGGGGTTGTAATGTATTTTGTTATTTTCTGTAATGTTCCTTTTTTATTATTTGTGACTTAGGTTTTTTTTTTTGTTCTGTAATGTACATTTTTTATTTTTGGTGATTCTAGTTTTTCTTATTTTATGTAATGTAGATTTCTGCTTTTTGAGGAATTTAGTTACTTGAGGCACACAGTACACTCACATTGTGTGACAAACAGCATTTCAACACTTTCTTTTATTGACCGTCATTTTTTGACGGGCAAGTCGCTAGTATATATATATATATATATGTATATATATATATATATATATGAAATAAATAGTACATCTGTGTTCACATTTGAATGTCTAAAACAAGTAAAAAAAAACTGCTTCCAGCTCAGAATACCAAGAAAAACAGTTATTACACTGCATTTTGGGAAGCTGAGCTGGGACATGCAAATGTGCCCACAAATGCCTTTCTCTTTAATCCATAGTCCACTTTAAACATGACTTCCTTTAAGCTTATGTCTGCTGTATTACACAGCTTTTCTGCAAAACCAAGGTTGGATTATACACAAGCAGAGAATCCTATGCACGTACAGCTGTTTCAAGCTTGCTGGCTATCATCAGCGTGGAGCGGCATCCCAGCTTGTGTTGTGGACCTTATGAGTAGCTAGTTCACCACAACAATCATTTAATATATGGTGGGCAAAAGAGCAATAAAAGCCTCCACCGTACAGTACAGTATATAAATAGTACATCTGTGTTCACATCTAAAAACAAGTTAAAAAACCTGCTTCCAGCTCAGAATTCCAAGAAAAACAGTTATTACACTGCATATATATTTGCATAAACAAAAAACAAAGTTAGAAGTGCTCAATCAGAGAACAAACTAACCGTAGGTTAGTTCTATGGACATGATAACCCACTCTGAGAGCACCTCTTTTAGCTCACTTGTGCCCTTCACAGGGAGATGTATCCTCTAGTATATCTGTCTGGTCCCACTCACTAGAGTGACCCAGCCCCGAAATACCAGGCAATTCTATCCTAAACCGGAGAAACAGCAAACCCCAGACGTACGTTTCGGCCTTTATGGGCCTCGTCAGTGAGGTGTAGCACAGTGAGCAAGGGGTCCACGTCTGGATTCCCCAATCACCCTTAGGGAGACTAATCCCTAAGTGCCATTTGCATAAACAAGAAACAAAGTTAGAGGTCAAAACTTTCAAGGAAAAGACATACTGCTCCATAGTGTTCACAATCTAGGGGGAATTTGTTCCCCGCTTCCCCCAATTTCCTACGCCCTGATGGCATGTTTGCATGTTCAGTGCATGAAGTGGGGATTTTGATGTATTCTATTTTCCCTGTTTGCCATTACACTACTGGAGAATGAATTTTAATCATTATTTTACAAACTGTTATGTCTCTTTTTGTTTGTTCTTTGTATTTGCTTTAAGAATCATGCTGACATTCCTTACTAAACTCTGATTACTTCAACTACATTGACTTCATCCACATTAATAAAATAGACAAATTCTTTCTTTAGCTCTGGATTTTCCTGTAGTTTAGCCAAGCATCTGTCGCGAATGAGCAAGTTCATCCATAAATGTGTTAACGTCTTTGGCAGACAACTTCTTTGTCCTTGATTTTACAGAAGCAGAATATTCATCCAGTTTCAATTCCCTTGACAGCACGATATTATTTGTGCTTGTTGATTCTGAAATATTAGTGACACAAGAAGGCTAGTTGAAGGCCTTAATGTGATGTTTCAACTGATTAGAATAATTTAAGCTACAAAATAACCATTGAAATAGGCTAAAATACTTAAAGGAGCTCTGTCTTGCTTTCTCTCGGTGTGGAATCTAAAATTAGAGGATTTTTTTATGTTGTAATCTCATCCTCCCTTTCTGGATCACTACTTTGTCGTAATGAAGGGGCTTCTGTACTGTACAATGAGACTGTGAGCTATACCATGTTGGGTTACCCAGGATTGTCTCGTCATAGCAGAGAAGTCAGATAAACTGTGGTCCACCGGAGAAGGAACTGGCAACCCACTCCATTGTCTTTGCCAAGAAAAATTTATAGATCAGCACAACCAGACACAAGATGTGTCTGACATGCTACGGTCCATAGGGTCACGGAGATTCATACATGACTGAACAACACAAAAAAATGTGGGAGAGATACCACAGTTGTTCATAATTATTTCTAAAATCAGAATCCTATATGGCGTCTGTCCATGGTGGCAATATAAGGAACATCTGTATGTAATCATTGGACATAGCAAGTGGGATATGAAAGAAATTGACCTCTGTTTTTTTGTACACCTGTGTTTTCTCACCCTTCGAAACAGACCAATAGGCCAAAGAAGATTGCAAGGTTATTAGTAACAACCAGGGTTGATTAGTTGCTAATAATTAGTTGCGTATAGATAGTAAATAAATGCATGAGTGATCATTCTATGTTTGGTGTGTCAATAAGAGGAGCACTTTTATTAAATCATGGCTATATAGGTTGACATGATCAACCCATTTTTGATATTTCACAGCGATATCTAGCAGTAGATTGATTGGAAGCCTGATCTGCCTAACATACATATATTCAGGGATTTCCCTTAAAAGAGCCAGATACATTTGCATTATTTATGATGGATATTATTGATATAATGGATTTTGCTTTCATATAACCATCCTTTGTGTCTCCCCTGTTGAATATTATTGATATCATGGATTTTGTATGAATTGATGTGATCAACCCGTGTTTGATATTTACAGAGATATCTAGCAGTAGATTGATTGGAAGCCTGATCTGCCTAACATACATATCTTCAGGGATTTCCCCAAAAAGAGCCAGATACATGTGCATTATTTATGATGAATATTATCGATAGAATGGATTTTGCTTTTGTGTAACCATCCTTTTGTCTCCCCTGGTGAATTTCCTAATGTGAATGTTTAGCATGTTCTCTTAATCTCTAGTATACTGGTACTGATGCATACTTCTTTTTGTTCTCTCATAAAGAAATTTAACATGTTATGAGTATTTTTGCATGCCCGCTAAGACATTGGTACAGTAGGGCACCATCCTAAGTTTGACACTAATTTTGGGTACCTTGCATTGTGTGTTATTTGCATACCAGTACAGTACTGTTCACTGTCCCCTACTTACATGTTATCAAATTACACAGTTCCATACTTACACTGGTTCATTCTGGGTATATAATACTTTATATTCAATTTTATAAATCAGAAACAAAATATCCAGTATCATCAACATATGAGCGATTAAAAAATTGAAAACTACTAAATCTGCGTACAGTTCTGTTATTATATATGTGCTATACATGAAATATGACAATAAATACATTAAATGTGATTATATTCAACTTACACATTTCCTCAACAATCAACATAGGCCCACATTAAATTCCAAGCCAGTAACCCCAAAGTGAAACCCATAAAGGCTGCGTGCTTGTAATTTGGCCGAGTTACTGTGCTATTAAATTAGAAGTTCTGCGAACTACGAGCTGGAGACGCAAAACAGTAAACCATCTGTGGGCCGGCAGCTTAGCGGGCTAGAACGTAATTAATTAGGCAAGTCCGTAGTTACGGGTTTCGATGGAGCCAATGGAAACAGAGATCATCAGCATTGAGTCACAAGAAAATGGAGGACGGATTTCAAAGTCCTACGGGGTTCAATTACGCTGTCCGAGTGAACCCACATTCCATTCAAAATGCAATATTGCGAGTTACAGTATATGCGAGTTACAGTATATGTATTAACACACTGATTTCCAGGGGCCAATATAACACAAAAAATAGACATGAAATTAAGTATTTTTCTGAGCCGATTTGTGGGCTTGAGAATGTTGTGCGTTTAATTCTAAAACCGGAAATCACTTTCACTTGTAATAAAAGGTACAGTAGTGGGATTTTATTTGCATTACAAGTGCTACGTATTGGATTTTACCCCCCATGCGGGTCCCCTGGAGCACACGTTGGGCTTTGGGCTCCATTTGCGTGTTATGGGCTAGCTCGCGAGTGACTTCTTTGCAATTTAATAGCTTAATTGAACAATTAGCGTTTACGGGCCTGACAGATCAAAGGATTTGTGGGCGCGAAGTTCAACGTTGCTCAACCAGTAGGCTTTTTTCGGTCCTGCTGCGTTTAAACCCGCAAGTCGTCTGCGGGCTACATTATTGCTTTAATTTAATATCAAACTTCTCTAAGATCTACATAACAGGCTACGTTTTAACACGTAGCCCGAATTTAATGTGGCTGATAGTAACAGATTTACTATACTTAAAAAGATCAATGAGACTGATTTGAAGATAAAACATGGTGGAAAAGTGTATTGCATGTTAAGGTTAATAGATCATATAGTTCAAATCAGCATTATCCAATCCATATGAGTAATGTTGACATTATGCAGAAGAAAATTGATAAACCCCACACTAATGTCAGCATTGCATGCATTATGTTAAGAATACCCAGGTTTTAATCTGACAGATCTTTGATTAGTACAACAATAATTGTATTTGATTTATGAAGAAAGTTAAAGAGACATTGAAGTAACCATACGTACCCTGCACTGTAAGAGAATGGAAAAACCTATGTAAAAGTTATTTAACATTTCTAAATTTGCTTAGATATTGTCATTTTTAGTTATTGCTCATATAGCCCCAAAAGCCTTCTCACAAAAATCTGCCTATACAGTAAGGTCCAGGCTGTAGCTGTTAACCTGATTCTACTCCAGCTATAATGATTTCTATGTGTGTTAGTGTTGGTATGTGTCTCAGGGGGTAAAATGTATGCTTTTTAGACCTATAGGTTCTAGTTTTAAATTCCTCTTTATCCCTATATTTTTTATACACTGATATTTTTTATTTAGTTAAAAATGTTACAACCCCCTTGTTTGTCTCATATTAATCCATTATACATATTTTCAAATTTTTCCAGTGAACAAAATATAAACTGCTATTTTAAAAAATAAGGTTGTGATGTGATGATGTGTTTTTATGCTTTGCAATGATGAAAAACAATATAAGTAACACAGAGTTAAAGGGCCACTTAATTCAGCACAATTCAGTAAAGATCTCCGAAAATAATATTAAAATACTTTGAGAAATAAAATAAAATATGTGTTTACACGTGTAATAGACTGCCCACATTCTTTTGCATTACTGCAGCCAATCAGCTAATAGGGGTGTGTGTCCCATTCAAGTCAATGATAAGGCTGCTTGTATTACCAGTTTTAAGGCAACAAAGCTTGTAATTTTTTTAATTTCTTATGGCAGAAAATTCCAGTTTCTGCTCTCTCGCCTCTTCCAAATTTGAACAATGCAGAGCAGTGTGGCGGGGGAAGGGGGGGGGGGAGGGCTCTGTGCAGGCGCTCCAGTGCTGTCCATGTAGACATCAAAAGAAAAAAATAACCCTTAACAAATTGTGACAAGTCTGACTGCACAGCCCTGTTCATCAATAATATTTCAGACACCAGGGGGGGGGGTCCTAATTACCTTTGTCGATCACTACTCCCATAGAGAAACGGCAGAGACTTCTGGGCTCTGGTTTACTTTTTATTGTGCAGACAAAATATAAATGAAAATAGCTTAATGCAGCACAAAACAAAAATCTACGTAAAAGGACTACCTCACTTAGTTCCCTCACTAGCTCACTTAGTTCCCTCACTAGCCCTGAAAACCGCTTTTCGGTTCTCACGTAAAACAGTCCTTTGTATTGCTTGCATGGAGGGGGGGGGGGTCCTGGCCCACCCGCTCTCCAGGTACCCCAAACTCCAGGGACCCTTGATACACTCTTTTAGTGGAGCTTATAAAACTTAACTTTGCCAACTTCTCCCTGGGGTATATGCAAAAGCCTGAAATAGTACATTCTTTCTTTAGTCCCTCTCCAGGCTTTTCTCCAAACTCTGGTATGGTCCAGACTTTGCAGCAGCTCCTCTGAAAAATCCTTTTATTTCAATGGCTATAATAAACTCAGTCAGACTCTCTCTCTCTGGTCTCCTTATTGCAAGCAGCTTGCGCCCTGTGAGACTATAGTTACTCTGCAGGCTCCAAAACACTTTCCAACTCTGTAGTCCAACTCTAGCAGCTCATGGCAAACAAAAACTTACTGTGTTTCAGTCTCTCTCAGGCTTTCTTATCTGAAGTATGACCTGTCACGTAGCTCCAGGAAACAGCAGTGCAGCCCTCCATACACAGCTGACAGCTCCTTCTGCTAGCTGTACTTTCCAGACTCCTTGCAGCTTGTGTCCTTTGCAAGGCCTCAGAGCCTCTGGCTGCAGCTTCCACACTCAGCTCACACTAGTTTGGCCAGAGCCTAATCAGCAGCCCTACCATGTCTGCTTTCCAGGCTTTAAAGTGAAGCTGCACCTGGACCAATTAGGAGTTCTCTAGGAGTTTAACTCCATCATTCCTGTCAAGAACTCTTTACACTCTTTACTTGGCACCATCCTCTAGGGGGCAAACGGTCACAAAATCTATCTGTGCAGGCATGGGATGCTGGACTCACCTAAACAGGCCAGTTATGGGTTAACTGGTCAGTGCAGTGTAAACTGAGTCTAGAGAAAAACTACTATCAATCAATGTATTACCTACAGACAATTACCACACCTTGCACAGCTAGCTGTTATTACTCATGCAAGAGCCAGTAGGCAGGTGTATGTAGTTTGTATGTAAACAGATACTTAAAACGTTTTTATCTTTTATTAGTGTAATTTAAAAAGAAATAGACAATTTTAACATATAATCTTGTGCTCTTTCACAATATGAAGAGCACTTACAGTGAGGTGAATTACTTTTTAAGTTTGGAAATATATCACTTTACTGTTCAGCACGACTACATGCCTATTTTTCATATATCACCCTATTACAGTTAATATATATTTTAATTTTTAGTTTTAGTTTGAGACAAACAATGGTTGTGGTGGGATTTAAATTTAGGTCTACCACTTTGTAGCACAGGTTCTTTTTTCTAATCATTGATTTTTTATTTTCACAGTCATATGTCACAACATTTTTCATACTTGTAAAATTAACCACACATGTCATAAACAGTGTTTAATAAAATCTGAAAATCTTTGTATGAAAATGTAGTTGTAGTTCTTTTGTTTATCTGTGACCTTCCTCCAGTTTTTTCCTTTTTTCTTTTCTCTGTTTAACTATAGCTGTAGATTTAGTAAAACATATTAGCTAAATGAACCTAAAACATATTAAATAAAACTGAAATCAGAACTAACATTCGGGAGGGGGAATACACTTGAGTGAATCACAGTTGATTTAATTTCTTTCTTTTATCCCTAATGGGTTTGAACTCCAGATTTTTATTTTGTCAATAAAGTTGTCATTGAATTCGTACCTGTTCAGTTTTTGCTTTCCATTCCAAAATGTTATTAATTCAGCCAGTATTAATAGCATTTTTCAGTTTTCGTTTTGTGAGATTTGTAATTTTTATATGATTGTGATTGAATTTGGGGAGTTGATCCATATATCTTACTAGCGAATTGCCCGTCAAAAAATGACGGCAATGAAATTGTAAGGTAGCTAAATTAGTAAATGAATATAGTGTACCTATTTTGAAGCATTGTGATGAAGAGCTGGCAATCTGTGTTGATGTTGCTGCAGCATTAGTGGTGTGGAGCTGCTGTATAAGCATGCTGAATGTGTGCACTGTGTGGTATGAATATCCGTAGGTGGTTTGTGGCGTTTTGCGAGTTTGTTGTGGTGTTTTGCGAGTTTGTTGTGGTGTTTTGCGAGTTTAGAGTGCTGTAGCCTCGTTTTCGTTTTGTTCGGCAGCCATTTTTTCTGTCGCTTAGATTTTTTTTTAGTCTCAAAAGTCTTTTATTTCGAGTAAAATCGAGGTGTAAGTTGCATTTTTGAGGTCCTGGGTGCTCCCTCTTGGTGTAGGTAAGGTTTTTATGTATGTGCTGTGTGTATGTATTGTGTTTTAAATGTTTGTATGTCGGCGTGTTGCGTCCGATGTTTGCGAGGTCGTAATGTGTGGTAACGTGTTTCGTAGGTTGTTTGCGTTCCTCGTAAAATTTAGCGAGTGTCGTAATTTGTGTGTCGTGTTTTTTGAGTAGCGACGTGAAGTTTGCGAGGGTTTGAGGCCCTTGCCCAGTGACCTCGCCAGCAACTGAGTCCCTCGCTTCGCGAGGGGCCTCAGTTGCTGGCATGGAGCGCCTTCGGCGCTCCATGCCAGCAACTGAGGCCCTTGCCCAGTGACCTCGCCAGCAACTGAGGCCCTCGCTTCGCGAGGGGCCTCAGTTGCTGACATGGAGCGCCTTCGGCGCTCCATGCCAGCAACTGAGGCCCGTGCCCAGTGACCTCGCCAGCAACTGAGGCCCTCGCTTCGCGAGGGGCCTCAGTTGCTGGCGCTCCGACCTCGCTACGCGAGGGCCGCGGCTCGCTACGCGAGGGCCGCGGCTCGCTTCGCGAGCCCGCAAGCGTGGGCAACGACCCGTACGCTCACAACTATATATGTGATATTTCTGTAAATATTGGATATTGTAATCATTATGAAATTTAGTTTACTTATTATTTCTTGGAGATAAAGTTGTGGGTCATCCAATTTTTTGCAATGTGGCTTTTCGTGGCCATAAGCAGGAATTGTAGCAATTTATTATGTTGCTTCTGTAGTAGAGGAGAATAGTCTCCCAATAGGCAAATGTCTATCTATGGGTGTATTGTTGTAGTCAAAATGGTAGATGCCAATTCCATGACTTTGGTCCAAATGTTCTGAACTATCGGGCATTCCCACCAAGTGTGGAGAAATGTACCTGATTTTTTTACAGAGTCTATAGCAACTTGAAGATGTTTGTGGTAGCACAGGTTCTTAAAAGGCTAGTTAACTCAGCACAACTTGGACCACACCACTGAAAAGTTCTCCTAAAAACATGTTGAAAAACTTTAGAATTTTGAAATAGGTGCCTTTTTCACAGAAAAAATCATAAATTAAGTTTCTATTTACATGAGTCATTGGCAGTGCCCCCCACACAGAGTCACAGCAAGAGAGCATAAGCAGAAAGAGACTTAACCCTTCCCAAAATCATCTGTGCAGATAAAGGACTGCTGGAATCAGCTAAAAATGACAGTTGGGTTTAAGTTCTCCTGCTGCATTCCTGTAGTTCAGTGAAAAACTATAAATCTTGTCTACACCGCTTGGTGACGGCAGATGTTGTCAATCATGAAACAGTCAGGTGTTTGTTTGTAAAACAGAGCTAAGACCTTAGCAGCCTTAAATTGCAATTCGGCAAATTCTAAAGGGATCTATATAAGCACATGGCATATTTTTTTTACAGAAGTGTTTAGTTATCGAAGACCTTGCTTTTGGATAGAAGTTCACTAACTAAAATCTTCTGTAAAAAAATATGCTGTGTGCTTAATTGTAGCCCTTTTAAATTTACTGAATTGCAATTTAATAAGGCTGTAGATGTTTAGTTGTTATTAGTGTAATTAAAAAAAAACTATAGATAATTTTAACATATAATCTTGTGCTCTTTCACACCATGAAGAGCACTTATAGTGAGGTAAATGGCCCTTTAACAACTGGACTATGGAACTACATGCTTGGGGATTGACGAAAAGAACAATATATCTACTAACTAAATCCTAGACCTATGACAGTGGTTCCTTCTATAACCTGCAAAACTGATTCTGATTAGTACCAATAACACTCATAACTTGATTATTTTAGTAGCAGTATTAAAAAAGGAACACTTATTCCATATGCTTTTCTAACCTCTATCTGATGGCGTGGAGCACATATGTTGACTTAAAGGACAAGTGTACACACTTTTCATGTTAAAGCTATTTTTAGTTCCCCATTAATTAATATTAAAAATGCATGTACAAATAGCAGCAAAGCAAGCTGTATCCAGAAAATATAATTTAAATACACAGTTTATCGCATTAATGCTCATTACTGTTACCCTTAACACCTTTGTCACTGTTTCATGACGGAAGTGAACAATTTTAATAAAGATAGCTGATTAATCAGCCTTGGAAAATCTTTAATAATGTTATCTCAGCTTTAGATTTCCCCTGAGTGAGAAATAAAATGCAATTCAGGTCCCTTTGGCAGTGGAGGTGTTAAATGACCCCTGTAGTTTGGTAATAACTTTACATACTTATGAAGTATGTAACAAAATAACAACAAAAGCGTGTATGCAAAGCAGGAACATTAAATCATTTTTTAGAAAATCTTGAGAGGAGTTATCCTATGGGGTCTACTGCCAACTGTGGTATTTAGAGAACAGTTTTCCACTAAAGTAAATAGAGATCTTTCTGAATCCACATTTCCTTCCGCTCCTCTCAGCTTTTTAATCCTTTTACGAACAAAGACAAAATATCTGTCATGATTAAAGAAAACTCAATACAACTTTTAAAAATAAAAGCTGCAATTATTCATTTTAATAATTTGTTAATTTTTAGAGTTTGCTATAAATATGACATCTCAGTGGTAATTTAAGTCAGCCCAAATTTTTTTTTTAACCATACAATCCTTCATACAAGAATTGTGATTTCTCTACCAAAATGGGGTCTGAAAAAAACAATGTAATTATTGTAATGTTGCACCTATGTATAAATACTATATCACAAGAAATGATGCGCTTGTATGCTATGCAGGTTCATCAATACAACAGGCAATTTGTTACGAAATATGGATTTATTTACACTTCTGGATCTCTACCTTGGTGGTGATAGGGCTTGTGTACTTCAATGAAGCTGTGAGCTATACCATTTAAGGTCACCCAAGATGGGCAGGTCATAGCAGAGAGGTCAGACAAATGGCGGTCCACTAAAGTAGGAACTGGCAACCCACTCCAGTATCTTTCCAAGAAAAGCATATGGATGATCACCACCAGAAACACAGACAGATGTGCCTGGCTTGCTGCGTCCATATGGTCACTGAGAGTCGGAGACGACTGAAGGACTGAACAATAACAAAAATAAATGTATTTGCTATCAGACACATTTAATACATTAGTTATCAGAGTATTCTATTATACTTTTTCTCCAAATAAAAAATTTAAATGAAAAGTCATAAAAATGCATGGCATAGTTTTAGTGTAATTATTAATTTTGCATTTTCTGGATCATTCTTTGTCAAAATGCAGACTTTTTGTTGTTCAGGTATTACATTTCTTGTGGTATTAATTTTCTCTGTAACAAGGGCTGTCAAGTTTTATGTCTAATGGGCCAATTTATCTTCCTACATAATGACATATAACATTGATTACAATTAATGTAGCTGTTAATTGTACGGTTACCAAGTGGCTCCAGGTCATTAAGATAGATTGAGACTGTGCTAAATTCTGGTTACTCTATCGGAAAAACATGGCTGAAAATCCCAAAGTTATAAAATGTCTATATTTGCTTTGTTGTTGCTCAGTCTGTATGACCATAATGAAAATGCCTATAATGCGCTTGGTGCGTCAGTACACATCTTATAAAAGCTAAATGCGTAGAGTACCTTTGTCAGGGCAGAGATTTTTCCTTTTTACCAAATACATTAGCATGATTATAAATCATTTGGACATTATTATACAGCACCTGTTCCTATAATAAGCATGTAATTTAATTAAATTGCAAAATTGACAACTCAACAGGTCTATTAGGAACTCTTTTTCATATCGGAAATGATCATAGTCAGCAAAAGAAAATCTTGCAAGATCTTACCAACAATTTTCAAACAGTTAAATTACTTGGAGCATACTTCACGACTGAATCCAAGTCATTCTGAAAGCTTGCACCCTTTTTAAACCTTGATAAGTAATAAAGCAAAACATTATTTTAGTTACTATTACCATTATACAGAGTCAGGGATTATAGCATTATCATTTCTCCTTTGCAATTTACTTATATAGAAGTGCATTAAAGGAACACTGCTGTTCTACAAAAGCATGATATGCATCTATAACTGCATCTCTCCCTCTCACATTCTCTATATAAAATGCTATATATATATATATATATATATATATATATATATATATAGTATATAAATAGTATATTTGTGTTCACATTTGAATGTCTAAAACAAGTTAAAAAAAAATTCTACTCAGAATTCTGAGAAACACAGTTATTACACTGCATTCTGGGAGCCTGGGCAGGGACATGCAAATGTACCCACAAAGGCTTTGCTCTTGCAATCCATTTTAAATATGGCTTCCTTTAAGCATATACCCATTGTATTACACTGCTTTTTTTACAAAGGAATCCCACCCACGTACAGCTGTTTCAAGGTTACTGCCTCTCATCAGCCTTGGGCCAGTTCCTAGCTTGTGTGGTGGATTTTATGAGGCGGTAGTTTACCCAAACAATCATTTAATTTATGGCAAAAGAGCAATAGAAGACGTCCACCATACCATAGTACAGTAATTAAAAAGTACATTTGTGTTTACATTTGAATGTCTTAAAATGTCTGTTCAGAATTCCGAGAAATACAGTTATTACACTACATTCTGGGAGCCTGGGCAGAGACATGCAAATGTGCCCACAAAGGCTTCACTCTTGCAATGTATGAAATAATCTAGTTAATGGTTATACATTTGAATGTTAAATTAGTTTTAATTTATAAGCAAAAAACAAGTTGAGAGACATACCTGAGACAGGCAGCCACTAAATAGACTGTCCACTTAGGTTGCAGTCTTTTGAGTATTGGCTTGCTTGTTGCATTACATATGAAAAACCTGTAGAAAGCTGAAAAGTACATCTGGGAGTCTACTATTTCTCTGGTGCAGAGGAGACTTGCCTGACATTTTGTTTCTGGCCTTCCCTCAGGTATACAAAAGTTAGATATGTTTCAGGAGATTTATCCGCTATAATGGCACAATCAAGCAAGTACTGGTGACACTGTGCTCTATGTGGGCACTATCCCACAGGGCAGGCTACATAGTGGCTGCCCATTGTGCATCTTTCATTTTTATTTATAAAAAAACAATTCTGCATTTGAAATCTTAAGAAAATTCAGCACTTTAATGATTTAGAGTGAAACAGCCCTGCTTTCTTGTAGGTGTGTATGATGCTGGTTCCATTTGTGAAAATAATCTGCTATGTTGTGAAAAAGTTAGCAAATGTGAACATCACAAGAATAAAAACATTTTTAGAGGAGGTTGAGTTTGACTCTGCTAGACTCATTCTGTACCACTTCTTTCCCTGGTGCCTGAGGTACAATCTTAGTAATCGTACTATGAGTAGCACTTCCATGTTATCTTGTTGTTATCTTGTTTCCTGGATTTCAAATGTTTGGTAAGAAACAGGCAGTGATTATCAGAAAAATATGTGTTATGTAGAAAAGTTCAGTGTACTTACAAAGTTATAGGCAGGGAAGCAAAATCCAGTTTTGCACACCCACAGGAAGCTTACATAACCAAGTACACAGAGGAAGCAGCCAGATATAGAGTTTGATCTTTCAAAGGAAGTACTTGCTGCAGGATGGAATCACATGGTTGGGTGGGGTCTGAGCTCACAGCTAAATCAATCAGAGCACAAGGAGAGAGAGAAAGACTACATATCCCAGGCTGCTTTGTAACACAGGAACCCCGGAGTGTGATACAAATGTATCAGCTAACATCTGCCTTCTCCTTATTGGTCAAAATGATTTATGAATGTTATTCTAATCTTAGCAGGGGTTTTCAGGGTTGTCAACTAACAAAAGCTGCAGCTTGCAAAGTGAAGGCATTTAGCAGGCATCAGGGTGAGTTTGTAAGTGTCTATTTTGTTTTTTTGTCATGCAAAAAAAATGTTGCATACCTTACTTATTCTCCTCTATGAGATGCATTCATAATCCAGGAAATGTAGATATGCCTTTAAGTGAAATAAACATTGTAGTCTTTCAGTAAATCTAAACAGAAATGTATTTGCATCCAGAGTTCCTTCCATGCATTGTGTGTGACTAATCAAATGGACTAAACATTTTGCCCAAAATCAAGTTTAATTCTGTAAAAGAACATACTATTAATCAGACACTTCAATAGTCCTTTAAAGGAGCACTGTAGTTTGGTAAAAACTTCACATGCTTTTGAAGTATGAAACAAAATCTTAAAGTTAGCAGGTATCCAAAACAGGAATAAAAAAGCATTTGAGAGAAAAACTTATATTTTGATGAATCTGATTGTGTCATGGATGAAGTCATCATAGACTGCAAGTCTCTCTGTAGCTTATTTACATAGTTACATGGTAATTTAGGTTATAAAAAGACCTTCAGTCCATCAAGTTCAACCTTTTAAGATCTCCTCTGATCTGCAATATGCAGATTAGTTGTTAATTGATCCAGAGGAAGGCAAACAGAAAATAAAACAAGTGAAACTTAGCCAATCATCTCAAAAGGGGGAAAAAAAATTCTTCCTGACCCCATATACTGCCGATCGGACTCCTCCCTGGATCAATACTCTCTCTCTCTAATAAACCTGGATAACCCTAAATAAACTTTTTAATTAAAAATATATCCAGTCCTCTTTTAAAGTTATCTATCAAATCCGCTGTCACCACCTCCTTTGGTAGATAATTCCACAAATTAGCCACCGTTTGTGAAGAACCCTTTTCTTTCTTTAAGGTGGAATCTTTTTACTTCTAACCTCAATGTCCTCTTGTCAGTTAAAAACCTCTTGGCACAAAAAGCTCAATTGACAAAGCTTTATACTGACCCTGGAAGTATTTATATAATGTAATCATATACCCTCTTAGATGCCTTTTTGATAGAGAAAATAATCTTAATTTTGTTTTTCTTCATAACTTAGCCCCTCCATTCCCCTTATTAGTTTTGTTGCCCTTCTCTGAACCCTTTACATCTCTAAAAAGCCCTTTTAATGAAGGGCCAATAGGCCACCCCAGGCCCCCTGGACCGCTTAACCTCGCAGGTCCAGGAGGTAGCTAGCTGGTTTGGGTGGAGCCAATTATAGGCTCTTTTGGCGCCAGTTTGTCATTGGCCCCCATCTAGCCATGGGTGAAGATAGGCTTGTGATTCCCCTGTATCTCTTTCCTTCTCCTTTATGTTTCCTTCTCCTTTTCTTCCTTTTCCTTGCTTTCCTCCTCCGCCCCCCCCCCCCCCCCCCCCCCATTCATTCCTGGTTACCTGTGGTCTGTCCTGTGGTCCTGGCCTGCATCCTGGAAGCGATCAATGCTGGCTAGGACACTGCTAGCAGGGCGCCAGCCTCGGGAGTCGGCAGCAGGAGGTGAGACAGCGTCCCTCTGCGTCCTTCGGGCTCTAGAGAGCGGCGGAGCACCATCAGGTGTCGCTGAGAGCCAGGAGGATAGTGGGATATGCAGTCTCCTTCACGCAGGCATGCCACACAGCGCTGAGACAGCGCTGGCTGCCTGAAAGGAGACTCTGAAGCGCCAACACTTGCAGTGGGGGTTTGATGCTTGGCAGCCCCCATAGGCGAGTCTATATCAGGAGGATAGACTGGATCCCTTGGCAGTCCCCCTGGGCTCCAGAGTACAGCGGAACGCCATTGGCTTGTGCGGTGAGCCTGGGGGGATCATGGGATAGGTAGTCTCTTTCTGCAGGCATGCCACACAGCGTAAGACAATGCTGGCTGCCTGAAGGAGACTGTGCAGCATAAAAGCTTGCGCTGCTGTGGGCCACCATCTTCAGGAGCTGCTGCAAGAGGGAGCAGAAGTCCTCCGGCGGTTTACTTGGCTCCGGAGCACAGTGTGCCACCAACAAATGGCGCTGTGAGCCCAGGGGATTATGGGGCTTCTAGTTCTCTCCTGTGCGGCGGGCAAGACATTGCCAGATGAGCAATAATAGCCTACAAGGAGAGGTTGCAGCACCCTCCAGACTGCCAGTGGGGGGTAAGGCCCTGACTGACACCCTCACCCCACAAGCAAAGTCCTTTACATTAACCCCTTGATTTCCTACCCCCCTTCACCTTTTTCCCCAGATATTTGCCATCAGGACATAGGTTCAGGTAGTAGGAATGCCCACATAATATGGGCATTATTATGGTATATAGTAAAGGTTTGTTAAGCATTGTACACTAGAGCTTTATTTGTATTATGATCATCATTGTTTATTTGTGATGCGCCAGCATGTCCTGGGGCGCTATTCACTTGTGAGTTCAAGGCCCTGTCTTGTAGCTTAGTATCAGTTCCCTTAGTGACTTCCTGAGCCCTGGCCCAGCAGACAAGGGTACCCTCACCTAGCTATTTGGCCATTAGGGCCATTTGCTAATAAATTATTAAATTAAAGGTTTTGTATTTCCTTAGTACAGTCCTGTAGTGGGGCGGGGGGGGGGGGGGGGTGGCTTTAAGCTGTCTTAAATTAGCATGGTCTAAAGGTCAGCATATTTTGTGGTTTATGTTATTGATCAACATTCTATGTTAAAATGTTCCGTTGCTGTTATGCTGCCTTAGCCTCATTTCATTAAGGCCGTAGTGGCAACGTGAGACACGCAACGACTACTGTGTCATAGCGATTTATTTAGACCATGCTGCAAATTTCGGGTCGGAGACGCAAGCCCGTAAACCATTCTCGCGCAGGGGGAGTTCAACCGTCTTCATGTTTATATGTCTTACAGGGGTTCTGTTTTCCTGTGGTAGGCAGTATTTGTAAATCTGTATATATGATAGGCAAGTCTACAGTATGTGAGTTCTATTCTATGTATAAAGATTGGTATAACTTGAACTTAACCAACGTTTCATGACCTTAGAATGGGGTGCTATTAATTTTAATGTATGATTTGCATGGTAGTATGTGTATATTTGCAGTTACAGGCTACGGATAGGATTTTTACCCCCTTGCGGTATTCTCAATTTGCAGGTTTCAGCGTTAAACGTAAGTCGTTTGCTTCCCAAACTCCAAGCCCATTATAACTTGCAGGCTTGGGAGTATTTATGGGTATTATTAAAGAGTAGTTGGGGTACCTTCAGCAAGGTAAAGTAGGGTGTTTATATTAGTGTGCAGTGCTATGGTTAGGTCTTTTGTCCTTGCGGTTCCTTTCTGTTCCCGTCGGTGCGGGTTTCGGAGCGGTACACCGGTGGACTTGTTGCAGCTTTTAGCGGCTAGTTTTAGGGTTTTCAGTTTCACCCTGGTGGTGCTGCCTGGATTATTGGGCCATAAGCCTGTATATACTTACGTCAGGTTACCAGGTGCTGTCCTATAGGGCTAGGTGGCGGAGATGTCTTTGAGTTATAAGGTCAGTTTTTGCCATAGTACCCTAGTGGGTGCTATTCCTTTCTATGACAAGTTCGCCTCACCCATCATGGGTACCTAATTCAATGTTGCAATTAACGTTTTGTGTCTACTCCTCCAAATATGTTGGAAGGCTTGGTCATTTTATTGCTTTTATAAATGGGATTTTCAGTGCCATAGGGGCCTAGTGATCCTATTTGTTTGGTGGCTTCTCTTTCATCCTGGGTCCCATTCGTGGGGTAGACAATCTTTCATACCGCTAGTGTTTGTGCGGGCTTGGACTCCAGATAGAGTATTTCTGGTGGAGGGGCTTAGCGCGGATGGGTCCACTTTTGCCATGCTGCAAATGGTCAGGCTGAGAGGTATCCTTTATTGGGTCTTGTCGTGGTAGGTTGTATAATCCTCAGAGGATTAAGTCGTTACGGGTCTGCATCAGTGGTGATCGATGTTTCCCAGATAATGGAGGACTCGAAGGGTCGGCTTGTTTGTCTTCCGTGGATCATTCTTTCATCCTTATAGACTTATCAGGTGTATCAGAAGGTACGGGGATGGTGTCTAGTGATACAAAGTACGTGGCTTCGGAGATCCTTAGTTATTCACTGTTTATCGGCGGGAGAGTGTGGGAACCATAAATAGTTGTGTTCGGGTAATACGGCTGTAGTGCAGGTATTTACTCTCAGTTAAGTATTATCCCACTCAGCATATAGTGTAAAGGTATTGTGACGGTGTGTCACCAGAGGGCAGTAGAGAGCACTTCAAGACTTCTTCCCAGGAGTGAGATGGTTAAGATGGTGTGGCTGCAATCAAGACCTGCTTCTGTCTCCAGGTGGAGAGTTGTTTGACAGAGCTTGAGTGTTGTATGTCGGCTTCGCGATGACGTCACGACGCACGCTTACTCTACGTGTGCGGCGACGTCACCGTGCACGTCCGTGTCCCTTCTTAACAACAGAGTGGCGCAACTACCAAAATGGCGTCGTAGAACACACATTAGAGGAGTATTGGAGGCATATACATCTCCCATCCACCAGGCACAATGTAGGCACAATCCAGGGGACAGGAGACAAACACAGGGGCTCTCTCAAACGGGGCCAACCACAAACAAAAAATAAAAACAAAAATAATACTCAAATTCTATACAGACCCCAACACATGATCAAATTAACCCCACAATATCATAATCAATACTCAAAATTAATAACATATCATGAAAGATCAATAAAGGTCAATAACAAATAATAACAACTACCAAATAGTATACATAAACGTGTATATACATACCACCTGGTATATAGGCAAATATAAGCATGTATATCTACACACACATAATCATATATTTCAACCCGAGGGTAATTAAATGAACCACTCAATATTTACATATTTATGCACACATATATGAATGTATTAATGCGCAAACACCAAAATGTATTCATGAATACTAGTGTGTGTAACCATTAGGAAACTGATGTCCTACTTGAAGTTGAAGGATACTAAATCAATGACACTGTAATGATATAGGAATCACAAAGTTGTGGAGACCAGTAGCCAAGGTCAGCAATAATCCGGTTCAGCAACTTGTAGGTTAAACAGGAACAAGCTTTTATTGAAGGGATCAGGAACCAACAATAATCTGGCAGGGTACATTTGACAGGAAGTGCCTTATATAGGCCAAGGACCAGACACCTGACCAGACACAGCTGAAGAGACTTAGGTACTGATAAAATTGCTAGCAGAGTCAAGCTTATAAGGTCTCAATGGAATTCACAATAGGCAGGCTGGCGCAGTGGCAGGGAAGAGGTATAGCAGCCTGGGGACCAGGGTTCAAAACCCAGCAGAGTCAATTCCTCACATTACCCCCGCCTCTATAGGTGCAGCCTCTGGATGCCCTATTACCTGGTTTAGCAGGGTACTGCACATGAAAAGACCGAAGTAGATCAGGAGCGTGAATATTTTCCACTGGTTCCCACGAACTCTCCTCCTCACCATAGTCTTTCCAGCGAACCAGATACTGAAGTTTGTTACGGAAGATCCGGGAGTCAAGAATTTTGTCCACTTCGTACTCATCCTCACCATCCACGAGGACTGGATGTGGGGCAGGCAGTGCTCGGCCAGGGAAAGTATTTTCATGAACAGGTTTAAGCAGTGCAACGTGAAACACTGGATGTATTTTCATGAAATTCGGGAGTTGCAAACGGAAGGTGACAGCATTGATCTGAGCAATGATCTCAAAAGGTCCCATGAACCTTTGACCCAATTTATGAGAAGGAATCCGAAGCTTAAGATTCTTTGTTGACAGCCACACCTTGTCACCAACGCGATAGACTGGGGCCTCCTTTCTATGCCTATCAGCAGCTCTTTTGTAACATTCCTGAGCCTCCAAAAGAGTCTCTTTCAACAGTGCTTGGGAATCACGTAAGGCGGTTAGCCGGTCAGTGACAGCAGGAATGGAAGTTGTAATTGGGAGACTGACTAGAAAGGTCGGATGGTAACCATAGTTGGCAAAAAATGGGCTCAAAGAAGTGGAGCAGTGTTGGGCATTGTTATAGGCAAACTCCGCCGTGGGTAGAAAATCCAGCCAGTCATCCTGCAGGTAACTAATATAGCACCGCAAATATTGCTCCAAAGTCTGGTTGGTTCGCTCAGTCTGTCCATTACTTTGCGGATGAAAAGCTGACGACAGATTTACATTAATACCTAGATTAGAACAAAAATGTTTCCAAAAATGAGACGTTAACTGCACTCCCCTGTCAGAAACTACTTCATCAGGCACTCCATGCAAGCGAAAAAATTCCCGAATAACCAGGTCAGCCGTCTGTTTAGCTGAAGGGAGACCACGAGCTGGTATGAAATGACCCATCTTAGTTAACCTGTCCACAACAACAAGAATGGTAGTGTGTTCCTTAGAGGGAGGTAGTTCCACAATAAAGTCCATGGATATAGATCCCCAGGGACGATGAGGAATCGGAAGAGGCTGAAGCAAGCCAACATGGGATGAGCGAGGATTCTTATGTCTGGCACACACATCACAAGAGGACACATACTTATTAACATCCTCATGATACTTCGGCCACCAAAAGGATCGGGCAAGTAGGTCTTGCGTCTTTCGGATTCCTGGATGACCTGCTGGTTTTGAGTCATGGTAGAGACTTAAATGGTCCAGTCGCACTGACTCTGGAGCAAACAGACGTCGTTGAAAAATCCAAAACCCATTAAGCATCGTCATATGGAGATCACGAGGAGGATCACGAAGAACTGGGTCTTCAGCGTAGCCCTTTTTAATGCGAGACATCAGATCAGAAGGAAAAGCAACTCCTATAAATATATCCTCCAGCAAGATGGTGGTCTTGGTTACGGTAGCATGGAGGGGGTCAGCTATTCTAGACAAGGCATCCACCTTACCATTCTTGGAGCCAGGACGGTATGTAACCAAAAAATTAAACCTTGAGAAGAATAGGGACCAGCGTGCTTGTCTGGCTGACAGTCTCTTAGCTGATCGAATACATTCCAGATTTTTGTGATCTGTGAGGACAGTAATTGGATGGGTAGCTCCCTCCAAGAGATGTCTCCATTCGGTGAAGGCAGCTTTTATAGCCAATAGTTCTTTATTCCCTATGTCATAATTTCTTTCTGCCGGCACCATCTGGCGGGAATAGAAGGCACACGGATGCATCTTAGGTCCAGTCCTTTGAGACAGTATAGCACCAACAGCTGAATCAGAAGCATCAACTTCCACAATAAATGGTAATTCTGGCTGAGGATGTACCAGGACGGGGGCAGATGTAAACAGAGTCTTTAATCGGGAAAATGCGGTATCAGCCTTATCGGACCACTGAAAAGGAGTCCCCTTACGTGTGAGTTCAGTGATCGGTGTAATAACGGCAGAGAAATTCTTAATGAAACGCCTGTAAAAATTGGCAAACCCCACAAATCTCTGGACATCTTTTTCATTCTTGGGGATGGCCCAGTCCAGCACAGCTTTAATTTTACTTGCCTCCATAGTTAAACCTTTAGGAGTTATGACATACCCCAGGAATTGAATTTCTGTTTGTTCAAACTCACATTTTTCTAGTTAAATGTATAGGTGGTGGGTACGAAGGCGCTCCAGAACTATACGGACCTGTTTTCTGTGGTTTTCAAGACTATCAGAGAATATTAGGATATCATCCAAATATGCCACAACAAACTGATCCAGGAGATCTCGTAGTACATCATTGATAAGATGCTGGAAAGTTGCAGGGGCATTACAAAGCCCAAATGGCATTACTAGATATTCGTAATGCCCGTACCTGGTTCTGAAAGCTTTTTTCCATTCATCATTTGGTCTTATGCGAACCAGATTATATGCCCCCCGAAGATCAAGCTTTGTAAATATTTTAGCTGAGTGAAGTCTCTCCAAAAGTTCAGGAATGAGAGGCAAGGGGTAGCGGTTTTTAACAGTGATGTTATTAATGTCCCTGTAATAAATGCATGGCCGTAGGCTGCCATCTTTCTTCTCTACAAAAAATATAGGAGCTCCTGCTGGGGAAGTAGATGGTCGAATAAAACCTTTGGCAAGATTTTCTTGTATGTATTCACGAAGAGCTTTCAATTCAGGCTCAGAAAGGGAATATATACGGCCAAATGGGATAGCAGCCCCAGGCAACAGCTCTATTGGGCAATCATAAGGCCTGTGGGGTGGAAGCTGATCAGCATTCTTCTTATCACAGACATCTGCAAAATCCCGATATTGTAGAGGAAGCTTAGTCAAGTTTGTAGCAACCATTTCATTAATTGTTGTGGCAACAGGTTTTACCTTAGTGGGTTGACAATTCATTAAACAGTGTTCTGAAGGAAAGGACAAAGTTCTGATCTTCCAATCAATCTGTGGGTTATGCAGAGCAAGCCAAGGTACCCCCAAAATCACTGGAAACTGTGTTGAGGAAATTAGGTGGAAAGATATAGTCTCATGGTGATTCACTTCCAGAGTCAACTTTAAGGGCACAGTCTCATGTGTAACCGGGCCCGACGTAAGTGGAGAACCGTCCACTGTCTCCATTAACGCAGGTGAAGAATTAGGGATAGACTGAATTCCATTTCCTGCTGCAAATTTAATGTCCATAAAGTTTCCGCCTGCTCCAGAATCTATCATAGCTGTAGTTGAAATGTTATGATCACCACATTGCAACGTGATAGGCACCACAAAATGAGGATGTTGAGTCAACATACCCTCCTCACCATGAGCCAGAGAAAACAAGGGTTGTGTGACAGAATCCAGTTGATCTGCAATCTGGGATTGGTGTCGAATCTGTGCGCCCTCAGCAGCCATAGCTATTGTTCTTTTGGATTTGCTAGGGCAATTGATGGCATAGTGCCCTGCACTACCACAATACAGGCATAAATTGTGAGTGCGTCGCCACAGTTTTTCTTCATTGGATAATGGCCCTCTTATTAGATTTACCTGCATAGCCTCAGGCTCAGAGTCTGAAGGTGTTTGTGGGGTTGGAGTAGAAATTCTTGAATAGGAAATAGGAGTAGTACTTGGTCTAAAAGAGTCCTGTCTTTCCAGTCTTCTTTCAGAAAGTCTCCGATCGATACGGATAGCCAAACGCACAAATGCATCAAAGTCAGCAGGAAGATCAACACGATCTAGCTCATCTTTTATAGCTTCTGAGAGACCTTTTCTGAAGTGGAACCTCTGAGCTGATTGGTTCCAGGTAGTATCAGCAACCCACTGTCTGAATTCAGCAGCATATTCAGCCACGGAGCGCCTCCCTTGATGCAAATGAAGTAGAGTGGCTTCTACTGTAGCACTTCGATTGGTATCATCAAAAACTAGGCACATGGCCTCAAGAAAGTCATTTAGATTACCCAAGACTGGACTGTCCTGTTCCAGAAGAGGGGAGCCCCAAGCCAGGGCTTCATCTTTAAATAGTGAAAAAATAAATCCCACCTTCTCTCTTTCAGATGGAAATTGGTGAGGTAACATCATGAAGTGCAAACGGCATTGATTTAGGAAACCCCTAAATTTTTTGCGAACTCCTCCAAACTTTTCTGGTAGGGGCAAGCGGGCATCTTGTGCAGGTGTAACAGTAGCAGCTGAAACATCATGTGCCCTGTAGCTGGTGTACTCACTGTGCATTGACTGAAATTTATTTTGCAGTTCAGCTACCTGGTCCTGCAGCACTTGGATGGTCTGTGCCTGGGTCTGCACAGTTCTTGCAGTAAAAGCAACCTGCCGCGCCAATGCAGAATCTGTCCCGGCGGTCTCCTTGAAAGGGCCAGATTATTCTGTAATGATATAGGAATCACAAAGTTGTGGAGACCAGTAGCCAAGGTCAGCAATAATCCGGTTCAGCAACTTGTAGGTTAAACAGGAACAAGCTTTTATTGAAGGGATCAGGAACCAACAATAATCTGGCAGGGTACATTTGACAGGAAGTGCCTTATATAGGCCAAGGGCCAGACACCTGACCAGACACAGCTGAAGAGACTTAGGTACTGATAAAATTGCTAGCAGAGTCAAGCTTTTAAGGTCTCAATGGAATTCACAATAGGCAGGCTGGCGCAGTGGTAGGGAAGAGGTATAGCAGCCTGGGGACCAGGGTTCAAAACCCAGCAGAGTCAATTCCTCACAGACACTGATATATCATATCTTTAGAAAGGCTACCAAATCAATATCCCTATTCAGCTGATATAGTTCCAAGGTGTTTAACTTATGGATCCACTAGGTTTCTCTTTGTCTCAATTGCAACATACGGTTCCCTCGTCTTTTATTGTATGGTATGTAGTCGACTGCCTGGATCGTGATCCCCTCAACTATCTTATCATGAACCTGAACCACATGTAAAGAGAAACCATTTGTCAACACTCCTTTCTCCACATTATACAAATGTTCATAGAACCGTCTTTTTAAAGATCTACTGGTTCGACCCGTATATTGTAGCCCACAAAAACAAGTGATCACATACACTACATAATCACTTTTACAAGTCAAAAAATGGTTAGTCTTAAAATCTCTCCCTAAATCATTAGACCTAATGACATTTTTATATTTGGTCTTCAAATGTCTACATGCGTTACATTTCTTAGTATTGCACTTATAACATCCTTTTAAATTATAGGCCCAATTTGAACTATTCCTATTGATCTCTTTCCTTAACTCAGTTGGGGCTAGGATCTGCTTCAAATTGCGGTTTCTTTTGAAAGTGATAACCGTTTTTTTCTGGGATAATTTCCCTAAGGATATTATCCTCTTTTAGAATATGCCAGTGCTTGTTCAGGATACGGGTTATTTTCTCAGACGCTTGGTTATATTTAGTAACAAATCTACACCCCATCTCTGGTTGTTTTCTTCCATTAATATTTGTATTTCTAATTCTGAGGAGGTCTTCTCTTTTAGTATCTTTTGCTCTTTGGAACGCTTCCTCTATAACCCTTTCTTTATATCTTTTGGCCTTAAACTTATTTTTCATCTTCATACTTTCTTTCTCAAAATCCTCTAGATTTGAACAGTTCCGTCAAGCCCTCTGAAATTGGCCGTATGGAATATTAAAAATCCATTTACTTTTGTGCCCACTTCTTGCATGCAAATATGCATTACTATCAGTTGGTTTAGTATATAAACATGAAGACACCTGATCCATGTCTCCAGTAATTTTTACATCCAAAAAGGGTAAACTTTTAGTATCAGTATTCATAGTGAACTTCAAATTCATTCTATTATGATTTCCATATTGGAGGAACCTTTCCTTATTGTCTTCTTCTTCTGACTTCCAAGTGATGATCACATCATCTATAAAGCCATGCCAACTAATGATGTTCTTCTTAAACAAACTTAAAATATGTTCGTTCCATATATATAGGTCCTCCCATGTAAACATAGAATACAAGCTGTATTCTAGGAGCCTGGAAGGAGGTGCTTCATAGGGATGCAGATGCCTTATTCTATGTAAATATAGAATACAAGCTGTACTCTAGAAGCCTGGAAGGAGGTCCTTTATAGGGAAGCAGATGCCTTATGCTATGTAAATATAGAATACAAGCTGTACTCTAGGAGCCTGGAAGGGGGTCCTTCATATGGATGCAGATGCCTTATTCTTTGTAAATATAGGATACAAGCTGTATTCTCGGAGCCTGGAAGGAGGTCCTTCATAGGGATGCAGATGTCTTATTCTATGTAAATATAGAATACAAGCTGTATTCTAGGAGCCTGGAAGGAGGACCTTCATATGGATGCAGATGCCTTATTCTTTGTAAATATAGTATACAAGCTGTATTCTAGGAGCCTGGAAGGAGGACCTTCATAGGGAATCAGGTGCCTTATTCTCTGTAAATATAGAACACAGGCTGTATTCTTGGAGCCTGGAAGGAGGTTCTTCATAGGGATGCTGATGCCTTATTCTATGTAAATATAGAATACAAGCTGTATTCTAGGAGCGTGGAAGGAGGACCTTCATATGGATGCAGATGCCTTATTCTTTGTAAATATAGTATACAAGCTGTATTCTAGGAGCCTGGAAGGAGGACCTTCATAGGGAATCAGGTGCCTTATTCTATGTAAATATAGAATACAAGCTGTACTCTAGGAGCCTTCCTTCCAGGCTTGTCTGAAATATACAGGGTAATCAGCAACATACAGAGTACTGAGATGGCTGAGGCATTGCACCCAGCACACTGAGCCAATGGTTGTTGTTTTTTACAATAAACTTTATTCAGAAAAAGGAGAGAAAGAGAGATTATAGAGGGAGAGAAAGAGAGATTATAGAGGGGGGGGGGGGGGATTTGTCCTTCAGCACACAGACTGCTTCAATAAATTAAAATTTGTAAAAAAATAAATGTATATAAACTAAATACTCACAAATGTTTTTTGCACTAAATAGAAACCATTCTTTCAGTATCAAATTAAAAGCAAACTGGCATGACAAAACTACTAGTCTTCATTATGAAGCTGCCTATATCCATCTATCTAGATGCATGGTGCCTGGGGGAAGAGAGAGGCAATATGAGAGAGTACAAGTCACACAGAGAAAATAAGAGAGTCACAGAGAACAATAAACAGAGAGAGAGAGAGAGAGAATAACAGAGTCTACTCACCCGGTCCTGAACAGCTCTCTCAGAATGGCTGCTCTCACTGAACTACATCTCCCAGTATACACTGCATACTGCAATTTAGCAGTCCTTATTGGCTAGGGCAGTGTCAGTGATTAGCTGTGTTTGCCCCAATGGGTCTCCACAGCTTCAGCTCCTCGAAGTCATTCTGATAGGGTGATCCCCGAAAGGTCCCACAGGTCAGCTCCCTCCCAGTCTTTCTGATTGGGTGATGCTGTGTGTGACAGACAGGCTCATTGCTTCAGATCGAGATCAGGCAGCATTGTGCCCCGATCTGTAGTACAAAGCAAGTCACCAGCAGGGGGAGATGTGATAAGGGGATACGTCAGTGTGTTTAACTGCTTGCCAAAGGGATTCATCATTTAAAGTGACAGCAGCAGATATAAAAAAAATAAAAGATTGAACATGATATAATCTATTTTTATATTTATATTATTTAAATTAAACAAGTTAGTGATGGGGGATTACGTCAGTTCATTCATTCTGGGTGGGCAGTTGCCCATTTGCCCCTATGCACCAGCCGCCCCTGATAGTCAGTCAGTAAACATTCTATTGCTGGTGTGCATGTCTTAATAGACAGTAAGCAGTCTATCTCTAGTGTGTATCTCTATATACAATGAGTAGGACAAAGCTTCATGATGTGCAGTTTCAGAATCCATTTGTTGAATAACTGTAGCATTAATAAAAAATAAAAAAAAAAATAAAAAAAAAAATATATATATATATATATATATCCCTTTGTGTATGATGCTGTATGTTATTTTATTGATTTTCCATAAAAATATATTTGCCTTTCAGCTCTACTTAACATGGCACATATCAACTTTAAGTCTTGTGAACACGTTAATTGAGTTTTAATATGAAAGAACTTCCCTTTGCATATTTCTTTGACTTATAATTCTGTCAGAAGTTCTTGAACATAATATTACTGCATTAAAATAAAATTACATCGACTCAATATTCCTCTAATGTGAATGTTATAACAATGCCAATGGCTTTTAACAAGAGGTTTGAATTGCTGACCGAAGGATGAAAAACGTAATATCCTTGCATCAGACTCCCAATTCAGCCTTTCACAGTGAATAAACTATAAAATAACTGACACATATTGCTATGGGACCTGAAGTATCCGGAATCATCACACAGCATTTCTTTCATTACAGATCTTCAAGATTTATACGTTTATTGTATAATGCATTTATTCACATGTACTATGTTAAATGCAATGTGTATGGAAAACCCTTGTCAGGCAATATACCTAATGGTACTGAGATCAAAAGGTATTAGATAATGGAAGAACAAAGGAAGAAGCATAGGCAAAGCATTCACTTGGAATCAGTTCATAGTCCGTAGGCAATATATTGGTACAACCAAAGCATGATTAACAGTCAAAAAAATTATCCTTATACGCTTGCTCTGTTGAACAAAAACTGACAGTTTTTCTGAAATTGTGCGAGTAAATATTTTCAAATGCTTCACCGTATGATAACTCATTGTATTTACATCACCCTCACTCATTACTCATCTTTGTCAAAAACCTCAACGTTTTAAATAAATCATAATGAATTTGTATTTGCCAAAAAAGCCCATAGAGCCTTGTAACAGGCCAAATGAAAATATGAAAAAATAAGACAAACGTATATATATTGTAAAAAGTGCAAACTAGAAGTTCAAGATGGCTATAAAATCATTTTCCATAGTGAATTTCATGATTAAATACATGACTGACTGTGATTTGGAGATACAATATATCTAATAGTGCAATTAATATATTAATACAGTGGGATTAGTGCTAGGTACAGTGTGACAAAGTGAATTGTGTCTGACTTAAAGGTATATATACGTTTCCTGGGTTTCAAATGTTTGGTAAGAAACTGTCAGGGATTATCAGAAAAACATGTGTTATGTAGAAAAGTTCAGTGTACTTACAGAGTTAAATGCAGGAAAGTAAAATCCAGCTTTGCACACCCACAGGGAGCTTACATAACCAAATGAAAGGCAGCCAGGTATGGAGTTTGACCTTTCTGGTAGCAACCAAAGGAAGTACTGCTGCAGGATTGGAGCACAAGGAGACAGAGGGAAACAAAATATCCCAGGTTGTGTTGCAACACAGCAACCCCAGAGTTTGATACAAATGTTTCAGTTAACCGCTGCTTTCTCCTGATTCACCAAAACAAATTATAAATGTTATGCTAATCTTAGCAAGGATTTTTAGGGGTGTAAACAAAAGCTGCTGCTTGCAAATTGAAAAGATTTAGCAAACATCAGGGTGAATTTGTAAATGTTTATTTTGGTATTTTTTCATGCAAACATTTTTTTTCTACTGATTCTCCTCTATCAGGTGCATTCAGAATCCGGGAAACTTCGATATGCCTTTAAATATTAAAACATATACTTTCCACCAGACAGCAGCAGAGCTACTACGGGTGCAGCAGGTACCAAGCCTGGGGTAAAGGAAGACTTTTAATTCATTAGGACTTTTATATATCAGAAGTGGACAAAAATATCTAACACCAGTCAGGAAGGAGCCATGCATGCTGTTTATAGAAACCTGGAGGGAAGCCTTTCATAGAGATACATTATACTTTGGAAATCTATTAAGAAGCTAGAATTATCAATTTGCCTAGGTGGTTATTTTTAAAGTGCATTGAATACTGTCTATGGATTGTACTTGCATAATTATTTATATATATATATATGCTTGTCTTGTCATTAAACCATATGCTAATTAGTGTCATGTTAGTATTACAGCTATTTTGTTACAAACTGTATCTACCCTTGTATAATTATTCCGTTCATACAGTTCGATCCCTTCCTTTTTACCATGTCACACATGTATCTTAATAATAATTAATTTAAAATAATTAGAAAGGCTTTTATAATCTTTGGTAACCAACACTACAAGTAATAGCTTGTAAATATGTATTTTATTATTTTAATTGTTTGTTTTTTCTCTTTTCCACAGAGAAGTTAATCCGCTCTAACCCTAGCAACACTCAATTACAGTACATTACTGTATTGATTATCATATCTTCCTGCAAAAATAAAAAAATATGTAGGGTATAGGTTATGCCAAACAAAGATATTGTGATGAAGATAACCTGTATATAAAATGCAAAAACAGAGAATCTGTCTATAAAATAATAATCATAAATTATGTATCTGGGCTAAATTAATTGACCCTGGTGTCAATGAAAAATATCTTTATTCATCCAAACATCTGTAACCCCACAATGTATTTATATTGACATTATTAAAAAATACCCATCACTTCAAAACTGACTTGTTTATTTTTTGTGGTCAAAGGTCTCATATAATCTGTGTGAGAGACATGTCATGGCATGAAAAGTGATAATAATATCTTCATTCATCCAATTACTGAAGGTTATAAAATCACCAGGAGACTCATTGAAACCTTTGTTGTTCGCTACTATTTACAACCTGTTGATGATCCAACATGACAACACTAAGTAGATATTTATTAGGCAATTTTACAGAAAAAAAACATTATTTTTATTCTAGATGCACATCTTCTCAAACATCTAGTACTGTATTCATTGATACTGACAAAGCAGATAGCTATTGTGACTGTTAATATTTCCATGGATATAGTGAATGTAACCCTCAAGGCCAGTGCCTTACATTGCTGATTAATGCACTGACAGTTTTTGGTACTTAAGCGAGACTTTTGCAACATTTCCTCTTTAGCCCATTCAGGATAATGTCATCACCTCCCAATAACCTACATTGTGTCATAGTTTGGGTAAGACCACACATGATGCACGTTTTGTCATGTGTTTATACTGCAATTACAACTTCCATAGCATTATTCACAAGTATAGTATATATGTGAGATTATAACATTATACATTTAAATACATTAATATAAAATTAGCTTATACACACACTCATAATATCTCATTATACATGTAAATAGCAGATGGCATCAATTCTCTGGCGCTCAGCCTTCTTTATGGTCCAGCTATCATATCGATATATTACTACTGGGAATATCATAGTTCTAACTATTCGGACCTTTGATGATAATTTAATATCTACACTTTTTACTAGCATGTCCAGACTTGCCATATTTCTGCACCACAGAAGCATCCTTTATTACTCTTTCAAATTCTTGTGATGATTCATTTTTAAACTGCATCTATCAATTTAACATATCCGATCACATGAAACATGTATGAACTGTAACCTGAATATGAAATTATCACTGTACATAGAGTTACAATTTAAACAAATCTTTAAAGACTAAAGGATCATACAGGGCACAACACATATTAAGGAATATGCCAATATGATTATGCGTTGGTCAAACTGATTGCCTGACTTTTTGGTTTATCCTCCTTTCACATATTTTTTTTATCTTTGTCAAAGGCTGGTTTATTTCAGCTAATAACTCATATCGTTGTATAATATATGCAGTTACTTTAGAGATTATGTTTTATGCTTGTTTATGACAATAAACGGTTGAACGGGCTCTTGTGCACTTTTGAGAACCTAGACTTGAAATAAAATATCATCTCCCACTACATAGTAATTGAATATAGTATTTAACAAATTAAAGGGTGTATTTTTTCATTTTCTAGAAAATATTGTCTATAATAAAATGTAGTTCTTCAAAAGAACATGTTGAAAATATGGAACTACAATTATGAAGGATATAAATAAATGTTGGAGGTGAATTAACCAAATGTTACCATGTTACAGTAATGTGATTTTGCTATGTTTTTCAAACCAATTTTTAAATGATATCTTAAGTTAAAAATTTTAAATTACATCTTACACTTAAATAAAATGTTACCAATATAGGTATCTGCCATCCATGTTGGCCTAGTCTTAAAAATGTTTTTCTGTATTTTTTTAAAACGGGTAAAATCTGGAAGCAACCACTTGCCTCCCTCTCACTCCTAATTGTTGTAGCTTTATAAACAGTCAAATTACAATAGCCTGACATTCCCATTTGATGTTACATTATCTGAGCACTAGGTGAAGATAAAATATGACATGCTAGTGCCATTCGCCCCACAATGCCTTTTTATCAGCTCCCTTCCCTCTCCTACTAAATGAAACCTCTTTCTAACGCTACACATTTTTCTAACCAAGTAAACTTTACTCCTTTCCTGGCACATCTTGTCAAAGCTTATTTCATTCCCTTTAGATTGTAAGAGCCTGATTCAATTTCAAGCCGTATGTCTGCGGGCATGCTGTGGGCATCCGTTCGTCTCTGATTCTGGTGCTATTCAATTGAACAAGTCCACAAGTTACGGGCCGAACTCCAAAGCCGTAAACCATGCACTCGTGCATAGCAGTTCAGGGCGGGAATATGATCAATTAAGCAAGGCCGTAACCACCCATTTCAAAACAGCCAATAGAAAATGAGACTGTCATTATTACTGCAGTAAAACGGAGGTTACATGTCAATCAATTAGGTACGGAGGTCCGATATGCGATGGGACAATCAAAGGAATGCCAGTACTCTTCTAGCCCGTATAACCCTGAAATTACACATACAAAAATATGATTTTTTATTGCCAATTTACAGTGCTACGGACAGGGGTTAACCCCCTTGAGTGTCCTCTCTAGCACTCATAGGATTTTATTCTACATTTGCTGTTTACAGGCGTGAAAACATTTGTGGCCCTGGGGAATTGGAGCAATTGAATAGCGAGTTGCGATTTTAGCCACCGTAACTCTTGCGGACTGTAAAGATCAAAGGCATTGGGAGGCTGTAAGTTCCGGGTTTAACAACCGTAAGATTTTCAAGGCTGTAACGTGTAACCCGTTTGTAGCCGGCAAATTAATTGAACAGCAAATTAACTTACAATTGCTCAATTGAATCGGGCTCTAAGTTTGCATGATTCCAGTATTTTTGTACTTAACCCCTGTACAGCGCTACAGAATATGGGCCCTATTCTATTGCCCAAATCGTAGATTTATACACACTGAAAACCACTCTTAAAATTGACACATATTCTATTAGCTACTCACAATATGATTATCAGTTACTACGAGACACTACGGGCCAGCCAAAGATGCCAATTCGGGCTTAGAACTCCTTTGGTTTTAGCACAGCGCGAACATTATAAACACTAATTAATTAAAGTTACTCAAAATCGATATTCTATGAGACCCATATTGCTAGGTCGCAAATAAAGTCTGGCCTCCAACTGAAAAAAAAGTATCACGTTTCTGTCAAAAATATTACTACATAGGAATTGCCAGGGCTTTTTTTTAAACGCTTATTACTGAGCTGTAGCAGCAATTAAACACAGAATACTGTGTGTGGGAAGGTACAGAAATCATTAGAATAAATTGCAGAAAAGTCTCAACCCCACAAATATGCGATTAAAAATATTATTTTTAACTGTTATTTCTGAGTAATATAGATCTAGGGACTCAAGGGGTTAATACATATCATTAAACTCAAATGGACTAGAACAGATACTCTAATGCCTTTTATAGAGTGCTAAATTGCTTGATCGCAAGACCGATCAGGAAATATTACTTATTGGCTTTCATTAATTTGTAGCATCTGGTTGCAGTTTATGTCTAACTTCCATGTTTTACTGAGGTCTTGATTAGTTACATAGGGCCTCATTCAATTGCGATTTGGCCAATTGAATAGCGCTCTAAATAAGCACATAGCATTTTTTTTTTTTATAGTTTTTAGTTAGTGAAAATCTTGCTTTTGGATAGATATTACCTAACTAAAAACGTCTTTAAAAAAAATATGTTATGTGCTTATTTAGACCCCTATTCAATTGGCCAAGTTGCAATTGAATGAGGGCCATAGTATTTAAGGTTGAAAAAAGACTTTCAGTCCATCAAGTTCAACCTTTTAAGATCTCCTCTGATCTGCAATTTACGGATTAACTATTAATTCATTAGTTGTTAATTAATTATTAATCAATTATTTAATGTTTTTTTTTTTTTTTTAATTATTAATTAGTCCAGGGGAAGGAAAATAGAAAAAAACAAAAAAAAACACAAGCGAGACTTAGCCAGTTGTCTCAAAGGGAAATGTAAGAAATTTGGATCAATACTGTCTCTCTAATTATCCATGATAACCCTGAATTCCCTTTTTAATTAGAAATAAATCTAGTCCCCTTTTAAAGTTATCTATCGAATTCGGTGTCCCCACCTCCTCTGGTAGAGAATTCCACAGATTAACCACCCTTACTGTGAAGAACCCTTTTCTTTCTTTAAGGTGGAATCTTTTTTCTTCTAACCTCAAGGGATGTCCTCTTGTCAGTTAAAAACCTCTTGGCACAAAAAGCTGCCTTGACAAATCTTTATACTGACCCTGGATGTATTTATATAAGGTAATGATATCTCCTCTTAGACGCCTTTTTTCTAGAGAAAATAAGTTTAATTTGGTTAGTCTTTCTTCATAACTTTTAGCCCCTCCATTCTCCTTATTAGTTTTGTTGCCCTCCTCTGTACCTTTTCCAGCTCTAAAATGTCCATTTTATGAAGTGGTGCCCAAAATTGTACTCCATATTCCAAATGAGGGCGTACTAGAGATTTGTATAGTGGCAGAATTATATTTGCTTCCCTGGCTTCTATACCCTTCTTAATACATGCTAATATTTTATTTGCCTTTGCAGCTGCTGCTTGGCTTTGAGCACTGTTACCTAGGTGGTTGTCCACAAGCACTCCCAAATCCCTTTCAATATCTGATACACCTAGATTTGCTCCATTAAGATTATAAATTGCATGGCTATTTTTCCTTCCCAGATGCATAACCTTACATTTATTCGTATTTAATCTCATCTGCCATTTAGATGCCCATTCCTCAATTTTATGTAAATCCCCTTGGAGGGAAAGCACATCATTATCTGATTTGTGTCATCAGCGAAAATGGAGACCCCACATTCCAATCCTACCTCTAAGTCATTAATAAATATGTTAAAAAGGAGAGGCCCTAATACTGAACCCTGAGGAACCCCACTTACCACATTAGTCCAATCGGAGTATGTTCCATTTGCAACAACTCTTTGCTTCCTGTCTTTTAGCCAGCTCTGAATCCATGAGCAGATATTTACTGCAATTCCTGTACCCCTTAGTTTGCCCAATAGTCTCCCATGTGGCACTGTATCAAAAGCCTTTGCAAAATCCAAAAAGACTACATCCACTGAGTTGCCTTGATCCAGGTTCCTACTAACATCCTCATAGAAACTAATTTGATTTGTTTGACATGACCTATCCCTCATAAATCCATGTTGACTCCTACTTATAATCCTGTTCAAATAGACATATTCTTGAATAGTATCCCTTATTAACCCTTCTAAAAGCTTCCCCAATACAGAAGTGAGGCTCACTGGTCTATAATTCCCCAGATTTGCTCTTGCTCCCTTTTTAAATATAGGTATCACATCAGCTTTTCTCCAGTCATCTGGTAGAGACCCTGTGTTGAGTGAATCTTGAAAAATTAAATATAATGGTTTGGCTATTACAGAACCCAGTTCCCTTAGTACCCTTGGATGTATTCCATCAGGACCCGGGGCTTTATTAACATTTATTTTTTCCAACCTCTTTTGGATTACTTCCTGTGTTAACCAATTATTTGGCAAAGGTAGTGTAGCCCCATTATGTTGCAGTGTCCCAACCACTTGTACCTCCCTTGTGTATACCGAAGAAAAGAACCTATTTAGCTCATCTGCCTTTTCCTGGTCACTAATTTTCAGACAGCCTGTTTCACATTTTAATGTTCCTATAGCTTCCTTCCTCGCCATCTTCCCATTAATATACTTAAAAAATATTTTAGGGTTAGTCTTACTCTCTTTTGCAATACATTTTTCATTTTATATTTTAGCCAGTCTAATCGCGCTTTTGCAATCCTTGTTGATTTCCTTGTATTCCCGTAAAGCAGTCTCTGTCCCCTCTTGTTTGTATAATTTAAATGCCTGTTTTTTACTCCGTATCTTGATCTTTAAATCATTGTTAAGCCACATGGGTTGTGATTTACTCCTTTTACTTTTATTCCCACATGGTATATGCCGATGTGTATGTATATTTACTAAGGATTTAAATGTTGTCCATTTATGTTCAGTGTTTTTACCTATCAGTTCTCTGTCCCAGTCTATACTTTGTATTGCTGCCCTTAGACCATTAAAATCTGCCCTTTTAGAATTAAGAGTTTTTGTTGGCCCCTTAAAATGTTGTTTTTTTAATTCAATCTCAAATGAGACTGTGTTGTGATCACTGTTTCCCAAAGGTTGCCCTATTTCAACATTTGATACTATATCAATATTATTTGTGATGAGTAAATCTAAGATAGCTTCATTTCTAGTAGGCTCCTGTATAACCTGGGCCAGATAATGATCCCTGAGTGTACTCAAGAACCTGCTCCCCTTAGCTGAACTGCTGATCTCATTTATCCAGTTTATTTCAGGGTAATTAAAATCTCCCATTATTAGAACTTGCCCGTGCTTAGCTGCATTTCCAATCTGTAACAATAATTGTATTTCCTCACTTTCAGCTATATTTGGGGGTTTATAGCATACTCCTACTAATATTCTTTTGGAATTTGCTGCTCCGCTTTTTAACTCTACCCACAAACATTCAGCTTTATCACTAGGTCCACCATAAATATCTTCTCTGACTATAGCCTTAAATTCAAGCTTAACATACAGACAAATCCCTCCTCCTCGTTTACCATTGCCTCTATCTTTCCTAAATAGGTTATAACCATCCAGATTAACAGTCCAGTCATGAGATTCATCCCACCACGTTTCGGTAATGCCTATTAAATTCAATTTTTCATAAATTACTAATAATTCTAACTCTCCCATTTTTCCTGGCAAGCTTCTGGCATTAGCAAGCATACACCTTATGTTATGAGTCTGTAGTTCTGAAGTGCCTGCCACTGTACTTGAATTACTGAGTACTATACTATATATACTATATATTGACTATACTACCCCTCCCCCCATCTCCTCCCCTATGTGTTGTTAATTCATCCTTTATACCCTCTACACTTTCTACCCCATTACTTATATCTAGTCCCTTGATGACAGACTTGTTTACTATTGGCTGTGTCTAAGAAGTAAATTACGGTCTTTCTTAAATATTGTCAGACCATATGATCAGGCCTCTTGAAATCCTACTTAAAAAGCCAGGGTTTACGTGTGGAGGTTGTAAAATGTAAATTGCGGGCTTGAGGCAATAGAATACAAATAAACATTTAGAGAGAAAAACACCCCTCAGCCAAAATCATGGGTTAGAGCCACTTATGGGCTTCCAATAGAATAATGCTCTATGTTGGTGCATTTCAAATAAAAGATAATAAATAATAAATAATAATAATAATAATAATAATAATAATAATAATAAATAATATACCATCATTACAAATATAAAGAATAAATAACTTATTATCCATATATAACTCACCCCTTTCCTTTCTAATTTTATTACCCAAAATATAAAATGTAATAGCATATTTTTATTACTTGATTAAAAAATAAGATTTCTCATTAATTATATACACTGCATAATTATATCTATGTTTTATTTCGTTGTCCAGTCATTTCTGACTCTCCGTGACCCCATGGACCGCGAAACACACCAGGTCTATCTTTATATTTCTTCCTTTTAAAAAAATAAAATAAAACCAATGCCATAATAACAACATATGGACATTGTAACATTGTTCACTAAACCAGTATCAACATTTCTAGTTATGCTGATTGATACTGCACCCCTACCATGAACTACTGACCCTCATTGATGACCCCCCTTGCCACAGGCACTTTCACCCACCACCCGTAGAGCAAGTTTTTGTGACATGTTCAACCAGGAGTTGTGACATTGTACATTAATTATCTCAACCTATAGTCTGGATATTTATTTTCCGATGATCCTGGCCCCATTTGACCTTTGTGGCTGTCTACATTTCACAAAATATCAGCAAGGCAAGGTAATGGCTATCATCAGTGAAGACTAATTGCATATACCAGTTAATATATATTTATTTCATGTTTTCTAGAAATATTCTATTTTCATGGCTAGTTCTATAAAACAGCATACTGCTTAAATATGGAAGCATATTGTCCCTTAAGTTGCACTCTAGTGGTAAAACAGTCACTGGTAATGTTCATGTGGTATCTCACTGTGTCAGGTAAAAGCAGTAGCTATGAAACTCCATACAGCATTATTATTATTATTGTTTATTTGTGACAAGCCAACATATTCTGTAGCGCTATACAAGGGTTAAGTTAAAGGCAAAAGCGACAATAGCAATATTAACAGCATGAAAAGGATGGGGGGCCATGTATTTGAGCTTAGAATCCAGTGTCCATGGTGCTTTCCCCAAAGCACCATGCAGGATTGAAAGCTCGCAAACTTACAGCATCAAACAGGCACATGGCAAGTCATTGAGTGGACCAATAGGAAACGGCTGGCTATGCTTCATGCACTAAAAGCTTCAATATAACATTTCACAACTTGCTGCAGCCTCCCCACACAATGACATGCCATGAGGAATGATAGGAAGAAGAGAAGCCAAGATGGAAACCCCACAGAGGTGAGCAAATGAAAATAAAAAAAAAGTAATATTTTATAATTCTAAAACAATGGGCTACTGAATGCAACCTATACTTTTAAAGAGCCATGGATTACCACCACAGTCTGTCTTTAAGCATTTTGACCATGGAGAACCCTGGAAACCCTTAAAATCTGACCTGCTAGTGATGCTATTGCTAGATTGAGCATTACTAAAATGCTTCCCCTCCCTTATTTATACTCAACTAAGCCACTTCCTAAATTGTTGTATATTCATTTTTATGTCGATGACATCTTTATGAAATTTGAATGAAGATGTTCCTTCCATTGGTTAGATTTTGTCCTACTATACATTATTCCTCTTCTTTAATTTGCATGTTAACATAACAGTAAAAATTCCCACCTCATACTAAATTTATATGCTATGGAATGTCTTGGCACACACACAGTCCTACATTATCAATTTTTCATATTGCTCTGAACAGAAGGGGAGGTCCACATGCTTTATCTTAATAAAGCTTTCATTGAGCGTTGAAATATTCCCTCAATAAAAATTTAAGCTGGTGAGTACCTTCCTGGCTCTGCCTTTATATATTATACAACACTCTTCCTTGCTGATTTTAATAGCGACTCTTGGCTTCAAGACAACTTTATTGGAGAAACAATGTTTGATTTTCCTCAATTTGTATTTATTGTCAATAGAGGATCAAGCAGATATGAGAAATTAAAGAGTTCAGTATATTCATTAATGTGTGATCTTAGAAAATTATGTGTGTGACAAAATATTAAAATATTATATTATTTTTCGATATTGTTGCAGGTAGCAAATATAGAACTACTAGCCTATTTGTCCATCATTAAAATGCATTGTATACAAATTGTTTTAAACTTTTAGTGTTACATATTAAGCACTATCTTCCAAGAGTGTGTGAGAGATAATAAGTTATAATATAATATGTACTGTAAGTTGCTCTTTATTAAACATATAAAAGTGATAATGTATAGTCAAGGGTATGACTAAGATTGAGAGCATGAGTATTAGAGGAAGGATAAGTGTGAAATATGTGCTATATAAGGTCACCCTATATTAGACAAAAAGCCTACGCTGCCCATAGAAACATAGAGCCTCATTCAATTGCTCCGTTTTGCAGATCTGGGCTCGCAAGTAGACATGCAAGTTACTTTGCTATTCAATTGGCTTCCGTTTGCGGGCTCTGATCGAGTTACGTGCTTCGAGCTGCGATTTATAGCGATTTGTCAAATCGGAAGTTAATGCCCCTCCAATCCTTTGATCTTTCACAGCCGCAAGAGTTGCGATCGCTAATATTGCAAATCGCTAATCAATTGCTCCGATTTTCCTTTGCCAACCACTCCGTCATGCCCGCAAATGGCTAAACTCAAACCACAGGTTAATGGTACCAAGGAGGTCTTGCAAAGGGCTTAATGATAAATCATAGCACTTTAAAAGCAAATAAAAAAGCAATACTGTACTTTTAATAAAAGTGAAAGTGATGTTAGGTCTTAGAATTAATAGCACAACATTCTCAAACTCACTAATCGGCATAAATAAATACTTTATTTCATATTTAATTTCCGTTCAAAGTCCTACAGGCTTTTACCTCCAAGCCCGTTAGGACTTTGGAATACAACCTCCATATTTCATTGAATAACGAGTTACGGGCTTGGAGGTCATTTAAGCCCGTAGGACTTTGGACGGAAATTAAACATGAAATAAAGTTTTTTATTTTGGCAATGTGCAAGCTTGAGAATGTTGTGCTTTTAATTCTAATGACACCCATTGTGTTCCCAATCATGTACAGTGCTGTATTGATTTCATATTTGCATTTAAAGTGCTCCGATTTGTCGGGCTTGAACCACAAGTTAATGCTACTGTCGAGAGCAGAATTTTCTGATTTTCGTGACCAGCGTCTAACTAGCGGGCCCAGCCAATTGAATAGCATTGCAAAAGTAGCGCGTAACTCAATCAAAGGCATTTAGCTGTCTGCGATTGAGTTGCGAGCCCCTAATTGAATGAGGCTCATAGATTTGACGATGATAAGAATCAAAAAGGCCTATCTGACAAAGCATAACATTTGGCTTAAATAAGCCTCAGGACTGCTTTATGCTTTTCCTTGGCATGCATTCCTTAACTGTTTGACTCACCAATCCAATTATTATTATTATTATTATTGTGTTTTCTTTTTAGAGTGCCAGCAGATTCTATAGCAGATTGCAATAAACAATGTACAGATATTTACATACATTAGAATGCAAATAAGACAAGACAGCACATTTGTTCATAAACAGTTTTACATGAGGAAATGAGGGCCCTTCTCTTGAGAATTTAATATCGAGAGACGTAAAAGGGGATGGAAACATGATGTAAGGGGACTGCTGGATGGATTAATGATGAACGAGAGGTATGCTAACCAGAACTAACCTAGTATAAAGTCATGGATGATTCCATTAAGGAATAAAGTGATAAACTGAGGAGGACTGCGAAGGGATTTGAAGATTGAAAATAGGGTTTTTTAGATGACAGTGCTGTGATAAGGAATGAAATATAAGAGCACAACATAAATTTATAGTGCAATTAATATGACTATGTGACTTCCTCCAGGCACGCTTAGCAGTAGGGGAGTATTTTTGAAAATATCTTTTTTGCTGTGCAGTGGCTGATGCTAAGTTTGAGGAGCATGATGAATGGTGGTGGGAGCAGACTTGTCTAGGGTTGTAGATAGTGATTGTAGTGTGCAACAGTAATCTCTTGGCAGGAGATTGGTATAATGTTATTGAGTAGAGGTTGTAGTGAGGTGGCAAATTCCGGTGGGTCAATGTTGTTGTTGATTTCTCATAGACACATTCCATCCACTCCTCTCTGTATGTTAGTGGAGTAGATGGATGGAAAGGTGTGTGGGGTATGGTAAGGTTGCAGGTTAAGAGATGGTGGTCAGAGAGAGGGGCATGTTAGAGAGCAGAGAGACATCACAGAGATGTAAAACGAGTTAAATGTAGTGGCCCTCACAGTATGTTTGTGGCAGAGGTAGTCAACTATGCAAGATCAAATGAGGAGGTTAGTGAGAAAAGATTGGTAGAGGCAGGGGCATCTGGATTGTCAACAATTATGTTAAAGTCACCAGTAGGAGGGAATGCTAGCGGAGAGGAAATTGGGGAGCCAAGAGGCAAAGTGATCAAGGATTTTAGAGGTTAGTCCAGGAGAGCAGTAGAGGACAGAAACACTTAGAGGGAGATGTGAGTAGAGTCTAATAGAGTGGACTTCAAAAGAGACGAAAGACAGATAAGGGATATGGGAAATGAAGAGTAGACTTCCTACACCACCATAGGACAGCAAGAGAAGCAGTGTCAGTTAAAGGGTCATGTTTCAGTATTGGCTAGTAGAATTAAGCACTTACAGAGAAGTCATGTATGGCAGTTGCTCTTTTGCATACAGATCATGCATTCCAGAGTCCAAAGAAGAAATTGAACTTGGTTAATGGTTGGCAAGTTATGGTTATAAGATTAATTTGTTTCATGTATCTGGTAGGATTGAAGGATAGGCTGGGCCTGAAGAATGTTGGAATTGGAGGGGCTCTTGGGTTGGGGGATATGTTGCCAGCAGCTGGTAATAGAATGAGGGAGAATGTTATGTAAAAAGTGAAATGAAGATCATGGATATGATGTATAGAGCTTTAAATATCACAATTTCAACGGGATCCTCACTGACTGTGGAACTATTATAGAGCAACTGTGGTCAATTTTCTCCATATAGTCTTTTCGATAACTAAACTCGATAATGGGTAGGTTTAGAAAGCAGAAACAATAAACACAGCTTTTACATTTTTAACTTTTAAAGTCAATTACTCTTTATCATGGGATCCAATGTTTTTCTCACTGCTGATTGTCCTGCTAATTTCTCAGAATGCTAATTTCTCTATGAATACATACAGAGGCTGTATGTATTCATTCTAAAAAAAGATTTCATATATTCAAATGTAGTTCTCCAAAAGAGTATATTTTAAATATGTGACTACAGCGGTCCTTTAATAAAGGTTTAGGAAAGAACGGGGATGTATATGTTTATTGTGCAATATGATTGAATGACGCTATGAGTGGTGGTTTGACATCAAAAGGTTGGTTATCTGGGCCATGAACTACTAAACAAAAAAGATCACTAATTCTGGACACCCTTGATATTTTTTAAATACATTGTGCGTCTCTTTTGAATTTAAATGAGTTGTCTATTACTAGTGTAGAGGTTTAGAGAAAAATTCTAACTATCATATATAATATTAATATCCACAACTTATATATCCTCTATGTTCTAAAACATATTCATTATCTAAATATATACATATGCTGTATAAAGTGGGAAATGAGATGGGAGTGAAATCTGTGAGAGCACTACAGTTTTAGCTTGGAAAGCATGAGTAATGATATGGTCTTGAGCAAAAGGTAAGGAGTTACTTGGGTACTGAGCTGAAGTGAAGATAGTAATGAGGGTGAGGTGAAGATGTCAAAGTTGTTGTTGTGGGGTTGGGGAGAGTTTCTGGTTTTGAGGAAGAGAATTTAATAATGGGTGTAATTATTTTGTAATTATTCCATGTTTTAAAGATGATGGAAATGTGCGAGTGTTTAAGGAAGAGTTGAAGAGATGTGTGAGAGCAGGGATAAGTGTGGTCAGAGAGTGGAGTGATACGCTTTGATCGAACAGGATCAAGAGGACAGGTGGTAAGGCAAGAGGTTGATAGTAGGCTGGATACTTAATCTTCAACAATGGTTGAGTACATAGCCAAGTACAATAATAACACATCGTAAAGAGTAGATGACTCTGGCTTTGAGTTTGAAAGGTTATGTAAAAAGATTTTTTTTTTTACCAAAGCACCCTACAAGATAGAAAAGGGAATGGAGGAGGCAGAAACCAGGGCTAGAGGATCAGATAAGGACTAGTAAGGATCAGAAAGAAAGTGAAAGTTAACTTAGGTGGGAAGGTGTAACAAAGTGAGAATGATTTCCATATAGTAGGAGAAGGAAGTGTGAGGTTGGAGTATGTTAACTCCACCTAGTGGTCAGATAATATAAACTACAAAAGGGAACGTCAGGTTATAGTAATTTGACTGTTTATAAAGGTACAACAATGAGGGGAAGGTGGAATGTAAGCGGTTGCTGTTAAAAGGTCAAAGGAGTGCATAGTGGCTGTGGGATTAGTTTAGAGGAGGAAGTGTGTGATCCATGTTGAGAGAAGAATTTGTTGCAAATGTTTTCCATTTTATGCTTAAAATGGCTGGCAAAGTCTTTAGCCATGAGATTGGAAGTGACGAGGGGTGGTGGTGGGCAGAGTAGACTGTTGAATGTGGTGAACAACCGTTTGGGTTGAGGGCAGAAAAGTAGAAGCACAGGTAGCCTATATTGATAATGCGTAGTCAGTGAGCGAGTGACCAAGTGTGACCATGTGCTGGAGAGAGAGTGAAAGTGTAACTCTGATGTCAGCTATTTTTCATAGCAAACTGCTTGAACCTAACTTGATCAACCTCATTAGACATGCATATAATACTGTGTGTGCATGTCCTTGTATTATGCAGTCAGTAAATGACAATACATTAGATATCCAGTAAGGTTTGAGCTTAGCCTGATAATGTGCAGTCAGAAGATTATCCAGATCGACATACATTAGATAGCAATTAAGTATTGTCTGAAACTATCATGATGAAATGCAGCGAGTAGGTCAACAAATATTAGATTAATACTTACCAAACGAGTCCTCTGGGAAGCCCAACAACACTGGATTTAAAGCTAGCACTTTGGTGTTACTGGTGACACTATAAGATACACTAAATCATGCTGTCTTACTTGTATCCACATCATGGACTTTTTTGACAGATGCCCAACAATTATTATTAATTTTATTATTATTTTTAACTTTTATTTTTAACGCGCCAACGTGTTCCGTATCGCTGTAATGGGCATAAGAACAAGGGAAAAAACAATATTAACAAAGTGCAGAAAATGGAGGGCCCTGTTTTGAGCTTAGAGTCTTTGCAGAAAGCACCCTACAAGACTGGAAACTCAATACTTGCAATCTAAAGGGGATGGAAGAGGCAGAGAGCCAGGGAAGAGTAACAGATACGGAATAGCAAGGGTCAGGAAGATAGTGAAAGTTTGCTTAGGTAAAAGGAGTGAAAAGTTAGAAATGTTTTTAATTTAGTGGGAGAGGGAAAGGATTTGAAAGTTATTTGATCTGAAAAAAATCCTCAGAGTTATCCCAATGTATGAGAAAAAAACTTTAGTCTCAAAAGCACAACATTTCTCAAAAACAACTGGTTTCAATGGCACAAAATTCATAATCTCTAGACACAACTGGCAGATCACTCATTCCTGTCTTAAAACTGAACTCTTATTCCACTCATACAAAAGAGTCCTCGTTACACCAAAACCACATCTTTCTATAGCAAAAAGTCGATGTTGATCAATTTGTAAATCCCAAGTGGTATGATGAAAATCATGGATATGATGCATAGATCTTTAAATATCACCATGTCAATGGATCCCCACTAAATGTGGAGCTATTAAAGGCCACTGTGATCAATGTTCTCCATATGGTCTTTTCGATAACTAAACGTGATAATGGGTAGGTTTAGAAAGCAAAAACAGTAAACACAGCTTCTACATTTTTAACTTTTAAAGTCAATTAGTCTTTATCATGGGATCCCATGTTTTTCTCTCAGCTGATTGTGCTGCTAATTTCTCAGGATGGTGTGCCCTTTTAAACGAATGGACTTTTCATTAGTTCTATTGAACGTACTGGATAGTTGTAGCTGCTACAATCTCATTGTGCATTCAAAGTTTCTTCAAATCTCAGAAAGATGATCACCAGAAACAAAAACGGTAGATTGCACTGCAGCATAATTGTGCATAAAAGTTAATAAATTAAAGGCTGTATGTATACATTCTAAAAAAAAAATCATATATTTTATATAATGTAGTTCTCCAAAAGAGTATATTTTAAATATGTGACTAGAGCTGTCCTTTCATAAAGGTTTGGGAAAGAAGGGGGAGGTATATGTTCAGTGCGCAATATGATTAAATGACGCTATGAGTGGTGGTTTGACATCACGTCAAAAGGTTGGTTATCTGGGCCATGAACAACTAAACAAAATAGATCACTAATTCTGGACACCCTTGATATTTTTTAAATATATTGTGTGTCGCTTTTCAATTTAAATGAGTTGTCTGTTATTAGTGTAGAGGTGTGGAGAAAAATTCTAACTATCATATATAATATTAATATCCTCTCTGATCTACAAGACATTCTTTATCTAAATATATACATATGCTGCATAATTACAGTTGCTAAATGGTATACTTATTTAAAAATGGTAGTAACTTTGTATTCACAGACTTTAATGAGAAATAATTGTTGTTTTATGTATATTTAAGCTAAATTAGAACATTCCATCACACAACAAGCATCCTGGAGAATTTGTTTCCTCTTCCTCACACCCTGAACAGTCCTCCTGTATATGTAACTGCAATGCTTTTTTTTGCTGATGGGAACATAAGTCAGCATTTTGTATCCTCCAAATAAATATCTCAAGCAGGTTAATCTTGTAGGGATTAGAGAATAATAGTCTGTAAAAAGTATGTTATTCATTGTGTTTCGACCTGCATAAATGTAGACACTAAATGCAGAGATGACACCATGATTTTATTCGTTTGATTTTGCCGTCTACTAATAATTTACCGGTTTCGACTAACAAGACAGCTGTGTCTGTCTAGAAGAAGGATGTTTTGAAGGATATATCTCAGTAGAGTAAGCGATAGCCAGAGAGGATGATTCATGACAGAAAACAAAGGTAAACTGCACTTGCACAGAGCTTCCTCAAGATGGAACTTTCCTCCCAAGTAAAATATTCACTTAATTTGCTAGGCAAGGAGCTTGTGGAACAGTCTTAAATTATGTTCGCTTACAAATCAATATACAAGTTATTATAAATGTTACACAATATTTAATAGCCTGCATATTGGAAAACTCCCTCATTAGGGATATATATATTTAAAGTCACCATACTGTTCCAGATATAAATTAGCATGCATGATTAGCCGTACATAATGAGGAGGACCAGATGCTCGTGAGCATAAATCTTAATTTTTGGCATTCATTGTGCTTTACGTACTGTACCTGTGTAGGTTTCACAGCACAAAATGGATGATATATATATATATATATATATATATATATATATATATATATATATATATAAAATTCCATCCATTTTCTGTTATTGGTTGTGTTTTGTAGATACTAGTATATATATATATATATATATATATATATATATTCATATATATTATTTTCCATAAATGTTGTACTCTAAAGATACAATCTATCTAAAATACACATGTATTTATATTAACATAAGTATATAATTATATATTTTCGTGTATGTATTAATCTATATATTATGTTTCCATTAATTTTCTATACATACATGTGTGTGTGATTGTGTTTCAACCTGCACAAATGTAGACGCTAATATATATATATATATATATATATATATATATATAAAAATATAAATATATATATATATATATATATATATATATATATATACATACAGGATATAGATATATATATATATATATTTATATATAATTATATATATATATATATATATATATATATATATAGATAGATAGATATATATATATTTGTATGTGAATATATATATATATATATATATATATATATATATTCATTTATTTATATATAGATATAGATACATAATTACTTAGTAATTGAGGTTGAAAAGTCCATCAAGTTCATCCTTTCCAGATCTCCTCTGACTGGCAATATGCAGATTAGTTGCTAATTGTTAATTGATCCAGACAGAAAAAATAAATATTGAAACATTGCCAATTGTTTCAAAAGGGCAAAGAAATAAATACAATTCCTTCCCTAATATATATATATATTTATTTATTTATTATGTCTTGGTCTGTAAAACATAGCTGTAACTGTTCCTACAGATTGTGTTGATGCTGCAGGCTTCACACTAGTTATTTTGGTTACATTTTCATACATTTCTTGTGTGCGATCACTTGAATAGAGGATTAAAATTTGGGTTTTTGTCACAAATTTGATTTCCCGTTTCAAGCGATCACACGCAGTGTTTTCTTCACATTATCCTGCCAAGCTCATAGTACTACATGTACTAATTAATTATTAAACATTGAAAAGCCCTCGGTGTGATAATTGCAAGGACTGCTCACAGTATTGAAATTCATATGAGTTGTGAACTATACAGAAAGGGGAAGCATGTGGTATCAGATGCTGTATCCCCAGTAAATGTGGTATCCCTCTCTCCTATGGACCTGCACTCAGCTCCAAGCCCCTCCTCTGCCTCTCTCACTCTCTCTCGCCCAACTTCACTTAAGGTGGATTAGCACAATGTTGCTCTGTAGGTAATTAAAGGGACATGGAAGGTTTCTGGACTTTACTGGGATTATAATGTACTTGTGTATCTCTTTACTTTTATGTACTTTATTTTATTAAGAAGTACTTAAAGCTCTGTTTTTTCCTGCCTATAAATATTTCCTACCTGGTATGTCATGAAGACAAGAGAATGTACGTATAAGTACAGGGGTTGCTCTCATTGGTTTAGGAGCCCCAAAAATCTGGGGGGGATACAGATTAAAGAGAAACAAATCTGTGGCCCTGAGTGGTGCAATACAACTCTACTCCCAGGACAGGCAGTAGGGGTGGATCTACCACCAATGCACCGGAGCTCTGCTCTGGAGGGCCCCAGTGAGGCAGTGCCCCTCAAATAAAAAAGGTTTTTAATGTATTTGTTTAAAAAATTAATGTCACTGGGCCCACCCCCAATATAATTAAAAATATAATATAAAGGATGAGTCAAAGCTTTCATGGTCCATAGCCTAGTGGCCTAGTGGCCAAATACGGTAATGCATGATTACATTTAATTTTTGCTATTTTTTGTGTCCCCTGTTCATATAAGCTGGTGTGTGTGTGGGGGGGGGGGGGGGATGGGGGGCTGTATGATAGCAACCAATCAGTGGCAGCATTCTGCAACATGCTCCTTGATAGGGGTCACTGACAGACTAATGTGAAACTTATTTGATACAAAGCACTTCACACTATGTGTATTCATGAGCTGCATGAGCTATTGGTAAAAATTATAGGCAGAAAAATTTATTATTATATTCCTAGTGATAAAATCCAGAAATCTTCAATGCCCGTTTAAGTATTAGAAGAGAAAGTAAGAAAACTAAATCTGGAAAAAAATGCTAGTTGTCTGTAGTGGGTGATTTCTAAACATTTACAATTACAATATTCTCTGTTAAATAACTTGACTTGATAATGTACACATGGTTTTGCAAAGTTTAAAATGTATTTGTTAATATTTATTTATTGCAATGTATTTATTGAGATATGCACTCACAGTACATATATAATAGCACAATTAACAGCAAATCTACTTTATTTAGTTACTTGTGGCTCAGATTGTATATATGTTGATTGCACTGGATCATTTATGTATGATTTATAGAAGTACCTGTCCAATATTCAGTACTTGGGCTATATGTGGGATCCAGTGGGATGTCATATCTAATTATGTATCATTCAGAATCATTACCAGAGATGTCTGGATCCTTTTTTTGTATCAAGCACCATTGACCTGCAGTAACAACTATATGGGAAACACTTTACATTTTATTTGTGCCATTTTAGTTGTATTTGCTGCCTCATTCATAGATTTGCCCATTGTTCTTTGTCCCTTGATGTCATTACACACTTGTATAATTCAATAAATCAATACTTCAGGAAATCAAGACAAACCATTCACCAGAAGGTATGATCATGAGGCTGAAACTCAAATATTTTGGAAATGGCAGGATTCCCTAGAGAAGACTGATGCTGGCAAAGATTGAAGGCACTAGAAGAAGTGGACGACAGAGGCGGAGATGGATAGATGGGGTCACTGAAGCTATGAACATGACTTTGATGGAGCTCAGAGGGGCAGTGACTGCGAGATGTACCTTGTGTGCTGCAGTCCATAGAGTCACGGAGAGTTGGAAGTGACTGAACAACTAAACAACAACAACAATAATTCAATGTTGCCGCTTGGAGTGTGACTGGTAGTGTTGATTTCAAATAGTTAGACATTTTTGTACAAAATATGCAGCGGGCGACATAGAATAAGTAAAAGTCCAAAACCTTGGCAGGGGGTTCCCCACCACTGATGTGGCCTACAGGAGGCCTAAGAGTTAATACAGTATATGCTGAAAAAGTAAGGTAATTGATAATCCAATTTGTACATAAAAATGAATTTGAATATGTTATGTGTTTGGTAAATGACATTGTAGTTCTCATACAACATCGTTTCATTTGTTTAATAAAAGATTAGCAATAAAATCTGTATATGGAGGGGAAACAAATCAATGTAGTTCTTAAAACGTACATTTGCTCTTGATTGCTAAATGTAATGCAGGTTGTATACTAATATAACACATTTTCCATTTAATAAATCAAAGATCAAAGCATTTTATTACAGCGCACAATTTATTTTCCAACAGACATTCATCAGATTAACAGAGTGTTCACAAAGTAATGTAAATGAAAAGTTGGAAATATTCATAGTGCAAACACATTTCTTTATATAAGTGTATCCGTTTTTATTTTTTCGCTATAAAATCACAGTTATAGATGTGTATAACCTTGAAATCCTATTTGTCAGCAGGCTCCAAGGATATGAGTTGGGCGTCTCTGCTTTATACATTGCACAGACAATGTTATCAGCTCACTGTCTGGGGGTAGGATTGGTTTTATTTTGTACTTAGTTTGGCTGTGATCAGTTCTAAAACTGGTCTTATATATAGTGCAGGGAGATGGCAAGATTATAGGAAACCACCTATGGCCCCTGAACACCGATGACAAAATCATAATGCCTTTATTTCCATCACATTCCATAACTAAATAGTGTTGGCAAAGCTGTGTGCCAAGTGGCATATTTGTTTATGTGTGCCCACCTTCAGTGTCAATTATCTCCTCTCTATCAGCCTTGTCACATCACCTTCCAAGTCCTACCACATTTAATACATATATGAATAAAACATTTCAGTTTAGACTTTGCACTGCATATTTATACATATAGCCTTGCATAGGACTTTCATAGATAGAAATAACAGGGCAGAAGATAATTATTTGTAACTTATTTTAAATGATGGGCCAAGGATAGAGGGACAATATACTTAGACAGTTTGCCAACCCAATAACACAAGTTAATGTAAATATCGGCAAGTAATCCATATGATATGAATATTGAGGGATAATATATGTAAGAAAGCTGTGAAACTTATAATAATGACAGATCCAACCTATGTAAAATAATCCTTTTGGCAAACAGCAAATAATATGGAAATTTAGATCAATTCAAGTCATAATAGAAAAGGAATTCCCAAGGAATTACTTATATAAGATATTGGTTAATAATTAGAGGAAATTGCTGAATTTATTTAATCAGTGGAAACTGTTATCATACTTACCTGGGACATTTGGAGCTCTATGAAATTTGCCAAATCGCAGTTCCAGAAGCCTGAAAAGGAGCCTGCAAAAGTTGTGGCTATTAAAATGGCCTCTTTTAGCTACCAGCAAATGATCTGCGGGTTATAGGCGGAAAATCCCTACGGGCTGTCAAAATCTGGACTCCGACTCAGCTAAGCCTTTGATCTTACAATACCGTAAATGTTACAATCGCAAATCGCTATTAAATTGCTACAAATCCTCAAGCCCGCAATTGCTTTTACACCCATAAAAGGCGAATGTAGCCAAAATCCTACAGGGACTAGAAAAGAACCGCAAGGGGGTTAAACTCCTGTCCGTAGCACTTTAAAAGCAAATATAAACATACTACTTTATTCTAAATTACAGGGAAAATGATGAAAGGTATTAAAATTAATAGCACAACATTCTCAATCTCTCAAATCTGCAATAAAAAATATTTTTTTATGTTTAATTTCTGTGTTATATCGATCCCGGCAATCAATGTGTTAATACATATAATAGAACTTGCAAGGACTAGAATATAATATTTATTGATCTTTTCGTATTGCATTATTTCTGGAATGCGGGCCCAATTGCATCTCGGACTTCAAAACTGTAAGTGATTGAAATGTAACCTCCATGTCTAAGTGACGTAATGATGACGGTCTATTTTACTACTGGCTCCATCTAAACTACGGGTTTGAATAATTTGCTACGTACCACAGCATGGTTTACAGATTTGGATTCCGGCTATTTTCTTGCATGCATTTTTTAATTAATCGCTCTGTAACTCCAGCAAATTTTAAGTCTGCAGATATACGGGCTGTACGACGGCCACTGCGGGCTTGGAATTTAATAGGGGCCATAGTTTTTGGAGGAACCCGTAATTTATTTTAAATATTGATTTATGTTCTGATATAAAAGAGATATTTGATAACATATATATATATATATATATATATATATATATATATATATATATATATATATATATATATATATATAGTAAATAAAGATAATAATAATAAATAAATAGATAATACATTTATGTTCACATTTGAACATCTAAAACAAGTTAAGTTTGCTTCCATGCTCAGAATTCCAAGAAATACAGTTATTACACTGAATTATGGGAACCTGGGCAGGGACATGCAAATGTGCCCACAAAGGTCTCCATAACCACCACAATCAAACATGGCTTCCATTAAGCAGATGCCTGCTGTATCACACAGCTTTGGGCAAAGCCAAGGATGGATTATATGTGTGTGTTTTGATATTTTTGATACATGTCTTTACTGCCTAATTAACAAGGTTGGCATCGTTTACATTTTCTTTGTATATTAAAATATATTGATTAGATATCTCTTATGGAATCTCCACATAATAGTAATTGTTTTTTAGGGTAAAATTATCGATATTATCAACTATAATAAATCTGGTAAGTGTGTAACGCTCCATGGGAGCGTACACACTTACAACTACTTCCTAAGTCCTTACAGAGCTGCGCAGATCTGTATGGATGCTGCAAGCGGGAGGGGAGGGGGGGAAGAGACACAGGGGAGGGGAGAGGGGGGAAGAGACACAGGGGAGGGGGAAAGATACACAGGGGAGAAGACACAGGGGAGGGGGGATAGACACAGGGGAGAGGGGGGGAGCCACAGTGGAGAGAGGGAGGAAGACAAGGGGAGGGGGGAGACACAGGAGAGAGGGGGAAGAAGGCCTGGGGGGAGAAGACACATGGGAAAGGGGGAGGAAGACACAGGGAGGAGGGAGGAAGACATATAGGAGAGGGGGGATGAAGACACAGGGGAGGGGAGAGGGGGGACACAGGGGAGAGGGGAAGAGACACAGGGGAGAGGGGGAAGAAACACAGGGGGGAAAGAGACACAGGGGAGGGGGGAAGAGACACAGGGAAGGGTAGAGGGGGAAGAGACATGGGGGAGAGGGGAGAAACACAGGAGAGGGAAGAGGGGGGAAGAGACATGGGGGAGGACGTGGGGAGAGAAACAGGGGAGGCGGGGAAGAGACATGGGAGGGAAGGGGTGAAGAGATACATGGGAGGGGAGAGGGAGAAGGAGACACAGGGGAGGGGAAAGGAAGAAAGAGACACATGGGAGGGGAGAAGGCGAGGGAGAGAAAAATAAAAAATGATAGTCATTTTTGACAGACATTTTACTAGTTTATTAGAATCTTGGCTTGAAAGACTAGTTGTGAGGATGGAAGTACAGTCATTATAATATGGTAGCAATTAAGTACTACAGTTAAAGTTGGGTCATATAGGATCCCTGAACTATCCTGTAAATCAACCATCTTTATTTTAGTTTTAATCCCTTTTGTAGAGAATATATAATAAATGCTAATTTAGCAGCTACAAACATACAAGCATTTTCAGAATATTTTAAAAAAATTGTCCCATGTTGTCTTTTTGCACTTCCTGAAAGCTTGGAGACTGAGGGCATTTGCTATTAATAGATGTAGTTGAACTTCTTGAGTCAAGCATTTGAAATGAAAACTGCAAACCCTGATCCTGCAGAAACTTGAACTACTTCTCATATACACAATAGAATAATTATTACAATAATTCACATACTCAGAACCCTACTAAAATAAGGGACATTTGAAGCATTTTTTAGTTTGATGCATCTGAAAGAGTATATTTAATAATGTTCCACTCTGCGTTTTCTTTTCTTCAAATTAAGCTATCAAAGCGGAAAAAAAAATATTCTTGGTCAGTCATTGAGCTAATTTATACCTGTATAATAATCACACCTTTTGGCCCCATCTCAAGTAATCTTTGGCCAACCTCACTCGGGCCCTTCATTGCCCTACCTGCTGACTAAGAGAGATGGTCGCTAATTCCGGGCAATAGTGATTCATGGGCGAGTCACCAAGATCGGTACCGGTGGGACAAAACCACACATTTCACCATTGGACAGTAGGATCTGTCGCTATTGGGCCATTTGAACTGCCTGGGTTTGTCGGTAGCTTACTGATTGTCTCAGATGTTGGGGCAATACAGCGTTGGCTGAATGACAGCCAATGGGAGGAGCACCGATGGGGCGCACAGGGGATTTGCCAGATAAGAGAAGGGAGGGAAATTTGTATGAACATAAGTACTACATGGCAGCCAAAGTAGCAAGGACTTTTCCCTTCTGCTAATTGCCCAGTATGGGCCCACGACTTAAGGAAGGGATATGGAGAACTTATGTAACCCGACTGCGGATCTAGTACCTGTGGCAAATGGCCCTGGTTCATATAGGACCTGATTACCTGAACATAAAGAGAGCTATTATTCTTGCCTTGCTCAGTCCCTCACCTCATCTATGGCCAGACTAGGAGGTGCCTATTAATCCCTACTGTATTGTTTGAGGTTTATTTTTATAATCTGATTACCCTTGTGTGTATTTTATGTCCTGAGATGATTAATTGCCCTAACATATTGTAACACCACTGAATGTTATGCGTGTTAATGTTCATGTGTCACATGAATTGCCCAGCTTGAGCAGCCCATACAGGGAGGGTGGTTTGAACCATGTTGCCGAACTGCCCACTGATTGGCAAACTCTGGGCCAATCATGCGCCTACTGACATAGGCATGATTTTCAGTCCCTTCTCCATGTTAGAGTGGAGAATTCAAAGATGGTTTTTCGTTTAACACAACCCTTTTGTTTGACACCCTATAAATGTTAACACGATCCCTACATAAAGTGTCACTGTTTTGGGAACAAGTTGTGTTGTCTGAAATCTTTATATACCCTGCTTGTTATTTTATCCCTAAATGTCCTTAGCCTACAGTGATAGTCATCTGATCAGTCGGGCACAGAGTAGCCCCATCCCGATCACAATCAGAGGACCTCATCTGTAGCAAGGCAGAGAGGGGTCCAGAGGCCAGCCGGACCAGCCGCGCCAGTTGTTGTGACTAGCTGTATGACTCATATTTGTCTGCCTATGAAATCTACAGATGTACTTATGCTCTGTGCATTTCCTGTTAATTGTAATAAAGCTAAAATACAGAACGTTGCTAGAAAAAGATTAATACGTACTTGGATAAAAATACTCTATATAGAAATATACACAGCAAGGGTATATATGATTTGAACATGAAATTAAAATATAACCTGTATTAGTGATTTTATAAAAAAAAAAAGATTTAAAAGAAAATTTGCACGGTTATAAATGATTAAAAAGATATTTGGTATGGCTCTGGATATATTGTAATCTTTTATATATAGATACACATAGTATCTTGGATTTTATTGTCATACCGTGTAAGTTGTCCATACTTTGTTGGTGGTTTAGTGAAATTAACATATGTAATTGTTTTATCACAGGTCCTGTGAAAGGTGTACATCTCTTGGTGTCTTTATCTAATTCTTCCTTAAATTTACAACCAAGCTATTTACACTTTTTGATAATTTGCCCTGATTACACACAATATGTTTTGGTGGGTAGAAACATGATTGATATACCATCCACTGTATAAACTGTGAACCCTGTTTTCGCACAGAATTACTAAATTAAAATAGTTTCCCCTGTTAATAGGGATTTTCGGTAGTGACATGGGAACTCATCTGGGACCTTTCCTGATGGGTGGCTCCAAGCAGTGATGGCCATCGGCCACTTTTTCAGTTAAAGTCGGAGGGTTAGGGGTTAGATGTTAGGGTTAGATATTAAGGTTAGCTATTAGGGTTAGGTGTTAGGGTTAGGGATTAGGTGTAAGGGTTAGGTATTAGAGTTAGATTTTAGGGTTAGGTGTTAGGGTACTAGTAGATTATAAGCTCTACACTGACAAGAAATTCCCTGACATCTCGGCCGCACCACCTAGTGGCCGATGGCCGCGACTGCGTGCGGCCAGCCTACAGGAAAGACCCATCATCTGTTTAAAGATGCGTTTCACCTTCAGCCTTAATATGCGTAATATATTGTACGTCACCTTTCAATACCTCCCCCATACCCTGTAGACTGTCAGTTTGAGACATTATTTGCTTGATTTAAAATGCAATAATAGGGTCCTCTATTTTTTTGTAATTTGTTAAAATGTTTTTTTGACTTGTGTCTATCCTGTTTAGCTCCACGGAATATGTTGGTGGGTTACAAATGAAGCTTAATAATAACATTCCTGATATCTGCCCACTTGCACAGCAACGCACCATTATTTTACTATGTGTTATCTGCTACTACCCTATCTCTAATCCCTAACAATAAACCTTAAACCCTAATACTAAACCTAATCCTAACAACAAATTCAACAAAGTTTGTGGTGAGAGGATGCTTGCCCCCTGCTGGCCACTTTTCAGCCAGTGGGCAGATAACAGGAAAAGTTTGTGAAATGCAAATGAGGTTAAAAATGCATCACTTCACATGAGATCCTTTTAGGCATTTACACTCTGCTCTCAGGCAACCTGCAGTACATAGACTTGAGTTAGGATGCAACAAGATATTCACAAATACACCTGTTCACCCTTATATGGGGCCCATCAGTCTGAGTTGGTTCTGGCAACTGTAAAAATGTGACTGGAGGAAGTACTCAGACCAGACTCAGACTCACTATGTTGTGATGTTTAAACTGCTGATTGAAATACCCTCCTCTGTATACACAGCATTGGAAGAATAAAGCCATTCTGAATACAAATTCATTAATTAGTCTCTTTGCAACCTTGGATATACATTACGCTGACAGTAGTAATTTAATTTTACGTAGTAAGGAAAAATTATTGTGACTGACACATAGATTGACTTTATTAAATAAAAAATTTTTTACAAACGACTCATATTTATGAACGGGCTCCAAGGCTTTTTGTATGAGATTGTTTTTATTTTCTGTTTACTTGAATTACAAGAAAGAGCACAATAGTTTCTGTTACTTATTATTACAATACTGGGTTATTATTATTATTACAGTATTACACTATATTGTTATTATTATTATTATTATTATTATTACAGTATTGCACTATATTATTATTATTATTATTATTATTACCACATGAGCCATTAACATATTGATTTTGTTATTATTATTCATCATCAGGGATCTGTGGTTTGAAGACGTTCTCAGGAATGTATCTCATCCTTACCCCGGGGACCACCTGCATTTAGCAGTTTGCTCTTCAGCAACTTTGCTAATCCACCTTAACAAAGAGGAGAGAGACTATGAAAGAGGGAGAGGAGGGGTCTGGATGCAAATGCAGCTTCAGGAGAGAGGGATACAGGATTTACTGGGGATACTGAATCTGACACTACAAGGGATATTCAAGATTAGAGAGAGACATACAAATAATGGAGCAGTGAGTCCCAGGCATAACTGGTGCCTGCATGATTCCTAAGTAAGGGAAGCTTCACTTAAGAAACAAATGTGGATATCTATGAATGCTTCTTGTGTGTAAGAATTTGGCTATATGAAGTGCCTATTGTGGCCAGTTAAGTTGGGGGAATGCTTTCCTTGCCCGTGGTCAGGGTGAGCGACTGATAAGAGGTGGATTAGAAGGAGCGTTAGAAAGACCAATAGCTGCCAGTGGGAGTATTTGTTATTCACATGGAAGAGACGCTGCGATGTGCTTTGGACTAGCGGCTTCTTTCAGCACCACAGACAGCTACAAGTGCGGCTTGCTGGAAGAGTAGAGCTATCCTTACTCTTACAGGGCAATGCAGCCGCAGGACGCTGACCGGTAGGTACCACACATGCTACTGGATTATTATTATCCTTTATTTGTAACGTGCCAACATATTCCGTAGCGCTATACATGGGTTAAGTACAAGGCAAAAACAATTTCAACATATTGCAAAGAATTGAGGTCCCTGAGCATAGTGCTTTCCCTAAAGAACATTGCAAACTTACATTCTTAAGGATGTTTGTCTGAAGTAGAATAATTGTATATTTATATATATATATATATATATATATATATATATATATATATATATATATATATATATATATATAGTCTTGATATATATGTCAGCTTATTCTGATGCATCAAGTTGCAGTAATCCCCTGTTAAGTCTTCCCCAGATGCATACATTCCAATGTTGTATGAACATACTGTAAAATATATATCAGTGCTATTATTTATCTACCAGCATATTATCTCAATATGTTTAGTTTTGCCTGCATGGCTGGTGACGGTAGCAGTCTTGTTTATTTTTATTTTTTTGCCATTGCCGATATTAGGAGTTTGATCAGTAGATTGCTCTATATACCTGTCTGATTAAGCACAGGGGACCTATGGCTTCTGAGAAAAGCTGTAAAAGTGGCACTTAGCATTCCCACTAAGAATGCAATCTGTTGTTTTCGAAAAGGAGATTTTCAGAAATGTATATATATAACAGATCTCCTAATTAATGGGGCTTTTTCATAGTCTAATATTCTTTCTTCAGGAACCCCATTCCCTGAAATTAAAATGGACTGCATCAAAATTATAATTGTTTCCATTAAATAGGTCTTTGATAAATATGGTGCAGTTTTCTTGCACCAATTTGCCCCTCCTTTGCAGCCTGGATAAATAGCATAGGAAAAGTTAATGCAATGCTGGAACATCTTGCAAGAGTAACCATGCAGTTTAAAGTCTCTCGGACAGTTCTGCTTTTTTCCTTGTGCTATTATATTTAACATTAGTCTATTAGATGGCGTATCGAATGAATTAACTCTCATGTTGACTTGTATATGGGATACAAAAAAGCAAAGGATCCAGGAGACTCTCATTTCAATCAATCTACCATCTCCGTTAGGAATCCCTGGTAGTATTTCTTTATATGACTCAAACTGTAAAGAGCATTATCGTTTATTTTAATTGCCATATGCATTTATGAAAGCAGTTCTTATGGAAAAGTGCCAAATCTTAATCACCGAACCTTAGTGCTGATTCCAAGATGGTTCAAATGTGATATCAGTTCAAATGTGCAAATCTCAAACTTTATCTTTTCTAATGTATCATAAATTGCATGTTAATATAGTGTCAAAGAAAATAAAAAAAATGTTTTTTCTTTTTTGTTCTCCTTTTCTTCTGTGTGCAACATGAGTCATATCTGTTTCTATAAGAGTTAGTTCACAAAAAAGATATAAGGTGAAATGATTGTTGGAATTTAGAAAACCCTGTTAGCAACACTGAACAAAAATCCATCTGCTCAGCAAAATAGCGTGAAGATCCCTTGAGGCTTGTTCAGCTGGTGAAAATATAATAGAATCACACAAGACACTGAGTGTCTGACACATACCATTTTGTGCAAATTAAATAATTTTTTGGGATTTTTCGATTTTCAACCAAAACAATTTCTTGTGATGTACTCCATTGAATAAAGTAGAGTAGCCTGAGCTTTTTATATCAATATTGTATAAGTAGCCCTTTAGACTAATATATATATGAAAGTTCTTCTAAGATTCTCCTATTCACAGAAGATACTATTTGCAAGTGTTTCTCTAGGCTAATATATCAGGCAGCCAAAATCGATTACCAATAGTACTTGCATACATAGATACGAGCCCCTGACATTCAGTCGTTCAGTTCTAGTGACCTTTTATACTGAAAGAATATTAGTTTCACTGAGGGGGCACATATATTACACAGGCTGGTTAAAATGATAGTGACATAAATGATCACAATGAATTTTGTCACATGAACTAAATCATTGCATGCTATTTATGATTGAACACCTAATAGAGTTTTGTATTCATATCTAAATGAAATGGAAATTTGGATCCTGTATATGGTTACTGGATTCAGACATTTTCCTATTGATCGCTTTTTTTTTTTTTTTAAGGATAAATCTATGTCGTTTAACTCTATAGTGCAGAGCAAATGTAAATATCATTCTCCAAGACGTGTATGCATATATATATTCCAAAAGCACTATGTGTGTCTATATACAGAAATACATACTAGACAGAGAGATGAACAGACAGACATGGAGGTAGGTGGATAGATCAATAGGATGATGGACAGATGATAGAGAGATAGACTGCTAATTAAATATTATATATATGTAAGTATATATATTAATTACTTCTATGTATATGGCTATCTTTTTGGATAAATACATATTTAAGTTAGGTGAATTATAATGTAAATATTTGTAAGTTTTATAGGCCAATATCTTGAATCAGTGTCCAACGCAGATCGATAATTATAGTGCCTTATTGTATTTCATGCTTCACTGATATTGTCTTTTTACAAGCCCAATGAAGTCATGATATAGATAATAGTGGTTATCTTGGTCATATGAGTGGTCAGAGTATTTACCAACAGGACAGTCCAAAAGCCAAAGCATTCAAAATGTTGGAACCAGTCCATTTAAAATTTTGACTATGCATTTTCCTTTTTGAGGTCTGGAATATGTAATTGCTATTTCACAGAAACAAGATGCTACACAAAATTGTGCATGATTCAATGAAAAATCCATTATCTTCTGAGGCAATTCAGTGTTAG